>CM068830.1:49239663-49839663 GCA_028554795.2 Sinohyriopsis cumingii | reverse complement strand
ATGAGATTATTTACCATTCTGGAGCAAATTCCAGCCGAAATTCGAGTGGTGAGAAGCTCATCCAATCAGATTCAAGATTAACTAATAAATATGCATATATTTTGCTCACAATCAAACTCATCCACAGACTGATAGTACAATAATATTTAACAACTTTTGATCAAAGTGAGATAACAGTTATCATAGTGTTCATATAATCATATTAAACAGAAATATGTTTTGACAAAATTAGCCATGTGCAAAGTTTGAAGAAGTTTGATAAAAATCCTATCAAAAATACAATATCTAGAGTGCTTAAAAACCGTCAGCGAAAGATGTACGATCGCATGAATATGCGCCTGTATCGCTCATAAGACCCATCAACGTGTAGATAGCATTAACCTATTAGCCTTAAGTTTGGTTAAATTGAAGTCTCCAAAGTGGCAAGAACTCAGCCAATCAGATGCAAAAGTGCCCATCTACATGCTCAGATCTTACTCAGAATAAAACTCAGGAACAGAGTAGCTAAAGTACTGACAAGCTCAATCAGTCTGATGCTGGATCACGTCATTAATATGCGTGGAGTTTGCACATTTTCAAACTCCTTCAAGACTTAGATGACATGAACCAACATTTTAAGCTTGATCAAAATCAGATAAGAAACATGACCTCCTGTGAGGTAACAAGCTCAGCTAATGAAATGCAAGATCACCTTATTACTCTGTTACTGAAATCAGAAAACCTTTCAAATAACCTTTTTGGTTTTTCTTTTAAGATTTACTCAATAAAATTTTACAGAATTTGAAAGAAATCACATTGAATGAATGGATTTCCAATTTTTGCACATGATACAAAAGTCTGTCATGAAATATGGCAACCCTTACTAAAATATAAACGACCGCTCCTGTGGCCTAGTGGTTAAAGCGCCACCCTCGGATGCAAAGGTTGCGGGTTCGAACCTCGGCCGAGTCATACCAAAGACTTAAAAAAAAAATGGTACTAACAGTTGGCTCACTAGGCGCTCAACATTAAGAGGTTAGTGTTAGGACTGGTCGGCCTGGTGTCAGGATAATGTGACTGGGTGGGACATCATGCTATATATCTGCAACATGATGCCCCATTCCTAGACATCACCATAAACGGCCACACTGCAGACATCTTAGCGATATGACTGAAAAATTGTTAAAGCTACGTTAAAAATCAAAATCACACACACACACATATAAACAACTTATCTCTAAACATCGTTGCAATATTGGATAACTAATGCTAAACGGACGTGGGGGGAGATGAGCCATATATATATATATATATATATATATATATATATATATATATATATATATATATATCTGTTATACATAAGCAGCTCATCTGCCCCTCATTATATTTGTTTCTGTATAACAGGCATGTGTAACCTACGGCTGCACTTGGTTTTATCCGCTTATTGACATCATAGAATGTAGTCTTAAACATAGCTTATCCGCATGGAGGGGGATTACCGCCATAATTCTATGCATGTATTTTCTAATCTTTCTTGATGCATTATTGTAAATGGCTGCTTGCAAGTGCTACTTTTATAATTCTATCAATGTATACTGTATTCTTCATTGATGCAGATTGTACGTGGCAGTCTGCAAGTGCTACTTTCCTTCTGCATTATTGACAATGGCTGCTTGCTGCTTGCAAGTACTACATTCATAGTTCTTGTTATGAATTTTCTATTCTTAATTGATGCAAGCTGTGAATGGCTGCTTAAAAGTGTCTAGATCTACATTCCTTCTGCGTCATTGTATCTTGCAATTTGACTACTGAATTGATTCTGTAGTTTGTCGTATGGCAAATGCTATGTCAGTTATTAAAAGTTTTAACATTCTATTTATAAACTTGCTATATCACAAGTTCCACAAATTGCACCTTCCAAAATCATGACTATAATGTAGCACCAAGCATGTTGCAAGTTAGAATCAAGGAAGTTAGCATAAAATAATGCTTCATTATGACAACAGAGGGCACTGTGACACATCAATTTCTTACAATACGACTACTCGCCTGACCCTAGCAAATCTGTCACCCTGAAAGTAATGGGGCTAGCTCAAGACTGTCCGAAAACACTCTCACCTACCCAGGATACATGTATATCATTATATTGAATCAAACCTTAAAAAGGACAGTGATCAGTAAAATCCTGCATTGTATAATTATTGAGTAAGATCAGAAGAGGGTTTCTTCCCCATATTGGTATTTATCACCAAATCAAAGACCCCATCACTACCCTAAAACAACAAAAGACTGTCCCAAAACACCCTCAACTACCCAGGATACATGTAGGCAATTAAATAGAATAAAACCAAATAAAAAGACAGTGATCTGTAAAATTCTACCTTGTATAGATCAATAGAGTTTATTCTTTTGTTGATACTTGTTGAAGACTGTCCTAAAACACACTCATTGACCCAGGATACATGTATACAATTACAATAACTTAACGAAATATGCAGTTTTGATGCATTATCTCTCTCTCTCTTTGATCATAGATAATTCATTAAACTACTTTCATATTGCAAAGTGCAGCACAATTAACAAGTCAGAATCATGCATCACTACATTCATATTTCAAAATTTCTTTAAAGCTTTTTTAAATCTTTAATGTGACAAAGAGCAGCTGAACCTAAGGGTACTATATTTATATTTATAAAATTCTTGAACCAAATTATTATTTTAATTGGTTTGATAATGGTAAGAATTACAATAAATAAAAGTAAAATCTCCGGCAACATCTTTAGTCTCAGATTATTTCCACTTTTAGAGTTTTAAAGGATGCAAACCAGTTTTAAAGCTGTTTTTTGTTGTTTTTTATAAAAATATAAATACATTCAAAGGATGAGGTTCTGTACATTAACAATGCAAATTAAGTATTGGAAAACAATCGCACACTAAATCTAATCGCAAGTAAACATTTCTATAATGATACAAACATGATTTTCCACAGTTTGATTATTTTGGTTTTTGCGGCAAAATATGTTCCAAAATGAAGATCGTGATAAGTATACGAAAACCTTTAAGGAATGCTTAATTTTTTTAATGTCATTTTACCTATAAACTTTTTTATGTGCCATTGATGTTGCTCTGAAATATGTTATTTTCGAGGGAGCTTATATACAAATGTACAGCAGGAAAAGATAGACGTCTGTGAGATGCGTTAAACTGAGTGACCTACAATACAATCCTTACAACCAGGGTTCGTCTGATGAAAGCTCGTTAAGAATAGTACGAGGGAATATATCATTGTCATTTCTGATCCTTACTAAAATAACTAATGTTTCCAAAGTAATGAGAGATATCACTAAAATAGATTTCTTAAACGGTGAAGGTAAATACTTAAGTGCGTCAAATCTGGGGTTGAAAAAGATGGACCACCCTTCTGTAGTGTATGCGTTTTTGTTATCGTAAGGTGCTATAAATCACTTAGATCTTCGAGAAAGTACGTGGTTTTAGAGACGATTAAAACTTTTGTTGCTAACGTGCACCACCTTAAAAAAGGGACTGAAAGAGTTATCGACACAAAAAAGAATGCCGTAAAGCTCCGTGGGGAGCATTAATTTTTTCTGGTAATGGAAAAACTTTAGAAATTTAGAGCGCCGTCTGTTGTTATAATGCCATGCTAATCTCTATTATGACAACAAATGGCGACACGGGTTGGACAACAAAGACGATACTGATAAAACTTAGTATTTACATTGTTGCAAGGCCAAATCTGTATGAAAACAGCAGTTGGAATGATGTAATTTTACAGTTTATAACCGGAATATATAAAACTTGTAAATAGAGTTTGTCATACGATTAACTACAGAATCAATTCAGTAGTTGGCAAACCGCAAGATACAATGAGGCAGAAGGAAAGGAGATCGAATAACTTGCAAGCAACCATTTATAGCTTGGATCAATGAAAAATTAAAAATTAATGACAAGAATTATGAATATAGCACTTGCAAGCAGTCATTTACAATAATGCAGAAGGAAAGCAGCACTTGCAAACTGCCACATACAATTTGCATCAATGAAAATACAATATGCATTGATAGAATTATGAAAGTAGCACTTGCAAGCAGTCATTTACAAGAATGCATCAAGGTAGATTAGGAAATGCACACATATAAGTATGGCGGTAATCCCCCTCCACATATCTGGTCCGCTACATGGAACACATACCTGCTGTATATATAGTATGTTGTTGTTGTTGTTGTTGTTGTGGGGTTTAACGCCATTTTTCAGCACGATAGGGCTATACATGGCGGCCAGTATTAATGGTGGAGGAAGAACCCGGAAAACCCCGGAAAGAACCACCGACCCACGAGAAGCTACTGGCAAGCTTTCTCACATGCCCACATTGGCTGAATCTTAGACTCGAACCGCCGCAGACATAGGTGAGATGGCAGTGATCCGTAACGAAGAGCGCTTTAGACCACTCGGCCACTCGGGGCCCCTTATATATAGTATGAAATCTGTTGAAATCTTGCATCGTCCGATCCAAGTTTGTATCGAGAAATATGTTATAAATATCAATCAGGATTTAATTCATACATGATGGCTATGGTGTGATTATGTTACTAACAACATTATTTTCCTTATAGCCTGCAAAATCAATCAAACTGAGTAATCGAAATCGGCGTCAGAGTGAAAGTTATGTCATGGGGGGGGGGCGGCTTTTTTTGTAATCTTCGTCGTCACATGGGACGATATTTCGTGTATCGCGGAACACCTGCTGGATGTAAACTCGTTTTTTTTTTCTTTCTTTCGCATAACATCTCATCAGAGAAACAAGTAGCTTTCCACTACGTTTTATTTTTTTTCTGACCAGTAATATAAACAACAAAAAACTTGCTGGTCTAATCTCACCGCAAATCAATGTGAGTTAGTCCTAATATGAACGCAATGATTTACTTCTCTCTCTCTCTCTCTCTCTCTCTCTCTCTCTCACACACACACACACACACACTGATACGAAGAGAGAGAGAAAGTTGGTCATGCATTCAAGTCACAGTCACTACTAAAAAAACATCCATACATGTCAATCGATGTCAATCTGAACTATGCTAACCCCGTGTCTCATGTGTAAATATTTACCTCGCTAGAATAAAGCTATCCTCGAAGAAAATGATCTTGTTGGCAGGCTGGGTAAAAGTTGTTTTTCTCTTTGTTAGGGCCAGTTAGTTTCCATTGAATAACATGTTCCAAGGTTTTCACATGTATATAGATATATAGTCAACAGTCGTTTGTGCGCGTCTGTTACTTCTGCCAGTACGTAAATGGCTTTGTTACAGTTATAGCGTCATTTGCTATAAATAGTTTAGTCACTGACGCGCCATAACTTTCCATCAAGCTTGATGGAGTTTTCTCCCTTCCAACCCTCTGTACTCGATAGTTCAAAGATAATAAAAAACTGTAATGTTGTTAGTCCATATATTAGTTTTGTGATTCTAAATATAAGTTATATAAAAGGTTATGTACAAAATGCTATGTGTTTAAGATTTTATCTTGGAACATTTTAGCAATCTGATAAAAGTCAGAGTTCTACATTCCTAACTGAAAGGCAGTGGTGATCTGATTTTAATCAAATTAAACATTTTGATTCACTAACAAGACAGTGTACATTTAAAAATAAATACAAAGACAATACTATTTTCCTACTAATTGTCTTGATCATACCTAGTATAAACACCTGCGTTACACGTTGGTCACGGAAAGTGTATTTGTAAACACAGACAAACATTTTCTTGATGATATCTAGTATAAAAATCTGTGTTACACCTGGGGCATGGAAAAACATCTACATGATAATACAAAGTATATAATGATAATTGATTCCATGTAAACACGACCTTATATTGTGTTGTATATCTATGAGAATTGAGAAACTACCGTACATGGATTTTCTACCTCGAACGCCTAAGATCAGTTATCTCGAAAGTTGGTAATTTCTATTCAGAGGCACTTTTTGAATATATATATATATATATATATATATATATATATATATATATATATATATATATATATATATATATATATATTCAACACTCTTCACTCTTGTTTCCAAGTCGAATGCCATGAACAATCGGACATCATGTACTGCATGCACTAGCTGTCAATGATATCCGGTCACTTAATCTGGAAAATGAATTCCTGTCTAATTAATATGTATTCCTTTTCTCATCTCACATCCCTTGCCTTTATTTTCCACCTCTATTCTAGCTGCCAGCCTAAATTAGGTCAACATACACTGAACCATTTCTTGCGTGTGTATCCATAAGGAATATTTATGCAGTAAATGCAAAGTGTTATAAATTAAAAATTTTCATATGGGTTTCATTTTCTTTATAGTCGTTATATTTTCTGAAATTTGTGTGTGTGTGTGTGTGTGTGTGTGTGTGTGTGTTTACACAACAGACGGAAGTAAAATGGGGTTAGTTTGTTATTTTCCTTCTTCACTTACATTTCCTCTAGGACAAAACTGTTACACTGTCTTCCTTTTTTCAATTTAGGATTCACTTTTACTCGAGTGTCCGTACTACGAAAGTAAGATTTTGAAATTATTACCCCTCCCCCAAGAAATACTTATAGAATCAGACCACAATTTATAGTTCCGGTTCAGTACCCACGAGTGTAGTCCCAGTCTATTCTTAGAGCATTTTTTTCCTGTCTCCCTTTGGTGGTGATACAAGAGTTTGATTTAGGCATTTTTGTAAAGATTTAAAGCCAATTATTTATTCTTTAGGCTATGAGCTTATGGTGTGGTTGTCCTTGTGTCTTTCAGCCGCAGTGTTGAGTAAGTAATAAGGTCTTGGAGATGATCCGGAAGTGAAACCTGTGTTCCTTTGCAAGCTGGTTTGTTTACAGTCCAGCCTCTCAAAAAAATGCCGGTGAATCTATGACAAGAACTTCACAGTGAAGCCATCTTTGAAGGTATTTTATATTTACATATGATTTATATTGATTGTTACACAGTGGAGAGTTCAGTACTGAGAAACAAATGTGGAGAATATATAATAAAATTAATTGTGTTCTGGGTCCTTATGTACAATCCATGTGATACTGTGAGATTGATGGTCTGTCTGTCCTTTGACTGGACATGATTTTACACGGTCTGCAACAGGCTAGCGATAAGTTACGGAATACATACCATAGTTTAGATAAACCAATATTGTTATCACAGTAAAAAGACAATGAATCCAAATATATCAGGTAGCATACAAGTATTAAAAACCAAAAATATCCGCAGTAAATATTATTAGTTTTCTTTTTTTTTTTTTACAGGCTATTGAAAATGTAATTATATTATCATGAATATAGCAAGATGAGGGACCTGATTATG
Organism: Sinohyriopsis cumingii; assembly: GCA_028554795.2. NCBI lineage: Eukaryota > Metazoa > Mollusca > Bivalvia > Unionida > Unionidae > Sinohyriopsis > Sinohyriopsis cumingii. Next base: position 49,832,309 of record CM068830.1, on the reverse strand, counting down.
TTTGCTATGAAACAGTTTTAAATTCGAAATGTATGGGCACTATTGTATGACCACTCCAAATAGATGCCCTAATAAATTAAATATTTTCATATTTTACTTTATACACTTAATTATTCCTTACCTTGCCACAATTGTGGAACAAAAAGCAACAACATTTATTCAAGTACACAATGCAGTTTTGATGATATACTCGGCTCTAAACGTTTCCTAATAACCAGCAATCACTCTGGTTTCATTGCTAGCTTACTAATAGACCGATAAATCATCCCTTCCCCCGTGATGATATTGATTTTCGGGCGAGGGGCTGATATCACGTACTCATTAAAAGCTGCAATTATATGCATTCAAATTTGGCAGCACACATCGATGTATATTTTATACACTTACCGATATCTCTCGTGGCTGTGCAGCTACCGTCGGCTGAAGGGTTCTTTTGGTGACATGTAGATTATATTTTCTGAGCAAATCATTTGTTTAGTGACTTGTAAATCCTCCTGGAATAGCACAACCATCTATCCTGTGGCCATTTTGAATTTCGCGCTTGATATGGCTGCTACCAATTACCGGTATGTGTCAAAAGTGTAGGCGGGTTTGTTCCGGAATAATTTTCATGCAGCAAAATTGCACGTTTTAATGAACAGGTGACAACATACCCACATTATCGTCCATCAGTATCAACACAGATTTTTGGGGTTGATTTATCGGACTAGCTTAATATGTACAAATGTGTCTTCACCCCTTCCAGCATTCTCGTGCTTCCATTTGGTATTACGGTACCAATTGTTCTTTCATAGATCTCAATGTTAACGTTTGTGAAATAAATATACCTTTCTATCTCACTTCAGCAAGCATGTCACACACTGTCACAGAGACTAATGGTAGATTTTCATTTTGACGAGGACAGAACCAGGCAACCCAGTGTATTCAAGAGAGATAACTCTACTGGAACTAGACAGTATGGGAATTATCCAGTCTCAACACATAAATATTCAATGATGGTCATCAAATTAAAAAAATATCATGAAATGTACAAAATATGATCCAATGAGAATAATCTGACATATTGCCAAGAGACTCCACTTTTTTAAAAGCTTAAACAGAAATCACAATTCTTGTTGTCTATTTCTGAATACATTGTTTCTTTCACATTAATGTCCATCACCTGGACTTGTGCAATTTGTGCCGTCATACCATCTGACATATCCTCGAGCCTAGGATAATTCTCTGGTAAAAAACCGTCCAAATGCGACTCGCATATGATTTCGTTCGAGGGTGTCAGCCAATCCAATCAATCAATCAAATCAACCACAACAATATATACGTGCTTTTATTTGCATTTTGATAAGACCATTTCGTTGTGTCTCATCCATGAGATCTTTACACAGGTCACTGCGAACTACATATAACAGGAGGTGGATAGGACTTTTAAGGTGCAGAGTTTCAAAGGGGCCGACATTCCAAAATGAGAGATAGTTGTAACATTATTATTATTATTATTATTATTATTATTATTTGTTTTGTATATCTATATTTTCTGGAACTCCTGGTACATGATTTTATCCAATTTTTTAAATTTTTATTCATGACTGTACATTTCAGTGTTTATCTCTATTTGAAATTCGAACGTGCATATATTCTATTTTAAAATATTAAAGGACGTATAATTGCATTGGATCAACAAATATATGCTTCCGTATATGCTGAAAGTTACTAATAATAACTTTATCAATAAATACATTTACGAATTTCATGCATTTTTTCCATTGGAGAAATCGGTCAGCTGGCATGTTAGAAGAATTTGGTTTGTTCCCACTGGATGGATTAAATCACGTGGGTTGGAAATTTGTGATTTGTCACGTAAATAATAGTGATAAATGCGTGTTTTAGCTTCCCGTCTCTATATAAATAGCGTAGACTGGGCAGGTTTATTGATTTTAATTCTTGTGTTCTTGTTTTAACAATAATTTGCAAACTATTTTATGTTATATTTAGATAGTATTTGGAAGGAAAAGCGGGGTTTTTCTCAGAGAAAACAAAATGTACTCATAATATTATTTTGGAACTACTGCGAATTGTTTCAAAGGAGTTATGGACAACGCCATTTTGACGACGTCACGATTCATGGCGGACCAGTAACAATCTGAACTTTATACAGAACATTTAATTATTTTGGACTTCTATATAACATATTCAGGAATATTTTAGATTATGTCCCGAATACTGTAAGTTCTTAAATTTTCATTTTATAACATTAATAATTAATTGTTTGTTGAGTTTTAAAAAAACTTGATGGTCTTCTTTTAAGCAGATTGTCTAATTGTATTGCTTAAATATCTGTGTTATAAAGTTTTAAACTACTACTTTAAAATCAACCGCATCGAGATTCATTACTAAGGTTTCTTAAGTTTTAAATCGTAAGGCTCTGATGCTAATGTTAAATCAGGAAATCAATTCTTGGTGTTTATACAGAAAATAGTTTTGGTGATTTCTATAGCCATCTAAAAATCCATGTTATAACTGGTAGAGATTTTATGGGGCCCAACAGGAATTTAACGTGGATGGATCGGTATGGGAAAGACATATTAAAAAGTATTATGGCGACCTATATTAATTTAAGATGGATGGGCCACAGTGGGAATGCATGGGGATTTAATATGGGTGACTGTAGCCATCTATGTGAGTTTGACATGGAAATGGGATACTATGACCTGTCATGGGAATTTAACCTGCGGATGGGTCATATGGCGAAGTACAGGAATTATTTTAGCAATTTACAACCACATATGGGAATTTAACATTAGAGGTTTATATACCCCTTTTGGAATTTAAAATTACGTACGAAGCTTGAGCTGTTAGCGTTGTATAGCTCTCTATGGGAATTTGACAGCCCACTAATCCCTGTGTGAATTTGAGAGGCCATATGGGAATTAGTATTATCCTTCCACCCCCGCCCCCAAAATTCGAACAGTATTGTTAGGACTATTTGCTATTAAAACTAAGTAATAGAAAGATGCGAAACCAACACGTTTTGTAAAACTTAACAAATAATGTAATTCTCTATGTTATACAATAAAAATGTAAGAGATGTTTACAAAATTACGAATTAAATAAAAATAATCCTAAAAATTAATACACCTTTCGATATAAAAGTACAAAATATAATTAGAAATCACCATTTGATATAAAAATTTAAAAACGCCAGTTACCAGTTTAACAATCTAGATGACGCTTACCCCTGAATCCGTGACAAACACAACATAATGGAACGGAAATATGAAACTATGTCTGCGATTTTATGTATTCTCCCCAGATGGTGTTCTTCATCTAATTACCCTGGAAGTTAACACTAAGTCAGCATTCATTTATTCGCTACCTGATCAAATACATTAAACCTTTATAAGATATATTTGGTCAATTAATATCAAATGCTAGTCATTCTCGTTGTCACCGCTGATGACTAACTTGCCTTTCTCGTTTAATTGTTTCATAAATGGTTGCCACAGTTGCGAATCCAAAATATTAGAAAGATCAGTTTACATATATTGATTTCGTTAACTGGAATCTTTAACGAACTTCACAGTAGATGACCGTTTTTTCTTCTCCCCTCCCCCCAGTTTTATATCTATTAAATATCAAATCAGCTTCTAAGTTATAACAGTTTGGTAAAAAGGATCCGGATTTGTGCACATTAGAAAGTATGTATTGACAAGCTTCCAAGCAAGTAAATAAATAATTAACTACTTTTTGCATGCAGATCTCTTGTAAAAATGACTGGTTTAAAAATTATACTGTTGAAGTACTTTCATTAACTAAGATTTTCACCAGTATTCAAAACAGATTTATAGACAGGACAAATTGTGTTAAATATACATTTTAAAATAAGTTGGCAACGTTACTGTCATATTTTATTTCAAACCGTCGGTTGAACATTAGTAGTGAAGTGGGATACCCTACGGACAATGGAAATTCCAGTCAAAACACCCCTGGGACACTCTACGGACAAGGGAAATTTAACATGGCGAAAAATCGTGGGACAATCTACGGACAAGGGGAATTTAACATGGGAATAAATCGTGGGACAATCTACGGACAAGGGGAATTTAACATGGGAATAAATCGTGGGACAATCTACGGACAAGGGGAATTTAACATGGGATTTTTTTTTTTTAAAATTTTTTAAAAAAAGGGGTAGGCAATTCAAAGACTGTCTCTTTTCGAGAAATATGGCTGGCCCTGAAAAGGGCCTTTGGGTTTTATGTTAATGTATTCATTAACATAAATGGCACCGCATTGGTCTTCTTCTTGTCCTTAGGCTGCGTCTTACTGTTGGTCCGTACATCAGCACTCTTTTCAGGCATCCTTGTCTTTCGACGTAGATCCTACGTATCCACAGGCTGGTGTTTGTCCTGTGGACAACGGTCCACTTGGATCGGACATACATGAGCAAGTCTGTCCGAAACATCATGGAAGACACAAGGGTGGATGACTCAACTGTAGTCCACATCTTGAAGCGACGAGAACAGGTGAATCAATGCATTGAACGGCGCTTATTTATAGGGACAGAAAGGATTGAAACGGATTGAGTTCATTCACCAATCCAAACACGCGTTACAGAATTCAGTCAGCCCGCATCCAATCCGAAGAGAGCAGTCTGTGACGTCACGTAGTCAATATAGATTCGCTAGCGCTTGTGTGCAGTCAATCTATGCGACAGTGATTCAACATGACGGAAACTCAGAAAACGATCCATTGGGGTGCACCAGCAGGGGAGACCGCCCAAGGGAACTCGGACTTACTTTCAGAAGAGGTGAATTGGGATTTTGTGGATTTTCTCTCCTCGCAAGAATTTGTTCCGGAACCTTCGTTACCTTCTTCATTACCGCAAGTGGAGAATTTTAGACAGAGACAGAAAGAAGAATTGGAGAAATTTATACAACGACAAAAGGAAGCCGAACAAGTTTTTCTCCTACAGCAACAGCAGCAAGAAGAAGAGGTAAGAAAAAAACAACAGCAGCAACAGCAAGAAGAAGTAGTAGCAGCAAAGAAACAAGAGGGTGAAAATCAAACGGTCACGGTACTGTTGGACATTTTAGCGGAGTTAAGAAGTCTGAAACAAATGTATCAGACTTCTTTATTACGACCGAAGAGAATACGACCTTCCCGAGCCAAACACGTCAACCCTGTGACTAAGCCTACCGTACCACCCTTAGTGATTTCAACCCAATCATTATCATCATTACGCAGTCCAGAAGTAGGCCTTGGCCGTGGCAAAGGCATAAGGCAGTTAAAATTGATTGGTTAAACTCACCCCTGCACCATAAAGAAAAAAAGGCCCTTTTCAGGGCCACCCACATTTCTCGAAAAGAAATACAATTTCAATTTGCCAATAACTCAAAAAAAACCCCACCCATTTTACCCTTATAGTACGTGTCTGTGTATGAGTGCGTGAGTGTAGCTTCTTATTTTAAAATCAAAACTCAAAGACTCTTACCTTATATCATTCATTTATTCTTTTCTCCATTTTTTACAATCCAATTCACAACACAACACTTTAATAAAAAGTTCATTGATTTCTTCTGTCTCCTTGTTTAGTCTCTCTGTTTTTTGAATTTCTTCACCGTCACACTCTTTTCCTCTTCTTCTTCTTTCTCCTCGCTTTCTTCCCTTCTTCTTTTTTTCTCTTGTTTCTTTTTCTTCACCTGTCTTCTTTCTTCCTCAGAAGAATCCCTCTCTTCCTCTGAAGAATCCCTCTTTTCTTCTGACTCCTCTTGTTTCTTTTTGGGGCAATCTGGAGACCAATGTCCTTTTTCTTTACAATAATAACAGGTATCTTGACTTTTGTCTTTTTTATCCCCTGTTTTTGTTCTTTTTTCACGGTCTGGACACTCTGAAGACCAATGCCCTTTCTTCTGACAGATATAGCAAGTATCTTGACTTTTATCTCTAAAGGAAGGAGAGTAGTCCGTAGGCTGGTCTGAAGAGAATTTTCTAATGACCCCTCGCAAAGCTCTGACGAAACGTTCCATCTGGTTAGTCTCTTCCATCGTTGTGCTCGGCTTGAGAGTGAAATGAATAGTGAAAGGACAAGACACACACCCTTTTATATACGCTGGTCTGCTATGACTATAAAGTAGTTTATGGTGTTTGAACTTGAGTCATTTGACTTTTTGCTTTCAAGATGAAACGATCCCATTCATTCGAGAAGAAAGAAGAAGAAAGTAAGAGGCAGAAACGTGATCTATCGCCTCGTACCAGGGCTGAAATTTTGGCACAAATTCATGCCAGTGATTTTGAAGAGGACATGAGTGAACCAGAATCCGAACCCTCTAAACCAAGTTCACCACCCTTAGTCAACCCTGAAAAGTACTATTCCATTCGAGAGACGGAAAAGCGCTTCTCTAGAAAATTTAGAACTACGGCTTACAAATACACGGTGAAGTTTAAAGATTTCAAGGCTGAAGTACCGTTAGAGAAAGCAGAAGTGTTCATCACTGGGGTGTGGGATTCTTTGCTCACTGCACTCAAGCGACAATGTCAACCCAAAGAAGACGATCGCTTGAGACTTTCCATACAACACGACGGTTTGAAATCCCCTGTTTGGATCGAGTTTAGCACCCCTGCAGAATTGACTGCTTCCAAAGTCATGGACAAGATTCAACACGTGCAACAATCTAATGACCAGTTTGACATCACCGATGGAAAAGCCACACTGGACATGACCCACGTCTCTCCTCCTCAAGGGACTGGACGCAAAAAGATGTTATTGGTAGACGACCTTCGCAACACCAAAACAAGTCTCGTCCGAATTAACAACCCTCAAGACCAGATGTGTTTAGCCCGTGCCATCGTGGTGGGACGAACCTATGCCAACAAGAACGACACGGTAGAATGGAAAAGAACCTGGGACACTATTCAACGTTCCGACCGAGCCAAACAACGAAACGAAGCAGAACTCCTGTTACAACAAGCCGGACTGCCCAAAGACACACCCTGCGGCATTCCTGAGATGCAAAAATTGCAAGATGTCCTAGCTCCACGATACACCTTGAAAGTGCACCCTCAAGAAATGCGCGGACCTCTATTGTTTCGAGGCCAAGACTTTAAGCACGGAAAATACATTCATGTTTATCATCACGATGACCATTTCGATACGATTACCAGTATCACTGGATTCCTGGGATACGGTTATTATTGTGAGAAATGTGATTATGGTTATAACAATCGAGAGCAACACAAGCATTGTGGATGGAAATGCCCAGGATGTTTGGCCTCTCCACCCTGTCTGAGCGAAGAACCAGTGCCTTGTTCCACTTGTCTGCGTACGTTTGTCAGCCCTACCTGTTACCAACAACATTTGAAAACACAAGGTTCACAGAAGAAATGTGCTTGTCAACTCCTGAGATTGTGCTCTACGTGTGGACAAGGCATACTTACCAACAATGCCAAGGCACACGTATGTCGAGGAAAGAAAAAATGTCACATTTGTCACCACATCGTGGACTTGGAACACCAATGTTACGTGCAAAAATACCAACCCCCACCAGAGAAAGAGGACTGTCACAAGAAGAAAGGCAATTTCATCTTTTTCGATTTCGAATGCATGCAAGAGACTGGCATTCACATCCCTAATTTCTGCGTGGCTCATCGAGCGTGCGAGAAGTGCATTCAAGAACCTATCTTCAGTCATTGCCCTCACTGCAGCAAGATTCCTGGAGGACGTGAAAAAATCTTTCGGGGACCGAACACGTTAGCCGATTTTGCCCAATGGGTCTTAGACCCCATCGACAAGACATGGAGCCAAGAGGACATCGAACGTTACGGAGATTGTCATCGTCATGCCACGGTGATGGCTCACAATTTTTCCGGATACGATGGACAGTTTCTTCTCAGATACTATACGGAACAAGGCACCGAGCGTCCTAAAGTGACTTTGAACGGAGCCAAAATCATTTTCATGCAAGTGGGACAAGTACAGTTTAAAGATTCGATGAGTTACTTGGCCATGCCTTTGAGTCGAATGCCTAAAACGTTTGGAATGACAGAAATGGCTAAAGGGTACTTTCCACACTTTTTCAATACGGAAGCCAATCAACATGCCGTTCTACCCCATTTGCCTGAGGCTCACTATTACGACCCCGACAACATGCGTACCGAACAACGAGAAGCTTTCTACGCTTGGTACCAGGCTCACGCCTCGGACCCTTTCGACTTTCAGGAAGAAATGCTAAAGTATTGTCGTTCCGACGTGGACATTTTACGGCGTTGCTGTGGAAAATTTCGAGAACTGTTCATGGAATACGGAGGGGTGGATCCTTTGAAAGAAGCTTGCACCATTGCCAAAGCGTGTTCCCTAGTGTATCGACAACGATTCATGCCTGAAAACACCGTGGCTGTCATCAGCCCTCAAACGACCCACTTTGTCAAATGTCAATACTCGGTCAAAGCCCTACGTTGGTTACATTACTTGTGCGACAAGGAAGACAAGTGGATTCAGCATGCCCGCAACGGAGGGGGCGAAAAGACCATCGGAACGTATTCGGTCGATGGCTGGGACTTAGAAAACCCCAAGATCGTGTACGAGTTTAACGGTTGCTTATTTCACGGATGTCCCGTCTGCTACCCTGACCGTGGCACTAAAAATCAGTTTTTACAACGAACCATGGAAGACTTGTACCAGGACACTTGTCAGCGACGCCTAAAGTTAGAACAGGAAGGATACCAAGTGGTGGAAATGTGGGAACACGAGTACGATCACCGTATGAAAACCGATCCCGAGTTTAAACGCCTCGTGGAAAGTTACCAGTTCATGGACCCGCTGAACCCGAGGGATAGTTTGTACGGAGGAAGGACCAATGCCACCTGTTTGCTGTACCAAGCCGACGAAGAGAGAGGAGAAGAAATCAAATACTTGGACGTGTGTTCGCTGTATCCCTACGTGTGCAAATATTGTCGCTTTCCTGTAGGGCACCCGCAATTGTTCACGGAACACATCGACCTGAAAAACATTCGACAATACGAAGGCTTGATCAAGTGTAAAGTTTTGCCTCCCACGAACCTCTACCACCCCGTCTTACCTCACCATTGTCAAGGCAAATTGATGTTTCCCTTGTGCCGTACTTGTGCCGAAACGTGCAACCAAGATCAACCTTGTCAGCACAGCCAGGAAGAACGGGCCTTGACGGGAACCTGGGTCAGCGTAGAATTGTTCAAAGCTTTGGACATGGGATACCAACTGTTAGAAGTGTACGAAATTTGCCACTTTCCCAAGACACAACAGTATTGCAAGGGTGATCCCAGTCAGAAAGGCATTTTCGCAGACTACGTGGATGCCTTTTTGAAACTGAAGCAAGAAGCCAGCGGCTATCCTTCCTGGTGTCACACTCCCGAAGACCAAATACAATTCAAAGAGAAATACTACGAACAAGAAGGCATCACTTTAGACCACATCGAGAAAAACGAAGGCAGGCGATCGTTTGCCAAAGTGATGTTAAATTGCTTGTGGGGTAAAATGGCACAACGACCGTGTTTACCCAAGACGGAATATTTGACAGAACCTTCCCGCTACTTCCAGATGATTCACGACAAAACCAAATACATGAAACACGTGGACGTCGTTCGAGAGAATTTGATCTTGGTCAATTACGAAGAAGATCTGGACTTTGTGCAAGACGACCCTTTTGGAAATGTCATCATTGCGGCCTACGTGACAGCCCATGCTCGCTTAAAATTGTACGAAGCTTTAGAACTGTTAGGGGAACGCGTCCTGTACTTTGACACGGACAGTTGCATTTACATCCATCACCCGATTCAACATCACCCTAACATCGAAGGAGACCGTTTAGGAGCCTGGACAGACGAGCATCCCGACGACAAGATTCTAAGTTTTGTCAGTGGCGGTCCCAAAAATTACGGCTACCAATACCGTGACAAACAAGGAGAAGTGCACACGACGTGCAAAGTGAAAGGACTGACTCTGAATTATCGTACCAGTCGTGTGGTCAACTTTGGGGTATTGAAAGAAGCCTTGCAATCGGGAGAGGATGGAAACTTTAAAGTGACCACTTACCAACCGAACAAGATTGTACGTTTACCCACTCACCACATCGTCAGTCGGCCCTTGGAAAAAGTCTATCAAATCGTGTACCAGAAGCGAGTTCGACTTCCCAATCATTTCACCTTACCGTATGGACACGTTGGTATAAAACATTGGTTGTAAGATAGTTACCCCACCAGAAAGATGACTTCGCCACAGCAAGAATCGAGTGAGAAACCCGATGAGAACTCCAAGTTCAAACCCTACCATTTTCCAGTCTTCTTACCTGACTATTGTGATTGTGCCCGTCGATTGGACACGTTTCAGAAATGGCCTACGGATAGGGAAGGATTACCTTCTTCGCATGTTTTAGCTAGAACAGGATTTGTCTACTTGGGACCTGAGTCAGGATTGGGATACGAGGTACAGTGTTTTGCTTGCGGACTGAAGTTACGAATGGATCTATGTATCTATAAAGATTCAGCTATTCTGGAACATACTCGATGGTCTCCGCACTGCCCTTACCTTTCTATGGCCTTTCCACCCATCACACTACGGTACAATGTTGACGGTACCTTAGAGACGGTACCTTCCGAAACAAGACATAAAAAACATAAAAAAGGAAAGATGTACAAGCTGGAGACTGCATTGCGACTAGTATAAAAAGGGGGCTATGGTCAAGATCGATAGTTCATTGTGACTACCAAGACCGAGCGAACAAGATGAATACTTTGAAAAAGACATCGTTTCAGTTTGGGGATTGTAAAAAAGTTGTATCTTCCTCTAGTGTGACTAATATTGGATGGATAAGACCCAGGCATTGCGACGGAAAATGTCCGGAAGGAAACTGCGATTGTCCATGTGGTTACCATTGTAATTGCGTAACGGAGTTTGCAGACGAGTGCGATTGTGAGCCTTGCGATGGGACCGATGCTGTACGTTGTGACCTGAGCGATGCCGTAAAGCATCATGGGAACTTTGTTCTCACTGCCCCTGTCATGGAAAGTGATGCTGTGCGTGTCAAACCTGAGGGATGCGAAAGCGATGCCGCTCGTCCTCTTAGACATTTTACTGGGTTTCGTTTTAAAGGGGAATGTCCACCTTCACGTTTACCTCCCTACGGATGTCATCCAGCCCTGAGCAAACTCCTGTTCCTGTCACCCAACCCTCATCGAAACGAACCTGTGAAAGACGAATATTCGTTCCCTGTGCGTTTGTCGGAATACTGCGACTTTGAAAATCGTCTTCAATCGTTCAAAGGAAAATGGCCAAAGTATCTGGGAGGACCGACCCCCGAAGAATTAGCCAGAGCCGGATTTTTCTACTTGGGCGAAGGAGATAAAGTCAAGTGTTTCAGTTGCGGTGTGTCACTTCACCACTGGGAACCGCAAGATTCGGCCTACGTAGAACATGCTCGATGGTCACCGAATTGTCATTACTTACCTTTAGTGGGACCGAGACATTGAAGTAACTTCTTACCATAATCATTTGTTCATGGATACTTTACAAGAGAACATTCGTGCTTTGCCTGTGGAGTTGAGAGAACGCATTTATCGAGAGCTGGTCAAAATACAAGTGAAACGTAAAGAACAATTGCATCCGTTACGTCACCGGTGTTTGAACCACTGGTACCTGAAGGCTATACAAGGACTGATTCAATTGAAAGTGTTCTATCGGACAGACATTGATCAACGATCCTCTAGTTTTAAAAGGATTGGTTTGGTATGGACGATTGTAGTTACATCATTGTAAACGTACTGCATCGAATTCCAGAGGAAGAGTTAACGAATTACCAACATCTTGAACACAATGTCAACTTGGTGAAAGAGGAAACTTCTGAACGAATTGTAATGTGTAGATTAGTGACTCAACGATTTAAATTCGACACTGAAGTAAAACCATGTTTGTGCAAAGAGTACATTTCTTGTGTCAGACCAAAGAGGATTTAGTATGACCTATTCATGGATACTTTGCTAGAGAACATTCGTGCTTTGCCTGTGGAGTTGAGAGAACGCATTTACCGAGAGCTGGTGAAAATACAAGTGAAACGTAAAGAACAATTGCATCCGTTACGTCACCAGATCTTTAACCACTGGTACCTGAATGGTATAAGAGAACTGATTCGTCAGAAATTGTTTCAGTGGTCAGACCTTGTTCAACACTTTGAGTTAGTGAATGATCGAAATGTTCATTATTTTGGTTACTTCGAGATTCACCTACAGCAATACATTGAGGAAGACAAGTTAAAGGATTATCAACATATTTTACGTGGAATCTACTTAGAGGAAGAGGAAACTTCTAAACGAACTCTGAAGTTTCGGTTACAGTATGCAAGATTTAGATTCCCTACTGGAGAACGAAGATCTCTGGCTAGAAAGTACGTGTATTGTTTCCGAAACAAAGAGACTATAAAAACAGGCTGCCATGCCACGACTTATGTCACATGTCATCCAACAGATTCCGTGGAAGGAACTCAATGACCATATTCAAACCGTGGATCATTACCATCAATTATTACAAGAACTGTATCCATTCAATTTTGGACGACAAGTGGTGTGTGTCTTAGTGACTTGTTTTCTGGGATTTCGTTTACCAGCCGATTCTTTGTGGACTCTTTACGATCAGTACTTACCACCTCCATGGCCTTAAATGGTCACGAAAAACTCCTTTTGCTCAAAGCCTTGCGGTTTCATCTGGATACTTCTCGACCTCAACAGGAAAAAAAGATTCGTCAACTTTTAGCTACCCAAGACGTGTATGACGATGTGTGTGTAGCTTGTGACTTACACCCTCATTGGACAGATGTTCGTGACTGGAAAAAGGGGGGTTTTGAGGTTTGGACCCAAGAAGTGGCCCAGTATGCACAAGAGTTGTTCAAGGAAAAAAGTTACTTTTCAACCTGTGTTAGTGACGGTGCCAGAAGAACCCGTCACCGAGAACAACCACTCGCTTCAGGACAGAACTGTCATGGACAGGCCTGAAAGGTCATTCCGGGAGGACACTTGTGTGACAATACCTCATGTAGAGACTGTAAGAACATTACACACTGTCCCTAGGACATCTTCGTTACCCAAAACATGTTGTACAGACACTTGTTTATATTCCACTTTGATCGCTTTGCTGTGTTTTATATTCCTGTACATCACTATTTGGGTTGTATGTATTTTTGTCTTTCGTGTTCATATTTGAAACATTCAATAAACGTGTTCTGAAAAAAGTATATAAACTCTTGTCTTGTTTGTTTTTCGTGTCACAAGTGACATTTCTCACACCATGGCTACCTCTGCTGTCTCTGCTCGCTCTTCCTCTACTGTCAAAGTCATCGACGAACACTTAGATCGTGCCAGTTGGGAGGCTTTGTATCTTCGCCATCCCTTTAACATGCTCATTGCTGGACCTAGCGGTTCTGGCAAAACCGAATTCGTCAAACGTTTGATCGAACATAAACATCATTTGATCGATCGGCCCCCTCAACGGATCGTGTGGTGTTACAAAGAGTGGCAATCGGCGTACAGCCTCTTGCGAGAAAGTCAAGGCGATTCCATCGTGTTTGTGGAAGGCATTCCTAAAGAAGACGACGGCATCGTCTCTGACTCCCGTCTAACCCATTTGGTCATTTTCGACGACATGTTAGGAGAAGACGAAGAAGAAATTAAACTGTGGTTTACGCGCAAAGGGCATCACCGTAATGCCAGTGTCGTTTACATCACCCAAAATTTGTTTCAACAAAGTAAAGCCCATCGCACCATCAGTCTCAATGCGCATTACGTGGTCTTGTTTAAAAGCCCTCGAGATAAATCGCAAGTGCAAGTCTTAGCCAAACAGTTAGGAACGCCTTGGCTGACTCAGGCGTACGACGATGCCACTCAAACGCCACACGCCTATTTACTCGTCGATTTGAAACCTACCACTCCCGAGGATTTGCGATTTCGTACCCACTTGTTTCACCACTGGTGCCAAGACGGAGGGCCTGTCCTGTACACATCTCCGTCCTCGACTTCATTTCACTCCCCATGAAAAAAATCTATAAAAACCTCAGACCCTTTTTCGTCTGTCTCACACTCAGTGCGAACATGACGTCCCTTCAGTCGCATCTTCCCGTCAAATTGATTCGTGCCTTGTATGGCATCAGTCGAGAAAAAGATCCACAAACACGAGCTCGTGTCTTAGAAGCTAGCCTCAAAGAAGTCTTACGATGGTTCACGGTGACGGCACGTCAATTACTCCAAGGAATCATTCAGATTCCTCATCAAACCCAACGCTTTTTCGATCGAAACAAAGTCGCTTTGGTCCAACTGGCCGATCCCCGCATCGACACTCAAACCAAAAAACAAATCATTTTGAAACCTGGAGGGAGCGGTACTCTAGGAGGGGTCATCATTCGCTCACTCTTAAGATGGGATCCTAATGCCCCCAAAGTTATCCCCAAGACAAAAGTTCAACGAAGCCCCAAGAAGAAAAAGAAAAAGACCAAGTCCCCAAGAAGAATAACTTCTCCAGTGGCAGGACCCTCCTCTTACCAGACACCACCACCATCACCCCGGAAAAAGAAAAGAAGCCCCCAGAAAAAGAAACAGAGAAAAAGTCCTCAAAAAAAGAAAAGTCCACAGAAGAAAACTAGTCGCAAGAGAGGCACTTCGGCCAGGACGCAACCTTACACTCGCAAGCCACGACCTGCCACAGCGTCTCCGGCAGCCTCACGTTTGTCCACTTCTCCGTTGATGTCACCAGGAACTGAAGAGTACTTGGAGACGTTGATCACACCAAGAACTTCTCCGTTGATGACCCCCAAAAGAACTTCCCCAGTGGCAGGACCTTCCCATTTAGCGGCAGTGGCTGCTGCTCACAAAGTACCTTCTCCCAAAATCAAAGTCCATGAAAGATCGGGCATGTTACAAAGTTTACTGGATTTGTCCAAGCAAGAACTGGCTCGATTTAGTCCGTTACGTACCCCTGCACGACGTGTCATGCCTGTCCTCAAACTGATACGACGTAAAGACAATCAATCAATCCAGTATAAAAAAGACCTGTGACCGAGTAGGGTATCAGTGTTTTTTCGGTGCTCCTAAAGACTCAAAGATGTCACCCTCCAGAAAACCCCAAGGAAAGAAAAGGAAAGGACTGCCACCACGTTTAGCCAAACATGGGGACCTGTTATCTGTCCTGTCCAAAGCTTCTCCACCCCTACGAAAAAAACTCATTCAAACAGCTTCCAAAGAGGTCATCGATACCGTGTGCGAATGTTGTTTGAACGTTTTGAAAGGCACGATCCCTTTGTCCAAACACCAGAAACAATGCTTAGGCAAACATCGTCACGTTCTTCGGAAAATGGTTCAAAAGAAAGTTCCCATTCGTCAAAAAAAGAAGATGTTGGTCCAACGTGGAGGCATTTTACCTCTCTTGTTAGGCCCCATACTGAAAGGAGTCTTGGGAACCATGTTGGGAGGACTGGTGGGAGCAAGATAAAAAGGCCTTCGGAAGTCCCAAGATCTCAGAATTCACCCCTGACAACCCCATGGAAGGACGAAAACTAGCTTTAGTGCCTTACAAACGATGGATGGAATACCATCGGTGGCAAGAACAACGCACCCCGCATTTACCTCCCAATCCCAATTTGAGCGAGATGTCCCAGTTACAACACGAATTGCAATCCTTGCTGGATCGCCAAGATTTGTCCGAAACAGAAAAATCGCAAAAGTACGGTCAACTTTTGCAACGACTTCAACTCTTTCACCAGAAAGCTTTAGACGAAACAGCTCTACCCACTTTGAAAGATTTTAAGACCTTGATGAAAAGTCCAGCACCATCACCAGTACCAGTACCAGTACCACCAGTACCCGTGACCAAGACAGAAAAAGGAAAAGAAGAAGAAGAAGAAGGGTTTCAAACTCCACCAGAAAAAGTACGCAAGTTAACAACACCACCTACCTCCAGAATTGGATGGATTAAAAAGATGATGGCCACCCCTTCTTCCTCACAAGAGAAAAAGAAAGTGAAGACAGAAGTGAAGACAGAAGTGAAACAAGAACCGATATCCCCCGCTCAGACATCCTCCTCCTCTTCGACACCTATTGCCGGTCGCACACGCAAAGCCTTGCAATCCAAGAAAATACCCCAAGAGAAAAAGAGTAGCCTCTTCCAAGAGTGGGTGCCTTATTAACACACCAATCAACACAAAAAATGGAAAAAGTCTTAGCTAGCATTTACTACGATCCCTCGCATCCTGCAGGTTACGCAGGAGTTCAAAAATTGTATCGTGCTGCCAAAACACGACTGAAAAGTCTCCGTTTACCTCAAGTGCAACGATGGTTACAAGAACAAGCTACCTACACTTTGCACAAACCCATTCGACGCAAGTTTGCCAGAAGTCGCACCCGAGTGGAAGGCATCGATCATCAATGGCAAGCCGATTTAGCCGATGTCTCTCATTTGGCCAGCTACAATCGCGGCTACAAATATTTGTTTTGTGTCATCGACGTCTTTTCCAAATTTGCCTGGGTCGTGCCCTTGACTTCCAAATCGAGCAGCGAGTTAGTGCGAGCCCTGCAACGGGTGTTGAAACAAAGCGGCCGTCGCCCTCTTCGATGGCAAACGGACAAAGGCACCGAATTTCTGAACCAATCTTTCCAAAAAGAATTAAAGAAACGTGACATTCATTTTTTTACCACCGAAAATCCCGAAACCAAAGCCAGCATCGTGGAACGTTTTCAACGCACTTTGAAAGAACGCATGTGGAAATATTTTACGCATCACCACACTCTGAAGTACATCGACATCTTACCGCACCTGGTGCAAGCGTACAACCAATCTTACCATCGAAGCATCGGACGTGCCCCGCAAGACGTGACTCCCGACAACGAAGTGCTGGTGTTCGAGCGCCTGTTCGGTACGTCCCCGACGAGGGCTGTCCCCAAGAAAAGTGGAGAGTTGACCGTAGGAGATTGGGTGCGCATTGGCAAAACCAAACGCACTTTCGACAAAGGTTACTTACCTAACTGGACGACCGAACTGTTTCGCGTCACTGGACGAGTGCATGGCCGTCATCCTGCCGTCTATAAATTGGAAGACATGAACGGAGAAGTACTCAAAGGAACGTTTTATTTGCCCGAGTTACAACGTGTCACCAAAAAAGAAGACGACGTGTACGACATCGAAAGCATTCTCGAACGCAGAACCGGTAAAGTGGGCAAACGACGTGTCAAAGAAGTCAAAGTACGTTGGAAAGGATATCCACCCAGTTTCGATTCTTGGATCGACGCTTCGCAAGTCATCGACTATAAAAAGAAGAAGTGACCATCATGCCCTTTCACACATCAGACGCAGCTACGTCGACCAGTCCTTCTTCCCCTAGTTCTTCTGTGCAAGATTTACAAAAACAACCCTTGTGGGTGTGGTGCGGAGAACGTGTGCCTAAAACGCAAATCGTCTTTTTCTGCCAAATCTTCGTGGTGTATTGTGTCATCGGGGCAGCCATCGCCAATTTGAGTTTGCAACAAGGAGACAAACAATTGTGGACCATTTTATTGAGCAGTTGCATCGGTTACCTACTTCCCAATCCCTCCCTGAAATTCTCCTCGAACGGGAACGTTGTGTCCAGTGCCAGTGTTAGTGCCAGTCACCACTCCAACAACCACAACCAGAACCCCATTTTGGGCGGAGACACGCCTCTGACATCCACTAACCCCTCGGACAGCCACAGAACTCTGGAATTATGAGTCACCAAAACCAATTTTACTTAACCTTACCCAGTGACAGTTCCATGGAGGTGTTTCCCAACAACACGTTGTGCTGTTACACAGCCAAATTACCTCAAGCCATCCCCTTAGATCACGAAGCCCATTGGGAAGTGGCTTTAGTGGAAATGATTCACCCGACCCAAGTCCACAATGTCCTTGCCAATCAAAATACTTTTAAGGTGGAAGTTCATGACGAGCAATTGCAAGAGTACTTGGATAAGAATGTCAAATATGACAATAAAAAATATGATGAGAAACTTAAAACGTGGACCTACAACTTTGTGATTCTCCCAGGCTATTATTTCAGTGGTCATCATTTGGTCAGCGCCATAGCCTCCAAGTTTAATGGTGTGTTTGGGGAAGTTTTTAAGAAGGACAATTTCAGGAACAAAAGTGTCACCATGGAGTACCACAAAGTAGCTCGTCGCTTCTTGATGAAATTTGAGCGAAGTAAAATCGTGTCCATTATATTTTGTCCTGAATTGTTTGACATGTTGGGCGGGGACATGGAGCTGAGGAAGAGCTTAGAACAAAAAACATCACCCGAATTACCAGTCATTTTCGACAACGTGACTTTTGGCCAGTATTTTCGTACCCCGGTAGAACTGAACCAAGGACTGAATTTGATGTTCGTGTACTCCGATGTGGTGGAATACAACGTGGTGGGACACACCTCCGTACCGTTACTGCGTGTCATTCCTTTCAAAGTGGATTCTGCCACAAACGCTGACGAGGAAGGTGGAAACACTTATCACGTCCACCGCGAATTTGTCCATCCTCACTATTTGCCGGTCACTAAGTCGTATTTGGACACGGTCAACATTACTATAAAAGGAGATTTGGGACAAAATATTCCATTCACCAACAAAGGAAAAGTCACGGTGAAACTCCATTTTCGAAAACGGTTCTCTCACGACTCGTAAGTAAGTCATGTATCCAGTGTACCAAGGGGTGGCTCGACAGCGAGGACACGGTTTAGGAGACATGTTAAAATCGGCCTTTCGTTCGGTGGCCCCAGTGTTGAAACCGATGGTGACACGAGGATTGCACGCCTTGAAAGATGCGGCACTGACACAAGGCAAAGAATTTCTCCAAAATGTCATCATCGACAAACAGAACCCTAAAGAAGCCTTCATGAGGGCAGGCAAAAATGTCTTGCTGCAAACGGGCAAAGACATTTTAGGCCGACGAGACACACCTATAAATGCCCTGCAGGCTACCGAGTCAAGCATTCAGCAAGGACAAGGCAGAAAGAGACGACGAAGAAGAAAACACCCTTTCACCAGACTTCAAGCGAGAAAGGCCAAGAAAAGAAGAACCGTTCGAGACTTAGACGTTTTCGATTATTGAAACACAGCAACAACAAAAAATGATGCACCGAGAGTCTTGCGCTTGTTCCAAGACGGAACTGGATCTGTTTGCCATGCCCCCCACCATGATGACCATGCAAGAATCCCAATGGGTGGAATTTCATCCCGTCTCCTCATTGACAGCCTCAGCTCCCATCGAGTTTGAAATCAAAGGACAGCCCGAAGATTACATCGATCTGAATAGCAGTTACTTGTACCTGAAAGTCCAAGTTCTAGATAAGGATGATGATGCAGTAGAAGACACTGAGAATATAGCTCCCGTCAACAATTTCATGCATTCCTTGTTCAGCTCAGTGGACTTGTACTTGAATAACAAACTAGTCAGCAGTAGCATGGATACTTACCCTTACCGTGCCTACCTGGAAAATCTCTTGACGTACGGAATAGATGCCAAGGATACTCATCTCAATGCTTGTGTGCTGTGGGAACCTGACGAAGCGAACGAGTTCAACACATTAAAAAAAGACAATGACGGCTTTGAGGAAAGACAAAAGAAAATCCTAGGTGGAAAGAGTTTAGAACTGATGGATCGTTTGCATTTGGACATGTGGTTGCAAGAGAAATATTTGCTGAACGGTGTCAATGTGCGCCTGAGACTGAATCGCAGCAGTGCCGCTTTCCATTTGTTGGCTGATGGTGATGCTACTAAAGGTGGCAATCCTAAAAGCACAATCCTACAAGCCAGACTCTACGTACGGTGCGTGGAAGTGTTACCCAAAGTGGCAAACGACATCAGTCAGACGTTGAGCAGAACGACAGCCAAGTATCCCATCCGACGCGTGGAAGTGAAAACGTTCACCATTTCTGCTGGACTGCAATCCATAACCGAAGATCATCTGTTCCAAGGACAGTTACCCAAACGTTTGATCCTTGGTATGGTCACGAATTCAGCCTTCAACGGAGCCTTCGGTGAAAATCCTTTTAACTTTCAACACTTTTTAGTGAAGAAAATCGAAGTCAGTCGTGATGGCAAGACCTTGTGTACCCGACCTTTCGAACCTGACTTTGCCAAGAAGAATTACTTGAGATCGTACTTGTCCCTGTACGAAGCCACCGGACAGTTAGGAACCAACACCACTCACGGCATTACGTACGACGATTATGACGGAGGCTATGCTTTGTGGGCTTTCGATTTCACTCCAGACCAAGGCAGCGACGAGGGACATTTCCACCCTATAAAATCTGGCCAGATTCGTGTGGAACTTCAGTTTGCAAATCCTCTGACAACAACAGTGAACGTCATCCTGTATGCAGAATTCGATAATACGATAGAAATCAACAGTTTGAGAGAAGTCATTCTAGATTATTAGAAAGCCATGGAAGACTGTTATCCCTCTTTACCTAGTGGAGAAACTTTGGAGATGGAATGTGAGGAGACCGTGGAAGGAGAAGAATCTCAAGACAAAGACGAAGAAGTTTTGATGAAGTCGAGATGGCCAGAACAAGAAGCCCATTTAGTCTCCTGTTTTGCCAAACACTTGGTCGACAAAATGACGGAATTGATCAAGAAAAATTGCTATGGATGTCAAAACGATCATCCCAGTCAAATTCAACACGATAAATGCCTGATGTTGAGTCAAGAAGAAAAATTGGACGAGTATCTGGACGAAGCTTGGAGTCTCATCTCGAACAAAGACGTGTTGCACCAGTGGTATAAAGACTTGCGTGAACATTCTTGTCCAGCATTAACCACTCAAGAGATCCATCGTATCGAAGCTCTCCTGAATCAGAGTGAGGAAACAGAACGAATAACCGTTTATTCGTCAGACATTTTCAAGCAAAAAGTCAGGATCGAATTGACGACTTATTATTACCTGTGAAGAAGAAAAAAAACAACACAAATCAATGGATACCTGGGAACTTTATTACCTTTTGAACCATAGTTCGTATACGGCTTCTTGGAATCCCGTCGTCTGTGCTAAAGATGAACTCCCTCATCGCAAACCTAAAGACCATCAAGCTTACGTGATCAACACGGACGATAGTCATCTCCCAGGAACCCACTGGGTAGCCGTCTACTTTCCTCAAGAAGGATGTGTGGAATATTTCGATTCGTATGGATTGCCGCCTTTGGAAGACGATATCATCGACTTTATGAGAAGAAATGCTCAGACCACCCGATTCAATAACGTGAAATTACAAGGCACAGATTCCTTGGTGTGTGGACAATACTGTGTGTATTTTCTGCATCATCGCAGCCTGGGCTATTCCTTAGAACATTTAGTGACTCATTTTGATCCTCGTTCTTCTGCTAGAAACGATGTGAAAGTAGATCGATGGTTTTGTGACCATTATGCTTATCTTTTGTCTCAAGCTAGGAAACGTAGTGTCCATCAATGGCCTAATGATTTCCAACAGTGGAAATCACAATTTCATTCACAACGTTGTCAGCCTTGTTTAAAGTAGATTGTATTTGAAGAAAAAAATGTTTGGTATTTGAAAAAAAATTGTTTGATGTTATAGTGTTGGATTATTGTTAAAAATGTTGTTGTTAGTTAGTGTTAAGTGATTTTTGAATAAAAAATGTTGTGTTTTGAAAAAAAATGCCTTTGTGGTTTGTTTAGCTATAAGAATGTTGGATTGATGCTCTTTCATTTCTTACTATCCCTCTCATGAACGTTGCGGCTCGAAAACCGTGTGGGGGATGTTTTCCTTCACGTCCGCGCTTTCACTTTAAGAACCGGGTTGTTCCCAGTCTAGCCATCCATTGTCGACTCATCCTCCTAAGAAGATGTGCTCCAAACTAGCTAAGCTCAACGAAGCCTACGTGAATTTGCATAGGGTCAGACACAGTCTGATACCGAAGCCAGAAGAAATAGAGAATGTGAGAATGTTAAAAATCACTGAAGACCTGATAGAAGAGCTCTTCAGAGAAGAAATGAACAGGGAGAAAGAAGAATGGACAGAGAAGTACAGACTTCAGAAACAGCAGCAACAGCAGCAACAACAGCAACAGCAGCAACCTGAAGCTGACAGAGGCTTTGTCGATTGCCGTATCGACACCAAAGAGTTCTTCTTCTCTTTCCGAAGAAGCAGACCTATCGCCAGAAAGTCTATCCTCAGAGGACATCGCATTCTTAGAAACTAAAAAAGAATGCCATAGCAAAAACAAAAAAACAGCCCTTTTCAGGGCTACCCAATACTCTAGAAAAGAAATAACTATTAATTTGCCAATGTGTGTAGATAGAGTAGTGTGAAAATAAACACTAACTCTCTCTTAAAAAATGTGAGGGTATGTGTTTGTGTGTTAGTGTGTTAGTGTTAGTAAGAGCTAAAAGTAAGTTGGTGTGGATAGTAGATTAAAATGATTTTTTTGGGTTATTGAGGTGTATATTTGGAGATAGATTGGATTGCTTTGCTTATGTGGATAGTCTATTGAAGTGATTTATAAAAAATTTTACAATAGTGATGGGTAGCATAAAAAGTGAGTGAGTGTTTCTTTTAGGTCCGCGCGATGTTGTTTTTTTTGGTCATGATCTAGGTAAGATGAATTTTATGTTATTAGGGGGATGTTTTCCTTCACGTCCGCGCTTTCACTATAAATTGAAACTCGTTCGGCAGTCCAGCTACCCTTGTTGATTGATCAACACCAAAAAATGAACACGAGACTTGAGAAACTGTTGGAGCTTCATGTGCATCTGGAATATGCCAGGCGCATATTAAATGAACTGGCCGCGGAAGCCATTGTCGAGGAGGGAAGGATAAGAGAGGAGGAAAGAAGAAACAAAGAAGAAGAAAGAAGATATAAAGAGGACAGAAGAAACAAAGAAGAGGAGGAGGAAAAGGAGAGAAGAAATTTCAAAATCCCAGAGAGTGAAAATTGGGATTCTGAAGCAACATATCCTGCCTCTGCTCTCTCCCCCCAAAAGGTAAAAAGTAACTGGGGGATAAGATGTGTATGTGGCGCCAGGCCTGGAAGGTGCCACCATTAACCAGGTGTCCATGAAGTTCCAAACAAAACAGCCCTTTTCAGGGCTACCCAATACTCTAGAAAAGAAATAACTATTAATTTGCCAATGTGTGTAGGTAGAGTAGTGTGAAAATAAACACTAACTCTTTATTAATAGTGGAAGTGTATGTGTTTGTAAGAGCTCAGGTATGTTTGTGTGAATAGTAGATTATGGGTTTCTTAGCAAATGTGGAGAGTATAGTTAGGGTTATATTATATGAAATGAGAAAGTAGGGGGATGTTTTCCTTCACGTCCGCGCGATGTTTGGTCATGATCTAGGTAAGATCCATTTTATGTTTTTGGGGGATGTTTTCCTTCACGTACGCGCTTTTCGTATAAGAACCCACAGTATTCGTCGTTCAAACCATTCTGCAAAGAATAAAAAGAAGATGGCGTCAAACCAAATGGACAAATTACAAACCTTGCAAGACGTTTTAGACAACTTAGGAATAATGGAACAGATGCTAATAAGACTCGTTGAAGACCATTATTCCTATAGTCCCCATCGTGTAAAGATGGAAATTAACAATTTAAGGAAAGCAAAGGACAAGATTAGTGGTGTCATGAAAGAGATCAAGGAGGAGAAGGAGGATGAAGAGGAAAAGATAAGAATAAGAACATGGAACGAAAAAATTGAAAAAGAAGAGGAAAATGAGAAGAGGAAGAAAGAAGAAGAGGAGGAAGAGAAGAAAGAAGAGAAGGAGAAAAAAAAGAAGAGAAAGAGTGTTGGAGATAAAATAAGAAGTTGGTGGAGGAAAAGAAGAAATTAGAAGAAGAAGAAGAAGAAAACCCAAAGGCCCTTTTCAGGGCCAGCCATATTTCTCGAAAAGAGACAGTCTTTGAATTGCCTACCCCTTTTTTTAAAAAATTTAAAAAAAAAAAAATCCCATGTTAAATTCCCCTTGTCCGTAGATTGTCCCACGATTTATTCCCATGTTAAATTCCCCTTGTCCGTAGATTGTCCCACGATTTATTCCCATGTTAAATTCCCCTTGTCCGTAGATTGTCCCACGATTTTTCGCCATGTTAAATTTCCCTTGTCCGTAGAGTGTCCCAGGGGTGTTTTGACTGGAATTTCCATTGTCCGTAGGGTATCCCACTTCACTACTAACATTCTGTTGTAGATCAGGCATACGTCGTTCTTTCTACTGATCATAGTAAATACCACATTTTGATAAATTTTTAAAATCTTCAAGTACACATTTGCAAATGAACGTTAGATTCATATTTCACTTCCCCGACAAAGTCTGTCACATTTACTATTTTTATCTGGAGGTTGAAATCACGTATTCCACTGTGTTTGTTTCTCCGCACGAGAAGGTCACTCTGACGATACTTTTCCGTTCCCTAAATTATGCTTATGCATACAATTTTTTACGTTTTTTTTCAGATCCTGGGAGCCTTGCTTTTTGCATGCGCACACAATTAGTACCTACTTGGTGACCCTGGAAAGGGTCGTTTGAATATGGCCAAAAGAAACTCACAGGCTTTCCATAAATAAGTCAGACTCAATCTTTTCACTCATCTGGGTCCAACTGCCACTGTCATTGTCACCTTTTTCGCTTTTTCATTGTGGCTGTTGCTGATGACTTGAGTTTTTCTAAGAGGTCTAGCTCTTTTCTTGCTGTTTTTACAAAAGAATTTTGACATCATAATACTCTACTTTCTTTAATATCCACTGGGATGTAATGCATGGCACAATGGGTCTGATTGGTATCTGAAACTTTCCCGATTATCGCCGTGAAGAGAATATAAACATGAAACTTGATCGTTTTTGTTAGAGGCACTGATTGTGTTGCAACGCAGCTTTATGTACAGAATTGACAGGAAACGTACCGACCGCACTTTATGTGTTTATCGTTGCGCATTCAATAATCTGCTTCTGTAATTACGTATCCGTCTCCCATCCTCTTTGTCAAACTATTTCAAAATTTTCATAGGGGACAATACGGGCTTAATGTTCAAGTTCCCAACCATTGAAAACAGCGATGTATTTATTGTTTTATGTTTAAAAGATTATATGAACAGACCTTATGTCAATCTCAGAATCTGAATTTTTATTTTTTACAAAGTGTATACAATGTTGTAAATGTGTTCATCAAATGCGGTGAACATTTCTACTGTAGATCTGGGACTGTCAGGGGATATAGGATGTAACTCTTTCTAGCTTTCCAAATTCCTCTTGCCGCTCAGGTTCCCAAACAGTGCTTTAACGGGATAATTTCGATGCATAACGTTCGACATATTAGAATGCACAAACGTTGGAACCCGACATCTTCGCTAGCCAAGGTTCCAAGTGGGGAATAAATAATATTGAAATGAAGTAGCCTGTGCGTCCAGACAAGGTCCATCGTCATTAACTACTTATACGGAATAGAGTTCCCAAAAGTCGTAAAGGTCAAGACGCTGTACAACAAATTAGATGAATTGACGAATTTCTTTATTGGGGAAGTTTATTTAGTGCATTCAGCTTGCTTTTTTTTATATAGATACTACTGTGTTCACTTTTGTCCCGTAGAGACACATTTTATCGACTCCAGGTCAAGGTGAAACGGAAAATGGTGGGATTACAAACCCATGTGTAAACAGCAAATTCATGAGAAAGAATAGTGGATGAAGGGACGACCAAACTGCCAGCACGAGGACAATATTATTAGCGATCCAGTGAGACATATAGTACAATATACCTGTATAAAACGAGGCCTAGCACAATATACCTGTGTAATACGAGACCTATAGTACAATATACCTGCGTAATACGAGACCTATAGTACAATATACCTGTGTAATACGAGACCTATATACAATATATCTGTGTAATACGAGACCTATAGTACAAAATACCTGTGTAATACGAGACCTATATACAATATATCTGTGTAATACGAGACCTATAGTACAATATACCTGTGTAATACGTGACCTATAATATAATGTGCATGTGTAATACGAGACCTATAGTCCAATATACCTGTGTAATACGAGACCCATAGTACAATATACCTGTGTAATAAGAGACTTATATATAGTACAATGTGCCGAGGGGGACCGAGTGGTCTAAAACGCACACCTTTATGGATCACTGCCATCTCACCTGTCTGCGTGGGTTTGAGTCTCGGATTCCGTCAATGTGGGTATGTGAGAAAGCTTACCAGTAGCTTCTCGTGGGTCGGTGATTCTTTCCGGGTTTTTCTCGGGATCTTCCTCTACCATTTATACTGACTGCCATGTATAGCCTATTTTGTGTTGAAAAATGGTGTTAAACCAGACAGCAACAACAACAACAACAATATGCCGTATTAATAAAAGATCTATGGTACAATACATTAATGTAATGCGAGATTTTAGTACCATTTGCTCGAGCAATATGATCCCTATAGTACAATATACCCTTGCAGTATTTCTTGTAGCAGCGACAGGTGTAACTTGAAAATGAAACAATGAGAAAACTATCTAACTTTTTCCAATAAAACATGATTGTTGTAATATCAAATTGTTGTCGGTGATAGAGTGATAGCAGTCAAAAATATAAGCAAACACACACACACACACACACATATAAAAACGGCTTTTTAATTTTTGGTAAAGAACAAGAACTTTAAACTTTCAATGAAAATGTTAAAATAATTATCTTTAAAAGTAAGTTTTCGTTGAATTTATATCTCCTATTTCATTTACTACTACTACTACTACTACTTCTATCAATAACAATAATAAAAATAATAAATATGCGAAGACGCTCAATGGTACTATGCAAATCAAGAATAATACTTAAAAATGTATGCAAATGAACTTGGAAGAAATATACGATATCGTGATAAATGACAATCTACATTATTCGCAAATTAATTATTTTTTTATCAGTGTTTGTGGTTTTGACCTGGGAAAAGGAGTGTGGAGGCCAGATTTGAAATTATCCTTACCTGAGTAGCTAGCAAGGGGCTGTCTTTCTGATTTCAAGTGTTATTAATTGTACTTCGAATAATCTTTTTGCATGCAAAGCTTTATAAACGAGCATATATAGATTAAGAACAGGTACCATTACCTGCTTACATTACGCAGAAACTCGAAGCGTCATCCAGTTTTTTCTGCTTTTTATAATCAAACTTTCGTTAACTCACCATTTTAAGTTTTTAATTTGTTATACTTTTTCTATTTCTGTTCAAACATTCTTTTCTTATAATTATTTATTTCATATCTCACGCCTAAAATCTAAGGCATACATATTACATTCTGACAGCAGAACAAAATGTCTAAATTGTAACGGAAATTTATAATTATTGCTCAACTTTTCGTTTCTATTGCATACACAATAGTAAAATTTCTTTATACCGAAATCTTATCTTATCTATATATCAACACCCATATTTGTCTTTCTGTGTGTTCCGGCTGCCAGTCTCGCGGCGGTATCCCACATTTTGCCAATTATTTCAGTAATAGATACATAATAATAGAATAGGTATTCACATGGAAACGTTTGTAAATATAAAGTGTTAAGATTTAAATTGTACCGGTTCACTTTTTTCGTTTCTTTGTTAATTCAAATTTGCAGCTACTTATGCCAAGCACTGAAAACAGCTTTTGTTGCATTTTATCACAAATTTTATATTTATTTTGAGTTCAATTGATGAGCGTAATTAACTCCAAACAGCGCTTGGAAAATAAATGATCAAACATTGCACAATTTGCCTGTTAAATGTCAATCAAGATTTAGTTCGTGTGAAAATAACTTCTCATAAAGCGAAATCAAGTGAATGCCATATTTCTTTTTTAATCTAAGTAAAATGACAGCAAAATTTCGAGTTTGCGTTCACAAGGGGTGCGTTAATCCGATCTTTGGCTGCTATCGATATTTATATTGGAATCATTTAGCCCAAGGGTTTGATGAAGTCTTGAAATCAAGGACAATTACTCCTACCGTGTTGGTGCAATTGCAAATACAACCCCTGTTCACGCTATTAGAGTTAACTAAACTTGTTCAAGATAATGATGAAATGCGTACTAAACAGCAGAATGTTTCACAAATTTGATGTGTCGTGGAATGAAACATTTAATCACAGGAAAAATAACAGTACACACATATATCATTATTCCGTCTTTCTCAGTACCATAAGTTCTCTTGTTAAGTTTTTAATGTTGGAATTTCAGATTTGAGCTTGTGTGCGAGTGTCTTTATGACAAAGTTATAATAACAAGTGGCTGGAGCTCCATCGACACGTTGATATTAACTGGCTGTTATTTAGTTTTGCTTTATCTGAAATCATCGACATCTGTAGCGAGTTTGATCTTAGTCAGATAGAGTGATGATTTTTATTTGAAAGTCCAAGAATCATTTTACGGGAGTAGATTTTTTCCTAAAATTCAGCGCCTGTATTCATGTATTCATCAGTCTTCTGGCCTACATCAAATGAGTGCCAGATTCGCCCAAGCTCATTCACAGAAGAAAATCTGTAATAATGTATAAGAAATTGTTCAACCTAAGAAACTCATAATTTTGCTGAAAGGTAAGATCTTTCTTAGAGCTGAGTAAACCCATTATTTGACTGGTTAGCCTAAAGGTGCCCACATGTTGTGACACGCAGACCTTCCGACATTACGAGACCCAACAAGTGGGCCAGATTCGATAATGACTTCTGCTTAAATAATGGGACTCTTTCAAAGGCGCATTTTTAGGGTATGGTGAAGATAAAAGGTTATTTTTGTTGAGGGAGTCTACTTCATGGTGTTTTTGCTTGCTTCCTGTAAGATATTTAAGTCATATTTCTATGAAAATGCATACTTTCTGAGTGTTTCCATTGTGTCTTGCATTCTAAACGAGCTAAGAGTTTTATGGTTCTGCTTTTTGGATGTTTGCTTGGAAATATCACAGCTATATGTGATGTCTGCTACTTTATGTTCACTTAATTGGCTACATTATAATAAATAGCAATAAATGTTTTGGTGGATTGGTTGAGGGTCCATAATTAATATCATTTAACATTGTATGGACATTTTGAGATAGCAATGCTTGAAAGTTTGGATAAAGAGATGACGCTTTTTTTTAGTTGGATCCACATGTATTTATCTACCAGTTTCCCCCAAAAGTCACCAACAAACTTCCATTCTAGTTTATCTATGTAATGGAGAGAAAACACAACGGACATATATATATATATATATATATATATATATATATATATATATATATATATATATATATATATATATATATATATATAAGTAGTTAAGTGGGATACATTAGCGACAATGGGAATTAGCATTACAGACCCCCCCCCCCCCGGGAACGATTAGCGACACTGGAAATTTAACATGGCGAAAAATCGTGGGTCAGATTAGCGACAAGGGGAATTAACATGGTGAATAAATCGTGGGTCACTCTAGCGACAAGGGGAATTTAACATGGAACTATAGTGTGGGTCTGTCTAGCGACAAGGGGAAATTAACATGGGGAATAGAGTTTGGGCTTGTCTAGGGACAAGGGGAATGGAACAGGGGACTGTAGTGTGGGTCTGTCTAGGGACAATGGGAATTTAACATGGGGAATAGATCGTGGGACTGTCTAGGGACAATGGGAAATTTAACATTACGGAAACCCCTGGGGGATATAGCCTCAAGGGAATTTAACATATGGAAATTGAACATGGTGGATCTGTATAGCGTCAAGGGGAATTGAACATGGTGGGACTATCTAGGGACAATGATGGTAGAGGGTCAAACACAACAGAGACAGAAACATACATACACTAGTACAAGCGTGGGATTTATATATAAAGCATTACCAAGACCTGAAATCTTGCTGGGGTGTTCAAAAATTTGCATAATTGTAATGATGCTATAAATAGCTATAATCAAGGAAATGCTCAACGACAAAATGGATGTGACTAAAAGTAACGTTAAAATGACGAAATTGTCCC
Source organism: Sinohyriopsis cumingii (assembly GCA_028554795.2). Classification (NCBI taxonomy): domain Eukaryota; kingdom Metazoa; phylum Mollusca; class Bivalvia; order Unionida; family Unionidae; genus Sinohyriopsis; species Sinohyriopsis cumingii. The sequence continues at coordinate 49,802,306 of CM068830.1, read as the reverse complement.
AGAATTTAAAGGAAAATAAACATATCCCCGAAAATTAAGTTACAATGGTTTAGACTAAAATGGATAAAATTAGTAACTACTTACAATATCAACTTCTGTGACGATCGTGGATAAATACCTATGTATCTATAATCAGCTGAAATTCCTATGAAATCCCACTATCTATTTATAGCTCCAACTTGTGGGTTTTTCCTTTGGAAAATCCCACTATCTTTTTATAGCCTCAGCTTTAGTGACGTTCCTGTTTATGAATTCTAGTATATATGTATAGCTACAAAATGTGGAAATCCCCAAGTCGATATTTATAGTCTCAAAATTTCCAGCGTCAGTGACGTCACTGTACTGAACACTAGGGGATAAATGGCAACAGTGTTGCAAGTGGCTGACCTGAATACGCGCTACTGTAGGTAGGTAGGTAGAGTGTATCTGATAGGGATAAAGTGAGTTTTATAGGGACAAACAGAGACCAATACACACACACACACACAACATACGCGCAGACACACTCACACACACACACACGCACACACACACACACACACACACACACACACACACACACACAACATACGCGCAGACACACTCACACACACACACACACACACACACACACACACACACACACACACACACACACAGAGGGAAGAGGAAAACACAAACCCCAAATATACTATCCACACTCGGGAGGAAGAAAAAAAAACAACCAAATATACGATCTACACAACGTACGCTAACACACACACACACACACACACACACACACACACGCGCGCGCGCGCGCGCGCACACCACAGAGGGAAGAAGAAGAAAACCATTATACACTATCCACACGGAGTGAAGAAATAACCCTTTATATATACTATCAACAGAGAGTGAAGAAAATAACCCATTATATTCCATCAACACAGAGTGAAGAAGAAAAAGTTTTTTGAAAGCACCTAAGCCCTCACCTGCAATGACCAACTCTGCCAAACACCTACACCCCACCCCACTCCCAACACTACAAAACCCATTTAACCCGTTATTTTATGGCATCAGTGTGTGCTTTAGGAAACATCAAGACACAAAAATGATGGATGAATAGACTGACTATTGTTTACGGACTTGCATGCCTAAAGAGCGTGCGTGAAGGAAAATATCCTTCCATTTCAATTCTAACTAAAACATGATCCAGAGGGATAGAGAGAGGTGAAAGAGCACAATTTCATAAAGTGTGAGTAAAAACAAAACACGCCATCCTTATTATACAATGTCAAGACCAAGAGACACTTACGTTTTCTTTCTAGTCTATTCTCTTTTAGAAGGTAGTATGAAATTTCACATCAGGGCCAACGCATCGGCTCACATTGTCAATTTTTCCATTTCCATGTCTTTACTGGTACAAGTTCTTCATCATCTTCAATTTCTTCTTCTTCTTCTGAATCCCTCTTCTCTGTTTCGTCTTGTTTTTTGTTTATTCTCTTTTCTCGTAGGGCACTCTGAATTCCAGTGTCCTTTCTCCTGACAACGATATTAGGTATCTTGACTTTTGTCTCTCTTTCTTAGACGAAGCAGGTATTTTGGAGACAAATACCCATTTACCTTTGCAGATATAGCAAACTTCATTAGCACTTACACACTTTCGTATGACTCTCATCAAATCAAAGAGTAAGTTTTGTTGCCACTTTCGCATGTGAATTATGCTTTCGTATGACTTTTAGCAAATATTTGACCAGCAGGTCGATCTATGCTGACTCTTCCATCTTTGATCGTTTGAGAGCGGAATGAATACTCTGACGCTAAGACACTCTCCTTATATACAGAGACCTGCTGCGTATGAAACCTAGTCAAATGTAATTTTGCAATAAGATGAAACGATTTCATTGAGGAAGTAAAAGGCAATGATGTACCGTATCGCCTCACACAAAACCTGAAGTGTTAGTTCAAATCCGTGTCAGCGATTTCGAAGACGACATAACTGGGCTTTAATCAATGCTCTCCATTTCTGCCACAAAACCACGAGTCCTGATTCATGCCAAAAGAAATTTCGTTCGGTCCATAAAAAATAGTATCACATCTGATAAACGCAAAAACGAACTTCCAGAAAACTGAGAACGACGGCTTACACCTACAACGTAAATGTATGAGTTCAAGTAGTGCGTAAAACTTAGTCAAATTAAATTTTTATAGTCAAGACGAAACGATCTCTTTTCGAAGAAGAAAGCAGACACCAAACGACAATGGCGATCCGTGTCACACAACACTTTTCAAAATGAGTATTATCAGAGGTTTATTTAGCGATCTGCACGGTTAAATTAAATGTTGATGTATTTTGCAATAAGACGGACACAATTTCCATGGGATCGCCCATGGTACGATTGTTCGTGCATTAGTTTAATTTTTAAAAATATTTTTTTATATAAATCGCCTATAGGATAGACCCAGTAAAGCATGGCCATTCTCGTCACTGCCTGAATAGCTACTCAAGTCAATTCGAAGCGAACGCGGTAAGAAAATAAGTATAGCCAATGAAATGGCTTACAACGGGTGATGCATTGTTTTGTTCTAGGACTGTGTGGCATAATAATCCCTATGTTCTTGCGTTGTTACCATTACAGTGCAGACACTGAAATGTAAACTTACAAGCCCTCTTTGTGTGTGTGTGTGTGTTGTACCATTTCCTCTTACCACATCAAAATACTGAGCGTCACAGTATTGGTTCGCGTTTTCAAGCTGACCATTTTTTTATATCTCACTTAAACATTTCGACATAAACACTCACACTCACATCGGTAGAATCAGAACAAACGTGTTACAGTATTGATGGGCATGTTATCTTTTTTTTCAAACTAATAAATTTGGGGTTTGTATGAAGTAAAGAACCGAAAGTACAGTGAAACTCAAGGATGATGACCCAATCTGTCTGTCTATTGATGCGTGTATTTACTTAAGAAGAAATATGACCTCTAAAACACAAAGAGATACGGCAAGCATGATTAGATTAAACACAACGATGTTTTTCCTTCACGCCTGTGTAATTTAGAGTTTCAATCGTCTTTGAAGACAAACTTGGTCTCCTTTTGTAGGGCTTGAAATAATAAAAAAGCTGAAAAATCGTAAGCACTTTGCTATAGATAATTTCATCAACAGACTAAACAACATAAATACCGTTACAATAATAGAAAGCCTTAAATCTTCTATCAAAAAGAAATGCATGAAAAAAATTAAAGATTAACGATAACTAACCAATGAAACCGAATTTAACAAAGGCAATGACATGTGAAGAAATGCCTCTCACTTTGGAAAGGTAGGCGAATGTACTCTGTCATGCACCATCAACTTGAAAAAAATTATAAACAGAGAGAAACCTGAATTCAAAATTCAGTTGTTTTTTTTTTCTTCAAAATTATTTCGTTTCTTTTTTCTTTTTTTTTTTGGAACAAATCTAAGCACTAATATAGAGTGGAAAAGGGAAAATGCACATACAAGCTTTGATATTTCTGAAAAAATGAGGGGATATTCCTAACGTTCATAACCACCTATATATGCTTGGACTTGTCTGTGACTTATCCACAAAACAAGATGTACATATTTCTGGTCAAGCTGCAAGTGTGTGCGTGTTTTTGAAAATGGTAAAAACTTGGATATACAAGTTTCTCGTGACACTTATAAAGTGAAGAGTCTGTGCAAGTGTCAAAAGCCAAAGTCATATAAGTTTTGTATTTTGTACGGCTTGTAAAGATTTCCACTTTAGGAAATGTGAAGTATCACAAGTTATTATCACAAACAGAAGTGGAACATAGGGGCTTGCAAGAAAGAAAATAACCCAGACAGTTGGTGTCATCAAGAGTGCTAGAGACGGTACCCGAACTTGCTTGCTTGCTTACTTGAATTAAAGTGATTTTCGCTCTAATGGAGCATGTATCACTGGTTTAATAACGCACCGCGTGATTTTTAATTACTCCTGGGGAAGGAAAGAGAGCCTCATCCCCCAGGCTTTTATGTACTCACAGACTATTTTTAAATTTAGCCACTCAGGTGTAGGACTAACTAGTCCTTAACAACCTGACTGAAAGGCTTTACACATGAGTGGGAATTGTCTCACCACACACTCATTTTTCTGTCCGAGCGTGGTAAAGGAGGAAAAAGGTGCTCAGCAAGACAGCCATGGATGTTAAGTACTCACCAAAACGCTAGCCCGTACTTATTTCAAATCAAGTCCCGTTTTTTGCTAATCGACAATAATAAGTACCAATAATGTGTTAACCACCTGTGCAATTAGTTCAAATCTAACGAGTCTGTTAAATTTCCTAACATATCTGTCTAATATTAGTACTTAGTGTACATAAAAATAGCCATACTGATCTTATTTAAATTATTATGTCTAAGCGACATATACCAGTTTGGTCACTGTTAGGTTTAAAAAGTTAAGTTTGTTGCAGTGTTCCAATGGGTCAAGTTTGTTTCGAGAATAGTTTAGTCAAGGAGGGATACCAAGCCAAATATGGTTCCCTATTTAATTAAAAGCAATCTTTTGGAGCCCTAAAAAAAGTCTGTTTTTTCTGTTAGAAGGTAACACGTCTCTCTTTTGCTTTCACGTTCTTTCCCGCACTCCTAGTCTCATGAGTCTTGATATCAGGAAATGCGTAGCCATGATGGGCGATAATGTAAGTAGCGGCTTCTACCAGTTGACTGAGGGGGTATCCAGTGTAGGTTTGTCTGTAGAATTGGGGAAGAACTCTGACCCCTAATCCCCATTGAGAAGGTCTTGGTTTAAAGGTGTCTAGAGATCTGTAGGCAACGTATTGTATGGCTCTAATAAACTGCCCTGCTATGTTGACGTCATACAATGCTTGATCTAGCCCCATTTCGGTGTACTTTTCAACGAGGGTCAGCGTCCCCCTCCTCCTCCTCAACCGCCTCAATTTCTTTTTCTGGTTCTGATACTAATTCCTCAGTTGAGGTAGATAGTTTCAAATCCGCCGCTATGGTGTCTGTCGCTGTTATTGTTGTTGTGGTTGTTATTTCAGCTGAGATTGCCTGTAGTATCGGAGTGAGAAAAGAACGTAGTGCCACCGATAATTACATTTGAGTTTGCCATACCTTTTGTCTAACATAATTGGACCTTTGTTTTGCCACCACTCTTTCCGGGACGGGTTGTTTGTTAAGTATAGTCGGCTGTTGACTAGATGTTATTTGTGTTCTCGAGGTGGGTGGAGTGCTAACTAGCAGAAACCGTAAAGTGGGCAAACGACGTCAAAGAAGTTAAAGTACGTTGGAAAGGATATCCGACCAGTTATCATTCTTGGATCGACGCTTCGCACGTCATCGACTATAAAAAGAAGTGACCATCATTCCCTTTCACACAGATTCAGCTACTGCGATCACTCCTTCACCCAATTCTTCTCTGCAAGATTTACAAAAACAACCCTTGTGGGTGAGGTATAGAGAACGTGTGCCTAAAACGCAAATCGTCTTTTTCTGCCAAATCTTCGTGGTGTATTGTGTCATCGGGGCAGCCATCGCCAATTTGAGTTTGCAACAAGGAGACAAACAATTGTGGACCATTGTATTGAGCAGTTACATCGGTTACCTGCTTCCCAATCCCTTCCTGAAATTCTCCTCGAACGGGAACCACGGGAACCTTGTGTCCAGTGTCAGTGCCAGCCACCACTCCAACAACAACTCCATTTTGGGCGGAGACACTCCTCTGACTTCCAGTATCGCCTCGGAGAGCCACAAAACTCTGGAATTATGAGCAATAGCAGCCAATTTTACTTAACCTTACCCAGTGACAGTTCCATGGAGGTGTTTCCCAACAACACGTTGTGCTGTTACACGGTCAAATTACCTCAGACCATCCAGTTAGATCACGAAGCCCTCTGGGAAGTGGCTTTAGTGGAAATCATTCACCCAACACAAATCAAAAACATCACCGAAAAGCAAAACACTTTCGAGGTGGAAATCCTGAATGCCCAATTGGAGGAAGAAATCAACAAAATCGGGTTTTTAGGGGACACAAGAGCAGCCAGCAATCCAGCCTTCATTATCTACACCTTGAAAATTCCTTCAGGTTATTATTTTAGTGGTGAACATTTGGTGGACACTATTGCGGACAGGTTCAACTTAGCCTTTGGCAAAGCACTGAACAGAGCCAAAAAAGTGTGAAGATTGAGTACCATAAAGTGGCTCATCGTCTCGTGATCAAATTTCAAGATACGGACACATTGTCCCTCAGTTTCAATGGTAGTTTGTTTGAAATTTTGGGTGGACATGCAGAAATGGTCGCAAACAATATGAGCCCCAAGATCAAAAGTAATATGGATTTTTACAGAGCTTTTGGAAACCCGGTAGAACTGAACTAAGGACTTAATTTGATCTTTGTGTATTCCGATGTGGTGGAGTACAACGTGGTGGGACACACCTCTGGTCCGTTACTGCGTGTCATTCCTTTCAAAGTGGATAGTACCACAACCAATGACCAGGAAGGTGCAAACACCTATCACGTACACCGTGAATTTGTACATCCTCACTATTTACCCGTCAGTAAGTCGTATTTAGACACTGTCAACATTGCTATAAAAGGAGATCTGGGACAAAATATTCCCTTATCCAAAGGGAAAGTTACAGTGAAACTCCATTTTCGAAAACGGTTCTCTAACGAATTGTAAGTCTCAGTTTGCAGAAAATCTACGCGCAGATAATACGGTGAACGTCCTCCTGTATGCTGAATTGGACAATACGATATAAACCAACAGTTTGAGAGAAGTCATTCTACACTATTAGAAGTCATGGAAGACTTTTATCAATGTTTGTATAGTAGGGATTCTTTGGACATGGAATGTGAAGATCCTGAGGAAGGAGAACCCCAAGACAAAGACGAAGAAGTCATCATGATGAAGTCTAGATGGCCAGAACAAGAATCACATTTACTTTCCTGTTATGCTATAGTCTTGACAGAAAAAAAATTAAGGAATTGATCAAGAAAGATTGCTATGGATGTCATAACGATCATCCCAGTCAAATTCAACACGATAAATGCCTAATGCTGAGTCAAGAAGAAAAATTGGACGAATATCTGGACGAAGCTTGGAGTCTCATCTCGGAAGAAGACGTGTTACAACAGTGGTATAAAGGCTTGCGTGAACATTATTGTCCTCCATTAACAACTCAAGAGATCCATCGCATCGAAGCTCTGTTGGATCAGAGTTGGGAGACAAGGCGAAGAAAACGGTTACTTGTCAGACATTTTCAAGCAGAAAGTCAGGATCGAATTGATGACTTAAGAAAAAAACAAAAAATGGATACCTGAGAACTTTATTACCTTTTGAACCACAGTTCGTACACTGCTTCTTGGAATCCTGTCGTCTGTGCTAAAGATGAACTCCCTCATCGCAAACCTCAAAACCATCAAGCTTATGTCATTAACACGGACGACAGTCATCTCCCAGGAACCCACTGGGTAGCCGTTTACTTTCCTCAAGAAGGATGTGTGAAATATTTCGATTCGTACGGATTGCCCCCTTTGGAAGACGATATCATCGACTTTATGAGAAGAAATGCTCAGACCACCCGATTCAATAATGTGAAATTACAAGGCACAGTTTCCTTGGTGTGTGGACAGTACTGTGTGTATTTTCTGCATCATCGCAGCCTGGGCTATTCCTTAGAACATTTAGTGACTCATTTTGATCCTCGTTCTTCTTCAAGAAACGATGTGAAAGTAGATCAATGGTTTTGTGACCAGTATGCTTATCTTTTGTCTCAAGCTAGGAAACGTAGTGTCCATCAATGGCCTGATGACTTCCAACAGTGGAAATCACAATTTCATTCACAACGTTGTCAGCCCTGTTTAAAGTAGAGTGTGAATTGAAAAAAAATGTTTGGTATTTGAAAAAAATGTTTGATGTTATAGTGTTAGATTATTGTTAAAAAAATGTTAGAGTTGTTTGTTAGTATGAATAAAAAAATGTTGTGTTTTGAAGAAAAAATGCCTTTGTGGTTTGTTTGGCTATAGGAATCTTGATTCATGCTCTTTGACTTCTTTCTATCCCTCCCATAACACTATTTGAACGTTCCGGCTCGAAAACCGTGTAGCAATGTTTTCCTTCACGTCCGCGCTTTGACAATAAAAACGGGGAAGTCTCCAGTCTGCCCATCCATTGTTAACTTATCTTCCTACGAAGATGTGCTCAAGATTAGCCAAGTTGAACGAAGCCTATGTGAATTTGCATAGGGTCATGACAAGTCTGATACCGAGACCTGAAGAGATAGACAATATCATAATGTTGAAAGTCACTGAAGACCTGAAAGAAGAGCTCTTCAAGGAGGAATTCAAGACGGAGAAAGAAGAATGGATGGAGAAGTACAGACTTCATAAACGGCAGAGAGAGCAGCAACAGCAGCAGCATGAACCTGACAGAGGCTTTGTCGATTGTCGTATCGACACCAAAGAGTACTTCTTCTCTTTTCCGAAGAAGCAGATCTTATCCTGTGAGAAAGCCTGTCGTCAGAGAAGGCCGCCATCTTATAACCTAAGCGATCGCCATAGCTTCAAGTTCCCAAAAACATTTCAGGGCTACCCCATACTCTCGAAAAGAAATAACATTCCATTGCCTATGATATGTTAGTCAGTTAGAAGAAAAAATACAGAAGTGAGTCTATCAGCACATGATTTCTTTATCTTGGTTAGAAAGTGTGACTCTAAGTTGTTCGTTTCCGTCGCTTATCAAAATTTTAAAAATAGTAATGTTCTGTAAAAAAGTGAGTGAGTGTTTCTTTTAGGTCTGTGTGTTTTTTTTTTGTTTTTTTTTTTTTGTTGGTGATAATATGGATAACGTAAGTTCGGGTACAACGAAATTAAAAGAATTAGGCCCAGAACTCGGTGTGGAGGGAAGAAATATACGCAACAGCAGCGGGAGCAAGAAATGCAGACCTAGCCAGTTAGCACTGAGGCATTCTGCGTTTGACAATGCCTTTGATGTCGTACACGTCGTCTTTTTTTGGTGACACGACTTGATTTGAAATAAGTACGGGCTAGCGTTTTGGTGAGTATTTAACATCCATGGCTGTCTTGTTGAGCACCTTTTTCCTCCTTTACCACGCTCGGACAGAAAAATGAGTGTGTGGTGAGACAATTCCCACTCATGTGTAAAGCCTTTCAGTCAGGTTGTTAAGGACTAGTTAGTCCTACACCTGAGTGGCTAAATTTAAAAAAAGTCTGTGAGTACATAAAAGCCTGGGGGATGAGGCTCTCTTTCCTTCCCCAGAAGTAATTAAAAATCACGCGGTGCGTTATTAAACCAGTGATACATGCTCCATTAGAGCGAAAATCACTTTAATTCAAGTAAGCAAGCAAGCAAGTTCGGGTACCGTCTCTAGCACTCTTGATGACACCAACTGTCTGGGTTATTTTCTTTTTTGCAAGCCCCTATGTTCCACTTCTGTTTGTGATAATAACTTGTGATACTTCACATTTCCTAAAGTGGAAATCTTTACAAGCCGTACAAAATACAAAACTTATATGACTTTGGCTTTTGACACTTGCACAGACTCTTCACTTTATAAGTGTCACGAGAAAATTGTATATCCAAGTTTTTACCATTTTCAAAAACACGCACACACTTGCAGCTTGACCAGAAATATGTACATCTTGTTTTGTGGATAAGTCACAGACAAGTCCAAGCATATATAGGTGGTTATGAACGTTAGGAATATCCCCTCATTTTTTCAGAAATATCAAAGCTTGTATGTGCATTTTCCCTTTTCCACTCTATATTAGTGCTTAGATTTGTTCCAAAAAAAAAAAAAGAAAAAAGAAACGAAATAATTTTGAAGAAAAAAAAAAACAACTGAATTTTGAATTCAGGTTTCTCTCTGTTTATAATTTTTTTCAAGTTGATGGTGCATGACAGAGTACATTCGCCTACCTTTCCAAAGTGAGAGGCATTTCTTCACATGTCATTGCCTTTGTTAAATTCGGTTTCATTGGTTAGTTATCGTTAATCTTTAATTTTTTTCATGCATTTCTTTTTGATAGAAGATTTAAGGCTTTCTATTATTGTAACGGTATTTATGTTGTTTAGTCTGTTGATGAAATTATCTATAGCAAAGTGCTTACGATTTTTCAGCTTTTTTATTATTTCAAGCCCTACAAAAGGAGACCAAGTTTGTCTTCAAAGACGATTGAAACTCTAAATTACACAGGCGTGAAGGAAAAACATCGTTGTGTTTAATCTAATCATGCTTGCCGTATCTCTTTGTGTTTTAGAGGTCATATTTCTTCTTAAGTAAATACACGCATCAATAGACAGACAGATTGGGTCATCATCCTTGAGTTTCACTGTACTTTCGGTTCTTTACTTCATACAAACCCCAAATTTATTAGTTTGAAAAAAAAGATAACATGCCCATCAATACTGTAACACGTTTGTTCTGATTCTACCGATGTGAGTGTGAGTGTTTATGTCGAAATGTTTAAGTGAGATATAAAAAAATGGTCAGCTTGAAAACGCGAACCAATACTGTGACGCTCAGTATTTTGATGTGGTAAGAGGAAATGGTACAACACACACACACACACAAAGAGGGCTTGTAAGTTTACATTTCAGTGTCTGCACTGTAATGGTAACAACGCAAGAACATAGGGATTATTATGCCACACAGTCCTAGAACAAAACAATGCATCACCCGTTGTAAGCCATTTCATTGGCTATACTTATTTTCTTACCGCGTTCGCTTCGAATTGACTTGAGTAGCTATTCAGGCAGTGACGAGAATGGCCATGCTTTACTGGGTCTATCCTATAGGCGATTTATATAAAAAAATATTTTTAAAAATTAAACTAATGCACGAACAATCGTACCATGGGCGATCCCATGGAAATTGTGTCCGTCTTATTGCAAAATACATCAACATTTAATTTAACCGTGCAGATCGCTAAATAAACCTCTGATAATACTCATTTTGAAAAGTGTTGTGTGACACGGATCGCCATTGTCGTTTGGTGTCTGCTTTCTTCTTCGAAAAGAGATCGTTTCGTCTTGACTATAAAAATTTAATTTGACTAAGTTTTACGCACTACTTGAACTCATACATTTACGTTGTAGGTGTAAGCCGTCGTTCTCAGTTTTCTGGAAGTTCGTTTTTGCGTTTATCAGATGTGATACTATTTTTTATGGACCGAACGAAATTTCTTTTGGCATGAATCAGGACTCGTGGTTTTGTGGCAGAAATGGAGAGCATTGATTAAAGCCCAGTTATGTCGTCTTCGAAATCGCTGACACGGATTTGAACTAACACTTCAGGTTTTGTGTGAGGCGATACGGTACATCATTGCCTTTTACTTCCTCAATGAAATCGTTTCATCTTATTGCAAAATTACATTTGACTAGGTTTCATACGCAGCAGGTCTCTGTATATAAGGAGAGTGTCTTAGCGTCAGAGTATTCATTCCGCTCTCAAACGATCAAAGATGGAAGAGTCAGCATAGATCGACCTGCTGGTCAAATATTTGCTAAAAGTCATACGAAAGCATAATTCACATGCGAAAGTGGCAACAAAACTTACTCTTTGATTTGATGAGAGTCATACGAAAGTGTGTAAGTGCTAATGAAGTTTGCTATATCTGCAAAGGTAAATGGGTATTTGTCTCCAAAATACCTGCTTCGTCTAAGAAAGAGAGACAAAAGTCAAGATACCTAATATCGTTGTCAGGAGAAAGGACACTGGAATTCAGAGTGCCCTACGAGAAAAGAGAATAAACAAAAAACAAGACGAAACAGAGAAGAGGGATTCAGAAGAAGAAGAAGAAATTGAAGATGATGAAGAACTTGTACCAGTAAAGACATGGAAATGGAAAAATTGACAATGTGAGCCGATGCGTTGGCCCTGATGTGAAATTTCATACTACCTTCTAAAAGAGAATAGACTAGAAAGAAAACGTAAGTGTCTCTTGGTCTTGACATTGTATAATAAGGATGGCGTGTTTTGTTTTTACTCACACTTTATGAAATTGTGCTCTTTCACCTCTCTCTATCCCTCTGGATCATGTTTTAGTTAGAATTGAAATGGAAGGATGTTTTCCTTCACGCACGCTCTTTAGGCATGCAAGTCCGTAAACAATAGTCAGTCTATTCATCCATCATTTTTGTGTCTTGATGTTTCCTAAAGCACACACTGATGCCATAAAATAACGGGTTAAATGGGTTTTGTAGTGTTGGGAGTGGGGTGGGGTGTAGGTGTTTGGCAGAGTTGGTCATTGCAGGTGAGGGCTTAGGTGCTTTCAAAAAAATTTTTCTTTTTCACTCTGTGTTGATGGAATATAATGGGTTATTTTCTTCACTCTCTGTTGATAGTATATATAAAGGGTTATTTCTTCACTCCGTGTGGATAGTGTATAATGGTTTTCTTCTTCTTCCCTCTGTGGTGCGCGCGCGCGCGCGCGCGCGCGCGCGTGTGTGTGTGTGTGTGTGTGTGTGTTAGCGTACGTTGTGTAGATCGTATATTTGGTTGTTTTTTTTTCTTCCTCCCGAGTGTGGATAGTATATTTGGGGTTTGTGTTTTCCTCTTCCCTCTGTGTGTGTGTGTGTGTGTGTGTGTGTGTGTGTGTGTGTGTGTGTGAGTGTGTCTGCGCGTATGTTGTGTGTGTGTGTGTGTGTGTGTGTGTGTGTGCGTGTGTGTGTGTGAGTGTGTCTGCGCGTATGTTGTGTGTGTGTGTGTGTATTGGTCTCTGTTTGTCCCTATAAAACTCACTTTATCCCTATCAGATACACTCTACCTACCTACCTACAGTAGCGCGTATTCAGGTCAGCCACTTGCAACACTGTTGCCATTTATCCCCTAGTGTTCAGTACAGTGACGTCACTGACGCTGGAAATTTTGAGACTATAAATATCGACTTGGGGATTTCCACATTTTGTAGCTATACATATATACTAGAATTCATAAACAGGAACGTCACTCAAGCTGAGGCTATAAAAAGATAGTGGGATTTTCCAAAGGAAAAACCCACAAGTTGGAGCTATAAATAGATAGTGGGATTTCATAGGAATTTCAGCTGATTATAGATACATAGGTATTTATCCACGATCGTCACAGAAGTTGATATTGTAAGTAGTTACTAATTTTATCCATTTTAGTCTAAACCATTGTAACTTAATTTTCGGGGATATGTTTATTTTCCTTTAAATTCTGGGACAATTTCGTCATTTTAACGTTACTTTTAGTCACATCCATTTTGTCGTTGAGCATTTCCTTGATTATAGCTATTTATAGCATCATTACAATTATGCAAATTTTTGAACACCCCAGCAAGATTTCAGGTCTTGGTAATGCTTTATATATAAATCCCACGCTTGTACTAGTGTATGTATGTTTCTGTCTCTGTTGTGTTTGACCCTCTACCATCATTGTCCCTAGATAGTCCCACCATGTTCAATTCCCCTTGACGCTATACAGATCCACCATGTTCAATTTCCATATGTTAAATTCCCTTGAGGCTATATCCCCCAGGGGTTTCCGTAATGTTAAATTTCCCATTGTCCCTAGACAGTCCCACGATCTATTCCCCATGTTAAATTCCCATTGTCCCTAGACAGACCCACACTATAGTCCCCTGTTCCATTCCCCTTGTCCCTAGACAAGCCCAAACTCTATTCCCCATGTTAATTTCCCCTTGTCGCTAGACAGACCCACACTATAGTTCCATGTTAAATTCCCCTTGTCGCTAGAGTGACCCACGATTTATTCACCATGTTAATTCCCCTTGTCGCTAATCTGACCCACGATATTTCGCCATGTTGAATTTCCAGTGTCGCTAATCGTTCCCGGGGGGGGGGGGGGCGTCTGTAATGCTAATTCCCATTGTCGCTAATGTATCCCACTTAACTACTTATATATATATATATATATATATATATATATATATATATATATATATATATATATATATATATATAGCTGCATATCTTTTTTCTATATCAGAAGATATTCTATTTTAAACACTTGTCAGCTGTAAGATGATCCATTGTTGAGACCTAATTATCTCACATACATATAAATTGCTGCAAACCTTTATCTAATCCATTTCAGCCATTAATTTTCCTTACTTCATTTACATGACATAGATTTGTTTCCTTTACCACTTGATTAGCAGGACCATGCATGTCTTCATTTTGTACATAATTATAACACCATCATATTTTATAAATCTGGTTCAGAAAACTTATAAGCGTTTATTGTGCAGAAATTTAGCTATACGTTGACAGTTATGTATGCATTAATAATAATAATAATAATAATAACAATAATAATAATAATAAAGATGGTTTGGCAAGGCGACGGCAAAAACAGCCAAAGGCATAAAGAGTGAACGTAGCCATGGGTTCTCTCCCTTACAAGGCGGTAAACATTTCTCTCTCAAGTTCAGGAAGTAACTCAACATCTTATTAACTGCTAAATCCAAGAGAATAATTTTTCTTACCTCCGAATTAGAGCTTTTCTCATGTTACCTAATCTACAGTAATTCAGAAAATGTTCGTGCGTCCAGAAAATTGAACGATACAATCACATGGGCTAACTCCATTCATTACAAAGCTGACAAAAAGGATGCATTGGATATTCTGTATTCAGAATAAATATTGTCTATTACATATTCTTATTTTGGAACCCGCTGAAAGCATGCTGTGAACTCCAGGTCAGAGTTTATTGACGAATCAGCGAAATTAAACAATTATTTCATATGAAATACTGTCACAGTGGCTTAAGGACTACTGAACTATCTATGAGCATGATCTAAGTGATATTACCTGCTTGTTTGAAGCATGATTATGGCTTCTCATCCTGGGAGTATACCTATATTTAGATGGCTTTAGTAGTTATTTGTTTTTGAGGAGGATAGAACTACGTACTAGTTTTACTTTGTATGCTACATGTACCTGTGTCATGTTATGTGTACAGTAGAAGATTCCTGCCTGGAATACAGGGAATTACTCGTACCTGCTTTGAAGACTCTACAATATACATAACTGAATATTACCTCATTGACTGGTACTAAGGTTCGCTTCCACAGAATCGAGCCTATTCGTACGTTCGAGCTATAGGATTTTTACCGTATTTGCAAGTTATCATTTGCTTCTAAATTATTACATTATTGTTGTGGCTGCCGCCTATATTGTCCCATGTTATTATTGATGTTTACATCGTCGTCGTTGTTGTATATCTTGTTTCGTTTGTATACTTTTGCAAGGGCAAAAATAAGTTATTGCTAAACGATCCATTTCTCTTCTCTATGTGTTTGAAATCAATGAAGCGTGAATTGTTAAATACGACACCATTTTAGTAGAAATAATCCAAATGCAGATTTGAATTCTCTCCTGCCATACGTTTGTGTGTTTATTTTAAATAAATGGGCTGGGGTGTAGGTTGGGACGACGGTATCGTAGAGTTTTTTCAGGTATCATGTAGGAGTTTCTATATATAGTTTTGACAGGAATGCTGGAGATAAGTCCGAACGTTTCATATGTGTAATCGTACGCAATTCTTGAGAACTCGCGTACAAAAAAACAAAAACAAAACATGAAATAGGAAAGAAAGACAAAGTTTGGCCTTTATTCTAAGTTACACAAACAACATAAATAAAACATGACTGTGCTCCAGATCATAGTTTTGCACCTAATCTGTTGCTCTACGGATCAAATATCCTGCTCAATATAGGCCCAAGAATGTGTGCTATCTAACCTACGAGCGCATTTTATGTTCTCTTTGATAAGCAATTAAAGTGTTCAACTATCAAGCCTCAGATTAAAAATTTGTTGGTATACATGAATTGTATCTATAAAATATCATCCATATCTACAGACAATATGATACTGGCAAAAGAGTTGTTGATTTTTATTGGAAAATTGAAAATTCATTTAACATGGATTTAAGTCTCCTTATTTGAAAATTCAAGACTTGTATTACTTTATTATCAATCACCACTCATCCACAGCCACTACTTTCTAAGGCGCAGACTAATTGGTCCTATCCCCGACTGACATTTTATCATTTATTATTTGTGGAGCATGGCATAAAAACAAGCAAATATATTTACAAAGTAAGACCGTCTCTGGCTGGTGCTGACACCAACTATAATTAATGACGGAATAACTCTTGATTATTAGGTAATTTGCTTTATAAAAAGTCCAATTCCTCTGGCAATTCTTAAGGAATGCTTTCATTGTTCAGTTGTTCATGTAAGAATAACGATCACATAAAGTTTTTAAAATTTGCTGGAGCACTCGGAGAGACATCTGAACACCTTAACTTAAAGTCTTTCCCCGTGCTCGAATATGTTTGAAATGAGTAAATGTGTACAATCTCTATAAACCAATCACGGACTTCTTGGGCATTATAAAGATCGTTAATGGAAGAAACGGGTGGGCGGGGGATGTTATGAAAAAAACTTACATAAACCCTGATGCAATTCTTCTCTCTTGTATTTATATACAGGATGGGATGACATTGGCTATATTCTTCTCATCAGAGAGGACGCGAATGCTTAAGAGGGACCATGATTGTACAAGGCAGGAATATATATCAAGGATTACAATTGTCGTAGCTTTTATCATGCTTTAATTGGAAACGAATCTCACTACGTTCCGTTTGTGCCAGCACTAAGTGCTAAAAACAAAAACCTGATTAAGTTCCTGATCAAACACGAAACTATAACATTGATTATTGCATGTACAGTCACAGGTATAGAGAGTACTACGTGTCCAGGTGAAACTTAATACCGAGGAATCTGATCACCGGCTCATTACATCTTAAAGATTCGACATTTCTCTAAATGAGAAAGAAAGGAACTCAGACGATAATGATTATGTCAAATTTACTGCGATGCTATTTATTTTTTCCGTTATCCTAACATTCGTGTCAATACACTGGTAACACTGAAAATCTCACGAACTTCATATGAAACGATTTTGTTTTTCTTGCAAAAACACTGATCCTATAGAGAAGTTTGTTATTTAAGACTGACGTTTATTATTCACCTCTTTAAGAAAAAGCTACAGAGGATCGTCTTTATATGCAAACTCTGGCCGATTATGTACTCAGTGGCATGGCCGCCTAATCGTTTTCATGGCGAACAATTAAAGCTGAAGTGGGACGCGAAACTGATCTTTGTAACATAATTAGTAAGCAATGTTAAGTTCATTATCTAAATACTATACAGACTGTCGATGAACAATCACCAATATTTAATCATTTCTTGCATGTATCATCCATAATAGCTAACCAGATTTTATAGAATTCAATTACATAGTTTTGGAATTATTCAGACATTGGTGACTACAGAACCTTTGAACAATCACCAATATTTAATCATTTCTTGCATGTATCATCCATAATAGCTAACCAGATTTTATAGAATTCAATTACATAGTTTTGGAATTATTCAGACATTGGTGACTACAGAACCTTTCCTTTATCAAAATCAATATATAGACATCTTTAAAAGGAGACCAAAGGCAAAATTTATATTGCTATATATTTTGTGAAAGATAATTGATATATATATATATATATATATATATATATATATATATATATATATATATATATATATATGGAATGTCTCCCGCTCAGCAAAATGTTGCCATGGATACAGATGGATACAACTAATAAGTCCTTCATGAGATTTAGAAATAGATCCTTAATTTGGATTACACTGTGCGCGAAGATCATTTCTTTGAATCTCAGGTGAAGAACAGCGTCAAAAAAGGCAAAATTAAAAAACACACACAAAGGTAGGGTTGTACATATACAGTGAATGTGTGGAACAAACACTAACACCTTATCGAATAATCATCGGTATTAGTGCAGATTCTTGCTGTATAAATTATTATCATGTAACATTCCTATGTAATCCTTGTAAAAAATAGTATCTGCTAAAAAAAAGTATTAATCACTTAATACGACTGCTTGGACGGGTTCAACTCCGGAAAGAAGAAAAAAACACTTTACTTCGTCTAGTTTCACTCTTTTAAGAAGCAATGGTTTTTCTGCTGTGGGCACGGACTATTCTTTGTATTTAAATTTAATAGTTCGTGGCTAATCATGTGTACAATATTTAATAGAAAAATCAACATTATGAACAAAAATGAAATATAATAAGGTTAACAATGATTAACTTGCAATTGCTAGTTCTATTACTGGTTAACATCAAAAGGTGCGATAAACGTTATACAGAGAGAGAGAGAGAGAGAGAGAGGTAGTATGTGTGTGTGATTTGGATTTTTAACGTAGCTATAACAATCTTGCAGTCATATCGCTACGATGTCTGCAGTGTGTCAGGTTACACTGATGTCTAGCACTGGGGCATAATGTCATATATGTGTAGCAGGATATCCCACCCAGTCACATTATTCTGATGCCAGACCAACCAGTCTTAACACTAACCTCTTAATGCTGATCGCCTAGCGATGGAGCTGTTAGTACCAACATTTGCGCTAAGCTACTCAGACATCCCCGCGCATCGCAATAGACGAAGATATAAATAAAGTCACCATAATGCTTGCACAGTATAGCGCGCATAGCGCGCACATCTACCATTGGCTTAGAGAGAACGTTGGTTAGTACGATTTGTATAAGTCTTTGGTATAACTCGGACGGGTTTCAAACCCGTGACTTCTTGCATCCGAGGCGGACACACTAACCACCAGGAGAGAGAGAGAGAGAGAGAGAGAGCATCATCGGCCCCCATACATCTAACGGTATGATTCGTCTTTAGAAAGATCAGTTTATAGACCAGATGGTTTCTCTATCATTTGTTGTCCTGTCCTAAAGATATGTCACAAAGGCCCCTTGAGCTGATGTCGAAAGACGATTGAGTTGTTTCCCGTATTTTTTAACGCAATTTAATCCAACTCTGTTCAATATTCCAATATATTGTCGTTTGCCTAAATTGTAATTGTCATTTTCTAAATAGGACACGACTCTAAAGGCCTTAGAGTGTATGGTGTTTGCCTGAAGATATCTTTCTTTGTACTGAAACATACCTCGGTCAATAATTATGGAGGTCATGCCACGCGCAGGTGTTTTGATTCCTTCACAGGTGGTACGTTCTACGTGACAATACCTTCTACCGAAACAGTATAGTTGTAGATTGTTTTGTTAACATTATCGCAGACGCATAATGCTGTCGCTAATAATAATAAGAAGAAGACGAAGAAGAAGAAATACAATATTTTTATTGTCACCACTTCAGACGATAATGTTTTGCAGTCGATATTAATAGGAAATGTTGTATTTCAAAGTCTGACGATGCTAATAATATATACAAATTAATTTCGTTCAGCCATTGGTAAAGTGTGAGGTTCATTCAACCATTGGCAAAATTAGGTTACACACACACACACACACACACACACACACACACACACACAAATTGCCATGTCAACTTAGGATTGAAATGATCATACATAGGAAACCTGTTTTTGAAACTAAAGGCCGCCCCGAGTCTTTGTTTTAATTCTTGGGTAGAGAAAAAATTACGATGTTGATGGAATTAAGAAAATATCACGCTAATTGACAAAATCTACTACAAATGTTAGCTATATAAATATTCACATAATATTACAGTTTCATGCTACATTATTACGTCTAAAATTTACCAGTTGTTTGTTTATGAATTTTTGTTCAAATTACGATGTCTGAAACAATGTACTGAGTGTAAGCAATAGCAAATTTAAATGATTCTTTTTATATAATTGCCTTACTACACCAGATACAGGTTTCTGCTCAGTCGTAACTATTGTGACAAGATATACATTCGGAGATCCCATGCAAAAGAGCCAAATTCAGGAAGAAGGTCAACTTGTTCTGGCGTACTAGACCAACAAAATTCTCTTCGAATATAATTTTATTAATCAAAATTGGACGAAATCTTAAATGCTTCAAAATATCAGAAAAGGAACATCAAAAGTTACAAGCCTGTCACGTATACATTTATGAAATCCATAACTCATATTTGGATGTCAATCAATTTGATGTTTGGAGCTCTAATTGCAAAACTTAAGGGTATGGCGTATCAGATACGGTTTGTTTTTGTCAGAGGAAACAGTAATATTTATGTGGGCTGAGGTTGGTAGAGAGAAGGAGCACATGTCAAAGGGGATAACAATAGGGGTATTGCCATATACTTCATGGGCAACTTTATGGATCATATGCCTGTAGATTCTGCGATTGGAATGCGTGAAAATTATCGGAATATGGTGTCGAGAGTGGAATGGTAACACCAGACTATAAGCTTTACGGCAGTGAAATAGATATGATAGGACAACGGCATGTCCTGGAGATATGCTGTATGCACATGTCTCAACATGACCACATTATAGTACTGTTAAACCTTAATCATATGCAGTTCTGCAAGATATATACTGAAATATGTTTCAAAAATAAAATTGGACAGAGGCCTATAAAGGAAGTCAATATTTCGTTTTAACTGTCCTCCGGTAATTTTCTTTTTTAAGTCTTTGCCTTCGAATTTTTATCCCCAAAATCTTTGTATTTTTTCTCCAGCTTGTGAATACATGCTGGATGAAAATAAGATAGGGAAGTTATTTTGTGATTTTATTTAAATGTTAAAGCAAGAATTTCATTTATTCATTAAGCAGGATTCGATATTATTGTGTAATTTAACCTTAAAGATTCCCTCCACAGCGATGTAAATATTGTCAGTTTTCTGGTAATAGCAATGAACTTACTGTGATGAAATACGTGTGTATGCATGTGCAAGACAGAATGATAAAACATACATACAGTTATGTACACATAGCAATATTCACTGAACGAAATATTATTATAGTTACAGAGGATTATGAAAGCGCGTGCTGAAACAGATGAAATATAATTATGAGCTAGTGTGCCTGCGATGATATTATCACCAAATGACACGTAATGTACGGTAAACGTTAAAAAATCGTTTTTTTTTATACGTATGGATAATCCGTTACAAAAAGACACTTTTAAAATGTCAGGTTTGCCAGTGTCATATTGGGATAGTCAATATTGAAATAACCAATGTCATTTCACTCTTGGTTTGACATTGCATGAAGTTAAAATATGTTTATGATTTAGCTACACCCTTCGAGTTTTCTGAAAATAATATTTAACCAAGTATGATATGTATAAACCTTGGATCCCAGTAGTTTTCTGCAAATTTTAGAAGTATATTTTTTTTCTAGACTAAGTCAAGCGACTGAAATTTCTGGCCAAATTTACGTCATCTTTTACCAATAATAACGGCTAACGTTCTACAAGGTATGACCGTATCACTTGTGTTCAGTTATTAACTGCAAGACATTTTCAGTGGCTTAAGGGATAATCTAGGTTAAATAAACAATAATACCAGGTTTTATACTGTGCCTTGCAGAAAATTACATACAATGACTTGGACTGTGCTTCCTCAACACCAAGACAACAATGACACAATAATCATGTTTTTAAATTTCCAAAACATAGTATCACATTAGTCAACATAAATATGACATCACATTAGTTAACTTAAATATGACCTGGCAAGACAAATCGTGCTATACTATTGTGGGTGCGCATCTTTTGTATTAAGGAGTGCAATGTACAACATCTCCCTAGATTAGAATAAACCCTAACATTTCTAAGTGCATTGAAATTACAAAATTAGTCCAAGTGGCATCACACCAATACATGCATATTAACCATTTTACAATACTGCACCACCTAAACCTGAAAGTTGTTCTTGATGACTGGAAAACAAGACTGCATACAATTAACGGAATTAAAAAAAAAATTCATTCATAACTAAAATAGAAGTCACAAAGACCGATTTGGCATAAAATATGCCATTCGCATGCAGAAAACATCAACAAAACTAATACGGAAGACCTTTCCTTTATTATTAGTTTTTCTAGAGCATCCCAACCTTACAATGCTTTTCTTCACGATTCAATATTTTCCCATTCATTTCGTTCTCTCACCTGAGAGACAGATTTAGATTTAAATAGGTAAAATTAAAATGTAAGCATATAATGTTTACCATACTTTACTTACAAATACAGTCAATATTGATAATTCGCTTGAGAGGAACATGTATAATGTTCCCCATTATCAATAATGCTAAGTAAATGGCCTCGTCTTACGATATCTTAAGAACTGAAATAAAAAGGTGTCCTTTTTAAAAGCTTTGGGTGATGACAACATCCATGAAGTCTGTACTTGTAGTACATGTTACTAGCAATGTCTTCTGTGCAATAACAGAAGTAGGCATTCTTCTTACACTGATGTTTTTGCATACGAGTTTTAGTTTTCTGTACCATTATTTATAACAATAAAGCATTGCAGCGGATGTTTCCAAAATTCAACAAATGGGATAAAAAACAACACAAACCGATAACACTGGACAACAAATTTTTACAAAAGTCATGTTACTGAAATAAAATTAGTCAATTCTTATCAATTTTTATGTGCTGAACACGAATATGACAGTCAAATTGCAAAATTGGCTCTAGTTTTTTTGTAATCTGCAAGAAATTAATGTTTACATAACGAAATGCATTCCAATAGTAAAAGGTCAACTGTAATAGCCTACCTATAAAAAATCAAGTCATTGACTACATCTTAGATTTCTTCGCCTGTCTCTTGTACAGCTGTTCGGGAGCATCTCTGAGGAGTGTCCAGCAGTAGTCAGCCAGCATTGTAGTGGACCATTTTCCCTGGTATCTTTGTTCCATTGTTGCGATATCTTGATGAAAACGTTCGCCGTGTTCATCACTAACAATACCACAGTTGCTAGGAAAGAAATCCAAATGGGAATGAAGGAAGTGAATCTTTAGAGACATATTGCAGCCAAGTTTCTTATACTTCATCAACATGTCTTCTACTAGTTCCTTATAGTTTTCTGCCCTAACATTTCCGAGGAAGTTTGTAGAAACTAGGCGAAAAGCATTCCATGCTTGTTTCGCGTCACCTTCCAGCAAGTTGTTGAACCGGTCATCTTTGAAAAGCTCTCGAATCTGAGGACCCACAAAAACTCCCTCTTTAATCTTTGCTTCGCTGAGTCGAGGGAATTTTTCATGCAGGTATCGGAATGCTGGCAAAGTCCGGTCAATGGCTTTCACGAAGTTCTTCATCAAACCTAGTTTGATGTGAAGGGGTGGTAGCAAGATTTTCTGAGCCTCAACCAGAGCTGGGTGTTGGATATTCTTCTCTCCAATGGCTACATTCTGCCTGTGAGTCCATTCCTTCCTCATGTAGTGCATTTCCCTTGCTCGGCTATCCCACTCGCATAAGAAACACATGTATTTTGTATATCCTTGCTGCAGTCCCATTAAAAGGGCAACTACCTTCAAATCACCACAGAGGTGCCAGCTGTACTTGTTATACTCAATGGAATTCAGTAGCTGCCTTAAGTTATCGTATGTCTCTTTCATGTGGACAGCATACGCTACTGGAATAGATGGAAGAATGTTTCCATTGTGCAAAAGCACAGCCTTGAGACTCAGTTTCGAAGAGTCCACAAATAGTCTCCATTCTTGTGGGTCATGAGTGATTTTTAAAGCATTCATGAGGCCCTCAATATCGGAACAGAATATCAGATTACTTTCCTTTCTGAAGAAAGGCTCCAATTGCTGGTGGCGCTTTCGATATGCAGTAATTGTGACATCTTCTTCTAGAAGATTCCATTGTTGGAGTCTTGATCCTAGCAATTCTGCCTTGTTCTTTGATAAGTCCAAATCACGAATCAGGTCATTTAGTTCTTCCTGTGTTATTCTGTGTGGGGTTGATGATGCACCACAGTGAAAATCTGGATCACTGCATGCTGATGGACCAGGAGAAGAACAGGTCGACTCACCTTTGTCTTCGTCAGATGAATCAAGAGAATATTCTGCTGGAGGTTCTGGAATAGGAAGTCCCTCACCATGTGGAACTGGTCTCAATGCAGACGGAATGTTTGGGTAGACTATTCTCGACTTCTTTCGCTTCGTTATTCCGCCGGAAAGAGGAGGAACCAAGCAGAAGTAACAGTCATTTAGGTGGTTGCTTGGCTCTCTCCACACCATTGGGACTGCAAACGGCATTGATGACCTTTTGCAATTCAACCACTGTGAAAGCTGTGTTGTACATGTAGCACAGCATATATGCGGAGCCCAAGGCTTGTCTTGGTCACCAACCTTGCATCCGAAGTAAAGATGATATGCCTTCTTCACTTGAGAATTGATACTTTTCTTCTGGTTGGCAAATGTCACTTCCCCACAAATATAGCAAAAATTGTCCGCGGTATTAACACACTTTCGAGGCATTACTGTTCTTTATTGTACGTAAATGGATAAAATAATAAGTTTTATGTAACAGTAGCTTGAACTGTCTCGCACAACGTCTAAAATATTTTAAATGCTGAACCTATCTGATTGGGCTTTATATAGTACACTGCTTACGTCAGCTTCAGCAGCCGCCTGGCATTAGTATAATAGGCCTACACATGTATAGTACACTGCTGACGTCAACTTACTTCAGCAGCCGCATGGCATTAGTATTGCATTGCATCAGAAAATGATGCAATCAACTGTGGATGATGTGAGCATGATGGTATTATGCAATGTTACATCATTATTCCGGATGTTGCTGCAGTCCTACTGGAGAAATTTACACAGTGAAACCTAGAAAATGAGGTATATGAATATCTTCAAAACGAGAGCCAATACAAATTTTTTCACGGTTATATTCGTGTTCGGCACACCAAAATACTACAGATTAGGGCCTTTTCAAGTCAGTAATGATTTCACTGTTGACCAGTGTAATTATGTGCCTGGTTTCGCATTTTCTGTATGCTTCTTCAGGCACATATTTTGAATGAACGGATGACTTTTTTTGGCCTTAATACCAAGGCACTATATAAAATTGTATAAAATGTTAATTAAAAAATTGATATGTTGTATATCATTAATAAAAATGTAATTGTATGTATGGCGGTTTGTCTCTTATTATTCTACAAAATTCAGCAAGAGACATACAAATCATATTTTGTTTGCTAACATAGTTTCATTTCATACTTAATAGAAGCATTATTACATCAATATTTTTGGATTGTCAGTCCCATTGTACCTTCTTTCCAATATAGTATTCTCAAACCATCCCGATTATTTTTACACTCCTTACCGATTTTAAATACAGCAAGCATCAGGGACATAAAACAAGTACAAAGCTTAGTCCTTTCATTTATTGAGTTATAATTTCTAACCTGGTGGTCGCCAAGTGGTCCCATACACTTTCAACTTGTTGATGTTTCGAATCAAACTGGTGTTTCTTTAACAACACGGTCACCATATTTGCTGGGCCAGACTATGTTTTCAAGCAACAGATGTGATGTATTTCAGTGTTTGAAAATCTCAAGAACTACGTAGACTTTGGTTTTACATCTCTTTCAACACATGTATACAAGAGTTCCTCCTATGCCTTTGTTCAGTTTGTGTTTTATATATTGAAACTAGATATTGCAAATATCGGACACCGACGATACAGTTTTTGATACGATAGACTATTCTAGAAATGAGAAACGGACAGCGAACAGTCTGACTGCTTGTATACATCATGGGCTACCGTTTGCGTTGAAACGCCAATAATTTGACAGTGTTAGGGACCCCTTTTAGCTGACTAGTCGGGATGTTTGTCTCAGGGTGGAACTTGCCACGAAGACATTATCCCTTATGGCTGATATTACATTAGCATTGGTCATACATCACGGAGAGTCTGCGTGCATGGATGCACTAGCGGCACCGGCTATTCTTGACTAGCTTGTTGATTTTTTTTAAATATCATACAAAATTAACAATTTTTAGCTTTTCTTAATAAGGCATTGAAGCTTCCAGGTGTGTTTTCCGACTCTTGTCGAATGAAGCATGTAATACATATTAAGCTTAAATCTGAAACGCAAATACACGTGTTCAGTCTGTTGTCAAGACATTTGCATGGCTGTAATTGCTGATTGTTATTCATACTATAAATAGTACTCTGTAAATCTTGATTAATATTATCATGTCGGGTGATAAGTAACTGTAATATCTACCTAGAAGTCCTTTTCAAAATAAATTGCATCTGTGAATTCAAAATATATTGATAATATATATTACAAGAATCCATGTTCTTAATATTCTAAAAAAACGATTCTACCCTGATTAGTTCAATACCCCAAGCGACAAAATGTAAGTAAAAAATAAATATCTTGCTTACATCTACGTATAAAGCAATCACATAAACGGTCAAACCAACATCTGGACATGCTTTTCTTGAATGAAATATGCCGCCTGGTTTCCACGAATAATGTTTGTAGTTTTTGTTCTGAATATAATTCTCAAATATATTTTTTAAAAATCTAAAGTCATCGAAACAAATTTTATTACATGATACAGAGTGAAAAAATATTCCAAAAAATATAACGTAAAATAAAGATAATAAAGATCACGTACTAAACCGTGCAGGCATGTACTCTACTGCACGTGGCAATTTTACAGATCAAGTTTCAACATTGAGCCATCGCCTATATACCACCATCGGCATGACAACAGCTGAATAACGTTGACCCAACTAGTGTTTTTTCAATGTCAACGATCTGAGGAATGGTCTGACGTTTGCCCAGCATCATATACCCATGCGGTGTTCTGCCAATATTGCCCAAACGTATGTGTCATAGGAGTATAACGACTCTATGGTCTTACATAAGTAATAGAAAAGAGTGAGAACCAACAAGTTTTGTAAAAGTCAACAAAAATAATAATTTCCTTGGAATACAAAATGAAAAGTGAAAAATGGGTCTTACGGTATTGCGATCTAAAGCCCAAATAATCCTAGAATTTCAAACAAATGTCCTAAATCAGAGTTCAAATTAAATATGCAATACAATGGAATGTGCATTTTTGATGCTCATACAGTCTTGTTTTAAGACAATTACAGACCAGAGACAAACGAGATAGATAACAAACGTAACAGAAAGCGCCGAATTTTCGCAAATGTTTACATGACTTAAATCTACTAGAAGTATTGTTTCAAAACTCTGCATCTTGTGCCTAATTGGTTTGAACTCCGGTGATAAAATGGCAACCTAATATGTATTGACCTCTAAAAGCATTCTGCATCATCGCCCCAAAGTAAGCAGCTCTGCCATCTTTCGGTTTACAAGGCAATTCCGGAGATTCTCCTTTCGACTACCTTGATTGATACGTATGTATGCCTAGAGTAACAAATTAGTAACAAAACTAGGAACCTTTACCCTTATTTATTTTCATGACTAAGGTCAGTCTAGTAAATGTCTTAGATTGAGTTAAATTAAGTAATATTCTTTGTAGACATGGGATTATATGCATTTTCACAAACGTAAAATTGCCTGTGCTTATTATAACACTTCAACACTTGTTTCGTCATCTCACTAGTTTCATTGATGTGTAGTTCGCATGTTTTCAATGTCTTCAATTTTGTAGTAAATCTTTAATGAAGTCTGCAATAACATAAGGCCTAACAAGAAGCGATTGGTTTTAGAAAAATATCAGAATTTAACGAAGTTCGCTACAAAAGAGGAGCAGTAGTAAAGTGGGGCACATTAGGGACAATGGGACTTAGCATTAAAAAGACCCCTGGGTCAGATTAGGGACAATGGAAATTTAACATGGAGAGAAATCGGGGGTCACTTTAGGGACAATGGGAATTTAACATAGAGTTTGGGTCTGTCTAGGGACAAGGGAAATAAACATGGGGAATAGAGTTTGGGCTTTTAAGATTTTTTTAAAAATTTTTTTAAATTTAAATTTAAATTTAAATTTAAATAAAGGGGTAGGCAATGGAAAGGCTATCTCTTTTCGAGAAATATGGCTGGCCCTGAAAAGGGCCTTTGGGTTTATGTTAATGTATTCATTAACATAAATGGTACCGCATTGGTCTTCTTCTTGTCCTTAGGCTACGTCTCACTGTTGGTCCGTAAATCAGCACTCTTTTCAGGCATCCTTGTCTTTCTACGTAGATCCTACGTATCCACAGGCTGGTGTTTGTCCTCTGGACAACGGTCCACTTGGATCGGACATACATGGGTATGTCCGTCCGGAACATCATGGAAGACACAAGCGTAGAAGATTGCACATCGGTCAACATCTTGAAGCGACGAGAACAAGTGAATCAGTGCACTGAACTGCGCTTATTTATAGGTAGAGGCAGGATTGAAACGGATTGAGTTCATTCACCAATCCAAACACGCGTTACAAAATTCAGTCAGCCCGCATCCAATCCGAAGAGAGTAGTCTGTGACGTCAGTTGGTCTATATAGATTCGCTAGCGCTTGTGTTCAGTCAATCTATGCGACAGTGATTCAACATGACGGAAACTCAGAAAACGATCCATTGGGGTGCACCAGCAGGGGAGACTGCCCAAGGGAACCCGGACTTACTTTCAGAAGAGGTACATTGGGATTTTGTGGATTTTCTTACCTCGCAAGAATTTGTTCCGGAACCTTCGTTACCTTCTTCATTACCGCAAGTGGAGAATTTTAGACAGAGACAGAAAGAAGAATTGGAGAAATTTATGCAACGACAAAAGGAAGCGGAACAAGCTTTTCTCCTACAGCAACAGCAACAGCAACAAGAAGAGGTAAGAAAAAAACAACAGCAACAACAGCAAGAAGAAGTAGCAGCAAAGAAACAAGAGGGTGAAAATCAAACGGCTACAGTACTGTTGGACATTTTAGCGGAGTTAAGAAGTCTGAAACAAATGTATCAGACTTCTTTATCACGACCGAAGAGAATACGACCTTCCCGAGCTAAACACGCCAACCCTGTGACTAAGCCTGTCGTACCACCCTTAGTGATTTCAATCCAATCATCAGAAGTAGGCCTTGGCCGTGGCAAAGGCTTAAGGCAGTTAAAGTTGATTGGTTAAACTCACCCCTACACCAAAATAAAAAGGCCCTTTTCAGGGCCACCCACATTTCTCGAAAAGAAATACAATTTCAATTTACCAATAACTCAAAAATAAACCCCACCCATTTTACCCTTATAGTACGTGTCTGTGTATGAGTGCGTGAGTGTAACTTCTTATTTTAAAATCAAAACTCAAAGACACTTACCTTATATCATTCATGTATTCTTTTATCCATTTTTTACAATCCAATTCACAATTCACCACAGAACACTTTAATTAAAAGTTCATTGACTTCTTCTTTCTCCTTGTTTAGTCTCTCTGTTTTTTGAATTTCTTCACCGTTTTTTCCTCATTTTCTTCCCTTCTTCTTTTCTTCTCCTGTTTCTTTGCTTCTTTTAAATAGAATTGTCTTCTTTCTTCCTCTTCTTCCTCTGAAGAATCCCTCTCTTCTTTCGAAGAATCCCTCTCTTCTTCCGAAGAATCCCTCTCTTCTTCTGAAGAATCCTTCTTTTCTTCTGACTCCTCTTGTTTCTTTTTTGGGCAATCTGGAGACCAATGTCCTTTTTCTTTACAATAATAACAGGCATCTTGACTTTTGTCTCTTTTAGCCCCTGTTTTTTTCTTTTTCGACGGTCTGGACACTCTGAAGACCAATGCCCTTTCTTCTGACAGATATAGCAAGTATCCTGACTCTTATCTCGAAAGGAAGGAGAGTAGTCTGTCGGCTGGTCTGAAGAGAATTTTCTAATGACTCCTCGCAAAGCTCTGACGAAACGTTCGATTTGGTTAGTCTCTTCCATCGTTCTCCTCGGTTTGAGAGTGAAATGAATAGTGAAAGGACAAGACACACCCTTTTTATATATGCTGGTTTGCCATGACTATAAATTAGTCTATGGTGTTTGAACTTGAGTCATTTGACGTTTTGCACTCAAGATGAAACGATCCTATTCATTCGAGAAGAAAGAAGAAGAAGAAAGTAAGAGGCAGAAACGTAATCTATCGCCTCGTACCAGGGCTGAAATCTTGGCACAAATTCATGCCAGTGATTTTGAAGAGGACATGAGTGAACCAGAATCCGAACCCTCTAAACCAAGTTCACCACCCTTAGTCAACCCTGAAAAGTACTATTCCATTCGAGAGACGGAAAAGCGCTCCTCTAGAAAATTTAGAACCACGGCTTACACCTACACGGTGAAGTTTAAAGATTTCAAGGCCGACGTACCCTTGCAGAAAGCAGAAGGGTTTATCACCGAGATGTGGGATTCTTTGCTCACCGCACTCAATCAACAATGTCAACCCAAAGAAGACGATCGCTTGACACTATCCATAGATCACGACGGTTTGAAATCCCCTGTTTGGATCGAGTTTAGCAGACCCGCAGAACTAACCCCTTCCAAAATCATGGACAAGATTCAACACGTACAACAATCTAATGACCAGTTTGACATCACCGATGGTAAAGCCACACTGAAAATGGTCCACGTCTCTCTTCCTCAAGGGACAGGACGCAAAAAGATGTTATTGGTGGACAACCTTCGCAACACCAAAACAAGTCTCGTCCGAATTCACAACCCTCAAGACCAGATGTGTATAGCCCGTGCCATCGTGGTGGGACGAACCTATGCCAACAAGAACGACACGGTAGAATGGAAAAGAACCTGGAAAACTATTCAACGATCCGATCGAGCCAAACAACGAAACGAAGCAGAATTCCTGTTGCAACAAGCTGGCCTGTCCAAAGACACACCCTGTGGCATTCCTAAGATGCCCTAGCTCCACGCTACACCTTGAAAGTGCACCCTCAAGAAATGCGCGGGTCTCTGTTGTTTCGAGGCCAGGATTTTAAGGACGGAAAATACATTCACCTTTATTATCACGATGACCATTTCGATACCATTACCAGTATCACCGGATTCCTGGGATACAGTTATTATTGTGAGAAATGTGATTATGGTTATAACAATCGAGAGCAACACAAGCATTGTGGATTGAAATGCCCAGGATGTTTGGCCTCTCCACCCTGTCTGAGCGAAGAACCAGTACCTTGTTCGACTTGTCTGCGCACGTTTGTCAGCCCTGCC
Organism: Sinohyriopsis cumingii; assembly: GCA_028554795.2. NCBI lineage: Eukaryota > Metazoa > Mollusca > Bivalvia > Unionida > Unionidae > Sinohyriopsis > Sinohyriopsis cumingii. The sequence continues at coordinate 49,771,329 of CM068830.1, read as the reverse complement.
TGTTACCAGCAACATTTGAAAACACAAGGCTCACAGAAGAAATGTGCTTGTCAACTCCTGAGATTGTGCCCTACGTGTGGACAAGGCATACTTACCAACAATGCCAAGGCACACGTACGTCGAGGAAAGAAAAAATGTCACATTTGTCACCACATCGTGGACTTGGAACACGAATGTTACGTGCAAAAATACCAACCCCTACCAGAGAAAGAGGACGGTCACAAGAAGAAAGGCAATTTCATCTTTTTCGATTTCGAATGCATGCAAGAGACTGGCATTCACATCCCTAATTTCTGCGTGGCTCATCGAGCGTGCGAGAAGTGCATTCAAGAGCCTATCTTCAGTCATTGCCCTCACTGCAGCAAGATTCCTGGAGGACGTGAAAAAATCTTTCGGGGACCAAACACGTTAGCCGATTTTGCCCAATGGGTCATAGACCCCATCGACAAGACGTGGAGCCAAGAGGACATCGAACGTTACGGAGATTGTCATCGTCATGCCACGGTGATGGCTCACAATTTCTCCGGATACGATGGACAGTTTCTTTTGAGGTACTATGCGGAACAAGGCACCGAGCGTCCTAAAGTCACTTTGAACGGAGCCAAAATCATTTTCATGCAAGTGGGACAAGTGCAGTTTAAAGATTCGATGAGTTACTTGGCCATGCCTTTGAGTCGAATGCCTAAAACGTTTGGAATGACAGAAATGGCTAAAGGGTACTTTCCACACTTTTTCAATACGGAAGCCAATCAACATGCCGTTCTACCCCATTTACCTGAGGCTCACTATTACGACCCCGACAACATGCGTACCGAACAACGAGAAGATTTCTACGCTTGGTACCAGGCTCATGCCTCTGACCCCTTCGACTTTCAGGAAGAAATGTTAAAGTATTGTCGTTCCGACGTGGACATTTTACGACGTTGCTGTGGAAAATTTCGAGAACTGTTCATGGAACACGGAGGGGTCGATCCTTTGAAAGAAGCTTGCACCATTGCCAAAGCGTGTTCCTTAGTGTACCGCCAACGATTCATGCCTGAAAACACCGTGGCTGTCATCAGTCCTCAAACGACCCACTATGTCAAGCGTCAATACTCGGTCAAAGCCCTACGTTGGTTACATTACTTGTGCGACAAGGAAGACAAATGGATTCAGCATGCCCGCAACGGAGGAGGCGAAAAGACCATCGGAACGTATTCGGTAGATGGCTGGGACTTAGAAAACCCCAAGATCGTGTACGAGTTTAACGGTTGCTTATTTCACGGATGTCCCGTCTGTTACCCTGACCGTGACACTAAAAATCAGTTTTTGCAACGAACCATGGAAGACTTGTACCAGGACACTTGTCAGCGACGCCTAAAGTTAGAACAGCAAGGATACCAAGTGGTGGAAATGTGGGAACACGAGTACGATCACCGTTTGAAAACCGATCCCGAGTTTAAACGCCTCGTGGAAAGTTACCAGTTCATGGACCCGCTGAACCCGAGGGATAGTTTGTACGGAGGAAGGACCAATGCCACCTGTTTGCTGTACCAAGCCGACGAAGAGAAAGGAGAAGAAATCAAATACTTGGACGTGTGTTCGCTGTATCCCTACGTGTGCAAATATTGTCGCTTTCCTGTAGTGCACCGGCAATTGTTCACGGAACACATCGACCTGAAAAACATTCGACAATACGAAGGCTTGATCAAGTGTAAAGTTTTGCCTCCCACGAACCTATACCATCCCGTCTTACCTCACCATTGTCAAGGCAAACTGATGTTTCCCTTGTGCCGTACTTGTGCCGAAACGTGCAACCAGGACCAACCTTGCCATCACAGCCAGGAAGAACGTGCCTTGACGGGAACCTGGGTCAGCGTGGAATTGTTCAAAGCTCTGGACATGGGATACCAACTGTTAGAAGTGTACGAAATTTGCCACTTTCCCAAGACACAACAGTACCACAAGGGTGACCCTACTCAGAAAGGCATTTTCGCCGATTACGTGGATGCCTTTTTGAAACTGAAACAAGAAGCCAGCGGCTATCCTTCCTGGTGTCACACTCCCGAAGACCAAATACAATTCAAAGAGAAATACTACGCACAAGAAGGCATCTCTTTAGACCACATCGAAAAAAACGAAGGCAGGCGATCGTTTGCCAAAGTGATGTTAAATTGCTTGTGGGGTAAAATGGCACAACGACCGTGTTTACCCAAGACGGAATATTTGACAGAACCTTCCCGCTACTTCCAGATGATTCACGACAAAACCAAATACATGAAACACGTGGACCTCGTTCGAGAGGATTTGATCTTGGTCAATTACGAAGAAGATCTGGACTTTGTACAAGACGACCCTTTTGGAAATGTCATCATTGCGGCTTACGTGACAGCTCATGCTCGCTTAAAATTGTACGAAGCTTTAGAACTGTTAGAAGAACGCGTCCTGTACTTTGACACGGACAGTTGCATTTACATCCATCACCCGATTCAACAGCACCCTGACATCGAAGGAGACCGTTTAGGAGCCTGGACAGACGAGCATCCCGACGACAAGATTCTAAGTTTCGTCAGTGGTGGTCCCAAAAATTACGGCTACGAATACCGGGACAAACAAGGAGAAGTGCACACGACGTGCAAAGTGAAAGGACTGACTCTGAATCATCGTACCAGTCGAGTGGTCAACTTTGGGGTATTGAAAGAAGCCTTGCAATCGGGAGAGGATGGAAACTTTAAAGTGACCACCTATCAACCGAACAAGATTGTACGTTTACCCACTCACCACATCGTCAGTCGACCCTTGGAAAAAGTCTATCAAATTGTATACCAGAAGCGAGTGCGACTTCCCAATCACTTCACCTTACCGTACGGTCACGTCGGTATTGGTCTGTATATGAAAAGGAACCCTAGGCAAGATCGATAGTTCATTGTTCATTGAAGTAACTTACCATGTCGTTGACGAAGAAGAAACCAGATTGGTTAGGAGTCAAATGTTGGACATCACCGAGACCAGGGTTTTGAGGCTTGGACACAAGAGGTGGTCCAGTATGCACGAGAGTTATTCAAGGAAAAAAGTTACTTTTCAACCTGTGTTAGTGACGGTGCCAGAAGAACCCGTCACCCAGGACAGGACTGTCGTGGACAGGCCTGAAAGACCCTTTCGGGAGGACACTTGTGTGACCTTACCCCTACTATAGAACTGGTTAGAACTTTACCCAAAACATGTTGTACAGACACTTGTGTTTATTCCACGTTCATGGTTATCATGTGCCTTTTATTCTTGTACTTAAGCCTTTGGCTTTTATGCATTTTTGTCTTTCGTATTCATGTTTGAAACATTCAATAAACGTGTTCTGAAAAAGTATATAAACTCTTGTCTTGTTTGTTTTTCGTGTCACAAGTGACATTTCTCACACCATGGCTACCTCTGCTGTCTCTGCTCCCTCTTCCTCTACTGTCAAAGTCATCGACGAACACTTAGATCGTGCCAGTTGGGAGGCTTTGTATCTTCGCCATCCCTTTAACATGCTCATTGCTGGACCTAGCGGTTCAGGCAAAACCGAATTCGTCAAACGTTTGATCGAACATAAACATCATTTGATCGATCGACCCCCTCAACGAATCGTGTGGTGTTACAAAGAGTGGCAATTGGCGTACAGCCTCTTGCGAGAAAGTCAAGGCGATTCCATCGTGTTTGTGGAAGGCATTCCTAAAGAAGACGACGACATCGTCTCTGACTCCCGTCTAACCCATTTGGTCATTTTCGACGGCATGTTAGGAGAAGACGAAGAAGAAATTAAACTGTGGTTCACGCGCAAAGGGCATCACCGTAATGCCAGTGTCGTTTACATCACCCAAAATTTGTTTCAACAAAGTAAAGCTCATCGCACCATCAGTCTCAATGCGCATTACGTGGTCTTGTTTAAAAGCCCTCGAGATAAATCGCAAGTGCAAGTCTTAGCCAAACAGTTAGGAACGCCTTGGCTGACTCAGGCGTACGACGATGCCACTCAAACTCCACACGCCTATTTTCTCGTCGATTTGAAACCTACGACTCCCGAGGATTTGCGATTTCGTACCCAATTGTTTCACCACTGGTGCCAAGACGGAGGGCCTGTCCTGTACACGTCTCCGTCCTCGACTTCATTTCACTCCCCATAAAAAAACTATAAAAACCTCAGACCCTTTTTCGTCTGTCTCACTCTCAGTGCGAACATGACGTCCCTTCAGTCGCATCTTCCCGTCAAATTGATTCGTGCCTTGTATGGCATCAGTCGAGAAAAAGATCCACAAACACGAGCTCGTGTCTTAGAAGCTAGTCTCAAAGAAGTCTTACGATGGTTCACGGTGACGGCACGTCAATTACTCCAAGGAATCATTCAGATTCCTCATCAAACCAAACGCTTTTTCGATCGAAACAATGTCGCTTTGGTCCAACTGGCCGATTCCCGCATCGACACTCAAACCATAAAACAAATCATTTTGAAACCTGGAGGGAGCGGTACTCTAGGAGGGGTCATCATTCGCTCTCTCTTAAGATGGGATCCTAATGCCCCTAAAGTTATACCCAAGACAAAAGTCCAACGAAGCCCCAAGAAGAAAAAGACCAGGTCCCCAAGGAGAACTTCTCCAGTGGCAGGACCCTCCTCTGACCAGACACCACCACCCCGGAAAAAGAAAAGAAGCCCCCAGAAAAAGAAAAGTCCACAGAAAACTAGCCGCAAGAGAGGCACTTCGGCCAGGACGCAACCTTACACTCGCAAACCACGACCTGCCACGGCAGTGACTGCGTCTCCGGCAGCTTCACGTTTGTCCACTTCTCCGTTAATGACACCCAGAACTGAAGAGTACTTGGAGACGTTGATCACACCAAGAATTTCTCCGTTGATGACCCCCAAAAGAACTTCCCTAGTGGCAGGACCTTCCAATTTAGTGGCAGTGGCTGCTGCTCACAAAGTACCTTCTCCCAAAATGAAAGTTCAAGAAAGATCGGACATGTTACAAAGTTTACTGGATTTGTCCAAGCAAGAACTGGCTCGATTTAGTCCGTTACGTACCCCTGCACGACGTGTCACGCCTGTCCTCAAACTAATACGACGTCAAGACAATCAGTGGCGACGCGTTCCAGTATAAAAAACGCCTGTGACCAAGTCGGGTATCAGTGTTTTTTTGGATTCCTGAAGACTCAAAGATGTCACCCTCCAGAAAACCCCAAGGAAAGAAAAGGAAAGGACTGCCACCACGTTTAGCCAAACATGGGACATGTTATCTGTCCTGTCCAAAGCTTCTCCACCCCTACGAAAAAAACTCATTCAAACAGCCTCCAAAGAGGTCATCGATACCGTGTGCGAATGTTGTTTGAACGTTTTGAAAGGCACGATCCCTTTGTCCAAACACCAGAAACAATGCTTAAGCAAACATCGTCACGTTCTTCGCCAAATGGTTCAAAAGAAAATTCCCATTCGTCAAAATAAAGAAGATGTTAGTGCAACGTGGAGGTATTTTACCTCTCTTGTTAGGCCCCATACTGAAAGGAGTCTTGGGAACCATGTTAGGAGGACTGGTGGGAGCAAGATAAAAAGGCCTCGGAAGTTCCAAGATCTCAGAATCGACCCCTGACAACCCCATGGAAGGACGAAAACTAGCTTTAGTGCCTTACAAACGATGGATGGAATACCATCGGTGGCAAGAACAACACACCCCGCATTTACCTCCCAATCCCAATTTGAGCGAGATGTCCCAGTTACAACACGAATTGCAGTCCTTGATGGATCGCCAAGATTTGTCCGAAACAGAAAAATCACAAAAGTACGGTCAACTCTTGCAACGACTGCAACTCTTTCACCAGAAAGCTTTAGACGAAACAGCTCTACCCACTCTGAAAGATTTTAAGACCTTGATGAAAAGTCCAGCACCAGTACCAGTACCAGTACCACCAGTACCCGTGACCAAGACAGAAAAAGGAGAAGAAGAGGAAGGGTTTCAAACTCCACCAGAAAAAGTACGCAAGTTAACAACACCACCTACCTCCAGAATTGGATGGATTAAAAAGATGATGGCCACCCCTTCTTCCTCACAAGAGAAAAAGAAAGTGAAGACAGAAGTGAAGACAGAAGTGAAACAAGAACCGATATCCCCCGCTCAGACATCCTCCTCCTCTTCGACACCTATTGCTGGCCGCACACGCAAAGCATTGCAATCCAAGAAAGTACCCCAAGAGAAAAAGAGTAGCGTCCTCCAAGAGTGGGTGTCTTATTAACACACCAACCAACACAAAAAAATGGAAAAAGTCTTAGCCAGCATTTACTACGATCCCTCCAATCCTGCAGGTTACGCAGGAGTTCAAAAATTGTATCGTGCTGCCAAAACGCGACTGAAAAGTCTCCGTTTACCTCAAGTGCAACGATGGTTACAAGAACCAGCTACCTACACTTTACACAAACCCATTCGACGCAAGTTTGCCAGAAGTCGCACCCGAGTGGAAGGCATCGATCATCAATGGCAAGCCGATTTAGCCCATGTCTCTCATTTGGCCAGCTACAATCGTGGCTACAAATATTTGTTTTGTGTCAGCGACGTCTTTTCCAAATTTGCTTGGGTCGTACCCTTGACTTCCAAATCGAGCAGCGAGTTAGTGCGAGCCCTGCAACGGGTGTTGAAACAAAGCGGTCGTCACCCTCTTCGATGGCAAACGGACAAAGGTACCGAATTTCTGAACCAAGCTTTCCAAAAAGAATTAAAGAAACGTGACATTCATTTTTTTACCACCGAGAATCCCGAAACCAAAGCCAGCATCGTGGAACGTTTTCAACGCACTTTGAAAGAACGCATGTGGAAATATTTTACGCATCACCACACTCTGAAGTACATCGACATCTTACTGCACCTGGTGCAAGCGTACAACGAATCTTACCATCGAAGCATCGGACGTGCCCCGCAAGACGTGACTCCCGACAACGAAGTGCTGGTGTTTGAGCGCCTGTTTGGTACATCCCCGACGAGGGCTGTCCCCAAGAAAAGTGGAGTGTTGGCTGTAGGAGATTGGGTGCGCATTGGCAAAACCAAACGCACTTTCGACAAAGGTTACTTACCTAACTGGACGACCGAATTGTTTCGCGTCACTGGACGAGTGCATGGCCGTCATCCTGCCGTCTATAAATTGGAAGACATGAACGGAGAAGTGCTCAAAGGAACGTTTTGTTTGCCCGAGTTACAACGTGTCACCAAAAAAGAAGACGACGTGTACGACATCGAAAGCATTCTCGAACGCAGAACCCGTAAAGTGGGCAAACGACGTGTCAAAGAAGTCAAAGTACGTTGGAAAGGACATCCACCCAGTTTTGATTCTTGGATCGACGCTTCGCAAGTCATCGACTATAAAAGAAGTGACCATCATGCCCTTTCACACAGCAGACGCAGCTACGTCGACCACTCCTCCTTCACCTAGTTCTTCTGTGCAAGCTTTACAAAAACAACCCTTGTGGGTGTGGTGTGGAGAACGTGTGCCTAAAACGCAAATCGTCTTTTTCTGCCAAATCTTCGTGGTTTATTGTGTCATCGGGGCAGCCATCGCCAATTTGAGTTTGCAACAAGGAGACAAACAATTGTGGACCATTTTATTGAGCAGTTGCATCGGTTACCTGCTTCCTAATCCCTCCCTGAAATTCACCTCGAACGGGAACCCCGGGAACCTTGTGTCCAGTGCCAGTGCCAGTCACCACTTCAATCACAACCAGAACCCCATTTTAGACGGAGACACGCCTCTGACGTCCAGTAACCCCTCGGACAGCCACAGAACTCTGGAATTATGAGTCACCAAAACCAATTTTACTTAACCTTACCCAGTGACAGTTCCATGGAGGTGTTTCCCAAGAACACGTTGTGCTGTTACACGGCCAAATTACCTCAAGCCATCCAGTTAGATCATGAAGCCCATTGGGAAGTGGCTTTAGTAGAAATGATTCACCCGACCCAAGTCCTCAATGTCCTTCCCAATCAAAATTTTTTTGATGTGGAAGTTCATGACCAGCAAATGCAACAGTGGATGGATAGCAATGTCAAATATGACAAGAAAACCCGTACAAAAAAGTACACCACCTATCACTTGTTCATTCCCCCAGGCTATTATTTTAGTGGTCAACATTTGGTCAGCACCATAACCTCCAGGTTTAATGTCGTGTTTCTGAAAGCTTTGGAGCATGTCAACAAAAATGTCACCATGGAGTACCACAAAGCAACTCGTCGCTTCTTGATGAAATTTGAACGGAGTAAAATTCTGTCCATTTTATTTTGTCCTGAATTGTTTGACATGTTGGGCGGAGACATGGACATGAGAAAGACCATGATCAAGAAAAACGAATTACCCATCGTTTACGACAACGAGTCTTTTAGCAAGTTATTTCGTGCCCCGGTAGAACTGAACCAAGGACTGAATTTGATGTTCGTGTATTCCGATGTGGTGGAGTACAACGTGGTGGGACACACCTCCGTACCGTTACTGCGTGTTATTCCTTTCAAAGTGGATTCTGCCACGAACACTGACGAGGAAGGTGGAAACACTTACCACGTCCACCGCGAATTTGTCCATCCTCACTATTTGCCTGTCAGTAAGTCGTATTTGGACACGGTCAACATTGCTATAAAAGGAGATCTGGGACAAAATATTCCATTCACCAAAGGAAAAGTCACGGTGAAACTCCATTTTCGAAAACGGTTCTCTCACGACTCTTAAGTCATGTATCCAGTGTACCGAGGGGTTGCTCGACAGCGAGGACACGGCATAGGAGATATGTTAAAATCGGCCTTTCGTTCGGTGGCCCCGGTGTTGAAACCGATGGTGACACGCGGATTGCACGCCTTGAATGATGCGGCACTGACGCAAGGCAAAGAATTTCTCCAAAATGTCATCATCGACAAACAAAACCCTAAAGAAGCCTTCATGAGAGCAGGCAAAAATGTCTTGCTGCAAACGGGCAAAGACATTTTAGGCCAACGAGAAACACCTATAAATGCCCTGCACGCTACCGAGTCAGGCATTCAGCAAGGACAAGGCAGAAAGAGACGACGAAGAAAACACCCTTTCACCAGACTTCAAGCGAGAAAGGCCAAGAAAAGAAGAACCGTTCGAGACTTAGACGTTTTCGATTATTGAGAAAAGAGACAAAAAAATGATGCACCGAGAATCTTGCGCTTGTTCCAAGACGGAACTGGATCTGTTTGCCATGCCCCCCACAATGATGACGATGCAAGAATCCCAGTGGGTGGAATTTCACCCCGTCTCCTCACTGACCGATTCCGCTCCCATCGAGTTTGAAATCAAAGGACAGCCCGAAGATTACTTCGATCTGAATAGCAGTTACTTGTACCTGAAAGTCAAAATTCTAGATAAGACTGGAGGTGCTATAGACGATGAAGCAGTAGCTCCCGTCAACAATTTCATGCATTCCTTGTTCAGTGGAGTGGACTTGTATTTGAATAACAAACTGGTCAGTAGCAGCATGGATACTTACCCTTATCGTGCCTACCTGGAAAATCTCTTGACGTACGGAATAGATGCCAAGAACACTCATCTCAATGCCTGTGTGGTATGGGAAGCTGACGAACCTACCAAGTTTGAAATATTGGAAACTGATGAAAAGAAAGACAACAATGATGGATTTGTAGAACGAAGAAAGAGAATCACGGGAGCCGACACAAGTTTAGAACTGATGGATCGTTTGCATTTGGACATGTGGTTGCAAGAAAAGTATTTGCTGAACGGGGTGGATGTCCGCCTGAGACTGAATCGTAGCAGTGCCGCTTTCCATTTGATGGCTGATAGTGACGGTTACAAAACCAAAATCCTAGAAGCCAGACTCTACGTACGCCGTGTGGAAGTGTTACCTAAAGTGGGAAACGACATCAGTCAGACGTTGAGCAGAACGACCGCCAAGTATCCCATACGACGCGTGGAAGTGAAAACCTTCACCATTCCCAAGGGACAGCGATCCATGATCGAAGATCATCTGTTCCAAGGACAGTTACCCAAACGTTTGATCGTTGGTATCGTCGAGAATACAGCCTTCAACGGAGCTGCCGAAAAAAATCCTTTCTACTTTCAACACTTTGGCGTGTCCAAAATCGAAGTCAGTCGCGATGGCAAGACCTTGTGTACCCGACCTTTCGAACCTGACTTTAAAAAGAAGAATTACTTGAGATCGTACTTGTCCGTGTACGAAGCCACCGGACAGTTAGGAACCAATACCAGTCACGGTATTACGTACGAGGATTATGCAGGAGGCTACGCTTTGTGGGCTTTCGATTTCACTCCAGACCAAGGCAGCGACGAGGGACATTTCCACCCTATAAAATCCGGCCAGATTCGTGTGGAAATTCAGTTTAAAGACCGAGACCCTGATGAAACGGTGAACGTCATCCTGTATGCAGAATTCGATAATACCATAGAAATCAACAGTTTGAGAGAAGTCATCCTAGATTACTAGAAACCATGGATGACTGTTATCCCTCTTTACCTAGTGGAGAAACTTTTAGTGTTGCATTGTTGTTAAAAAATGTTAGAGTTGTTGTTGTTTAGTGTTAAGTGATTTTTGAATAAAAAATGTTGTGTTTTGAAAAAATTGTTTGATGTTATATTGTTGGATTATTGTTAAAAATGTTAGAGTTGTTGTTTAGTGTTAAGTGATTTTTGAATAAAAATGTTGTGTTTTGAAAAAAATGCCTTTGTCTTTTGTTTAGCTATAAGAATGTTGGATTGATGCTCTTTCATTTCTTACTATTCCTCTCATGACACTCACTAAACGTTGCGACTCAAAAACCGTGTGGGGGATGTTTTCCTTCACGTCCGCGCTTTGACTTTAAGAACCGGGTTGTTTCCAGTCTAACCATCCATTGTCGACTCATCCTCCTAAGAAGATGTGCTCCAAACTAGCTAAACTCAACGAGGCCTACGTGAATTTGCATAGGGTCAGACACAGTCTGATACCGAAGCCAGAAGAAATAGAGAATGTGAGAATGTTAAAAATCACTGAAGACCTGATAGAAGAGCTCTTCAGAGAAGAAATGAACAGGGAAAAAGAAGAATGGACAGAGAAGCACAGACTTCAGAGACAGCAGCAACAACAACAACAAGAGCAGCAGCAGCAACCTGAAGCTGACAGAGGCTTTGTCGATTGTCGTATCGACACCAAAGAGTTCTTCTTCTCTTTCCGAAGAAGCAGACCTACGCCAGAAAGTCTATCCTCAGAGGACATCGCATTCTTAGAAACTAAAAAGAATGCCATAGCAAACAAAAAAACAGCCCTTTTCAGGGCTACCCAACACTCTTGAAAAGAAATAACAATCGATTTGCCAATGTGTGAAGGCAGAGTAGTGTGAAAATAAACACTAACTCTTTTTTTAAAAAAATGTGAGGGTATGTGTTTGTGTTTGTAAGTGGTTAAGTAAGTTGGTATGGATAGTAGATTAAAATGATGTCTTTTTTTTTTTTTTTTTTTTGGTGTTTGAGGTGTAAATTTGGGGTTAGATTGGATTGCTTTGCGTATGTGGATAGTCTATTGAAGTGATTTATAAAAAAAAATTTAAAATAGTGATGGGTAGCATAAAAAGTGAGTGAGTGTTTCTTTTAGGTTCATTTGTTGTTGTTTTTTGGTCATGATGTAGGTAAGATCAATTTTATGTTTTTAGGGGATGTTTTCCTTCACGTCCGCGCTTTCACTATAAATTGAAACTCGTTCGGCAGTCCAGCTACCCTTGTTGATTGATCAACACCAAAAATGAACACGAGACTGGAGAAACTGTTGGAACTTCATGTGCATCTGGAATATGCCAGGCGCATATTAAATGAACTGGCCGCGGAAGCCATTGTGGAGGAGGGAAGGATAAGAGAGGAGGAGGAAAGAAGAAACAAAGAAGAGGAGGAGAGAAGATATAAAAAAGAAGAGGAACGAAGATACAAAGAGGAGGAGAGAAGATACAAAGAAGAGGAGGAGGAGGAAAAGGAGAGAAGAAGAAGAAATTTCAGAATCCCAGAGAGCGAAAATTGGGATCCTGAAGCGACATATCCTGCCTCTGCTCTCTCCCCCAAAAAGGTAAAAAGTAACTGGGGGACAAGATGTGTATGCGGCGCCAGGCCTGGAAGGTGTCACCATTAACCAGATGTCCATGAAGTTCCAATAAAAAAAACAGCCCTTTTCAGGGCTACCCAATACTCTAGAAAAGAAATAACGATCGATTTGCCAGTGTGTGTAGGTAGAGTAGTGTGATTATAAACACTAACTCTTTTTTAAGATAGTGTGAGAGTATGTGTTTGTGTGTTGGTGCTTGTAAGAGCTAAGGTATGTTTGTGGGAACAGTAGATTATGGGTTTCTTTATTGTTTCTTAGCGTAGGTGAAGAGTATAGTTAGGGTTCTGTAAGCGCTCACGTACGATTGTGTGGATAGTAGATTATGGATTAGTTTATTGTTCTTAGCGTATGTGGAGAGTATAGTTTGGGTTTTGTAACCGCTCACGTACGATTGTGTGGATAGTAGATTATGGATTTGTTTATTGTTTCTTAGCGTATGTGTTTGTGTGTTTGTGTTTGTGTGTTTGTGTTTGTGTTTGTACCCGCTCACGTACGATTGTGTGAATAGTAGATTATGGATTTGTTTATTGTTCTTAGCGTATGTGAAGAGTATAGTTTGGGTTTTGTAAGCGCTCACGTAAGATTGTGTGGATAGTAGATTATGGATTTTGTTTATTGTTTCTTAGCGTATGTGGAGAGTATAGTTTGGGTTTTTATTATATGAAATGAGAAAGTATAGTTTGGGTTTTATTATATGAAATGAAAAAGTAGGGGGATGTTTTCCTTCACGTCCGCGCTTTTCGTATAAGAACCCACAGTATTCGTCGTTCAAACCATTCTGCAAAGAATAAAAAAAGAAGATGGCTTCTAACCAAATGGACAAAATGGAAAAATTGCAAAACGTCCTCGACAATTTAGGAATGATAGAGCAAATGTTGGTTAACCTAAACGAGGATCACTATTCTTATAGTCCCCATCGAGTGAAGATGGAGATAAAGAATTTACGAAAAATGAAGGTAATCATCAGTGATCTGTTGAAAGAAATAAAGGACGAGAAGGAGGATGAAGAGGAAAGGATAAGGATGAGAGCATGGAATGAAAAAATTGAAAAAGAAGAAGAAAATGAAAAGAGGAAGAAAGAAGAGGAGGAAGAGAAGAAGAAAGAAGTGCAGGAGAAAAAAAAGAAAGAAAAGAAGAGAAAGTTGTTGTTGTTGTTGTTGTTGTTGTTGTTGTAGGGTTTAACGCCATTTTTCAGCACACGATAGGCTATACATGGCGGCCAGTATTAATGGTGGAGGAAGAACCCGAGAAATCCACGGAAAGAACCACCGACCCTCGAGAAGCTACTGGCAAGCTTTCTCACATACCCACATTGGCCGAATCCGAGACTCGAACCTACGCATACAGAGGTGAGATGGCAGTGATCCGTAACGGAGAGCGCTTTAGACCACTCGGCCACTCGGGGCCCCAAAAGAAGAGAAAGAGTGTTGGAGATAAAATAAGAACTTGGTGGAGAAAAAGAAGAAACTAGAAGCAGAAGAAGAAGAAGAAAACCCAAAGGCCCTTTTCAGGGCCAGCCATATTTCTCGAAAAGAGATAGCCTTTCCATTGCCTACCCCTTTTTTTTAATTTAAATTTAAATTTAAATTTAAAAAAATTAAAAAAAAAAAAATCCCAAAAGCCCAAACTCTATTCCCCATGTTTATTTCCCTTGTCCCTAGACAGACCCAAACTCTATGTTAAATTCCCATTGTCCCTAAAGTGACCCCCGATTTCTCTCCATGTTAAATTTCCATTGTCCCTAATCTGACCCAGGGGTCTTTTTAATGCTAAGTCCCATTGTCCCTAATGTGCCCCACTTTACTACTAGGAGCAGTATCTATTCTTATTGTCACGTGGTTTAGCGGTAGGCTATATCATTGAAAATGCAATGTTTCTGTGCTGACTTTTGTAATAATAACAATAATACGATGAAAAACTACAAATCAGTAGCAATTATAGGTGAGCCAGTAAATAATGGGTTAAAAAGGAAAATACAACTTCTAAGTGGTCCAGAGACCTATAAGTATTTGTGTCATGGAGATATAGTGTAAGTCCAGAAAATGTTCTGGATGCGGAATTTGTTTTAAAGTGCTAAAAATATGATTGATCTTGGCGCCTTCAGGTACTTTTGTTTTTAACAATAGAAGTGGTCCATTAAATATTCTTGCGTACGATTAAGTAACGTTATGTTGTAAAATTATGGTTCTTCCAACACGAAATATCACTATTAGAAATTTGATAGCATTGTTGTTCTTAAAAAACAGGAATGCTCTAGAAATGTTTTCATATGGAAATACGAGGTTTTAGAGGAGGGTTTTAATTCACTATGATTGGCTAAGTACTTTCTATAAATTTTGTTGTAGTTTGTTCCGAAGAGCATTATCACATTTGTACAAAAGAAAACTATCGCTATGTTTATTCCTTTTATACAATCGCGCTGAATAAGTTAAACCACTGACTATTTATTTTTACTAGATCATACTTTCTCTCTCTCTCTCACGCTCTCTCTCTCTCTCTCTTGAACTGAGAGTTTGTCACTCTTCAGAGATATATATACTATAGCACAAGTGTATTTGTTATTTACGTGTTTTGTAACATGCAGCAGTTTGCCAGTCATAGTTTACTGCCTGTAAGTCCTTACATTTTGTGAACACGATAGTGACAGAGCTTATAGCTAAAGCACAAACGAAATACACTCTTGGATAAATGGAAAAATTGATTATTTCAGTACGTATTCAATTTTCATCGTATATAAATGTATTCATCAATTAGTATGGTTTAAGTATGTTCTTTTTATCACGACAAAGGCGGAAGAAATAGCGTCGAATTATTTTGTGCTTGAATCAGTCAATATACTACTACAAACCTGCCAACACTTACGATTTTGCCGTAAGTCTTACGAAAACTACCCTTAAAGTACGGACTTAAGGCATACACGCAAAAGCTACGGAAAAATTATCGTTGCCGAAAAGTCCGGATAATTGGTTCATCCGTGTTTTATTTGGATCCGGGTTTCATCTTACCAGACTAACTTTAAAAAAAGCACCATGAAGTTTTAAAATGCACCTATTTGTTCATGTGAAGGGTCTGCACGATCAAACTGTTGGTTATATAATTTTCAAAATGGCGTCTAGAACGTGCTGCAAGTTTAAGGGGAAAATAAGCTTTCTTGAAAAGTGTTACTAATCAACACAGAAGAATAAAAAGGAGTACTCAGATTTTTGTGAATAAACGCTGGAAAGAAAACAATTATGAAAATTGGACATCACGTGTCAATTGGAGTATATCTCGGGACGGGAGATATGATTACCATCGTCGTGTGAAATGGAAAACAATTTCTAAGAATTGTGTCAAGCTGAGAGATAGCAACATGCCATTGAGCTGCATAGGGTTTGGAACTAAAGTTTGTGCAACTGTACTAATGGTAAATAAAGTCCACGCGTACTTTACAAACTTTTCAGTTTGAACATAATATTTATCATCGATGCATCGAACTTTTAATTACGTTTTCCAGCTTTACAATAACAGTTCTTAATATTTTTTTTATACCTTACTGAAAACTGGTCAATCTCACCGAACAAAATCAACTGCCTTACTGAGACGGACTCGTCAGGGTTGTCAGGTCTTAGATGAAAATCGTAACAGGTTGGTTTGGGTCTGCGTTAAGTTTGAAATACAATGTTTTGGGGAGTTTTTTGTTTTGTCTTGGTTTTGGGTTTTGTGACAAATTTCTAATTCATATCTTGATTATCAAGGATTAAAATGCAGTACAAATTGGTCCATATTACAAATACATTTATAAAATAGTTTGATATGGAGGAATATAATTCCGTATTATAAATAAAAGACATATAAGCTTCATGTCTAAGAAAAAAAATATTCATAGAAAAGGGTAACAATACCGTATGTAACTGATACATTTTTATGGTGACAAAAAGCTTTATGTTTCTAAACGATGAATGAACATAGGACCGACTGCCTAAAATTAGTGTAACTTTAAATCATGCATGGTTTTACAAGTCTTTCATTTACGTCATATGCATAGTTATTTATGATTAAGAAGTCAGGAATGTGTACAATCGCCGTAATGAAAATATAGATCCATATTATCTTATACTGGGAAAAGACACAAGGCAACACTAGATATCAATATCTCAGTCAGTTGTCTTTAAATAGAACAGACCATCATTCCGGTTTTACTACAAAGGGGAACGGTACAGAGCAAGTGTCAGACCACAGCCATGAAGACTATACTAGTAATGATCGCGTGTTGGACTCGGTAAAGTGGTTTTCATAGTTAAACAAAACGTTATATTCACGATACTAATACACCATGTATGTTTAAAAACATTTTTTTTATTAAAGTTACGCAATTGCTGAGCTCCTATTTATTATCAGCCTAGTGTGTGTTCTTCTAACCTGTAATTTGAAGACTTTTGATCAGACAGAGGCAAATGACATGCTTTATTATGTCTTCTTTTCATTTCGACTTGAAAACGGTTTTCATCTGATAAGTTTATATTGATATTTATTTCGGAATCGTTTACGTTATTTTCAGTGACAGGTGTCTTTTGCCATTTTTATTTCGAAGTCGTGACATTTATTTTAGTGACGTAGTAGTAGTGTGGCTTGCCATGCATGATATAAGGCAGTGGTCTCAAACACGCGGCCCGCAAGGGTATATTGTGCGGCCCGCGACTCATTTTGGGATTTTCAAAAAATTGACAATTCATTTATTTCTTTTTCTCTCGCCGCCGTTTGAAGTCTAAGCTAAGTAGCCAGAACAAATAAATAAATAAATAAATAAATAAATAAATGGATTAAATAAAATTTGTACAGCACTATGTTCTTATGATATTGTTTTTTATTAACTTTTTATCATTTTAAAAAATACATCTGATGATGCGGCCGTCGGGTTACTTTACAAGTCCTCATCTGGCCTTCAGGGCAATTTGAGTTTGAGACCCCTGATATAAGGTGAGTCTTAGAATCTTGAAAAAGAAATGGGATAGTTTCTACCTACTTATAAATGCAATATTGCATTCCAGTGGAGGAACCTGGGTTGGAGGAATGTATGGCTAAAATGAGCTGGTAAATGACAAGACAATGGCTGATGAAATCGTTAGGTTAGGCTGCTTTCCTGGAAGATTTTGTTGTAATTTTTGCCAATATTGTATGTTACATCTTTTAGATTGTACGACAATAATTTCTCTTTATAACAATAATAATAATAATAATAATAATAATCATCAACATCATCATCATCATCATCATCATCGTCATCGTGTTTTAGGCGACGACTCTGGATGTTTGTCTCAGGGCGGAACTTGCCAGGAGGACAGTCTCCAGTGTAGCGGACATTACGTCAGCGGACTTTGCACTGGGAGTGCGACACGAAGATGCTGTTTACATGGCGGCACTGGCAGCTCTGGTTCGTCATAGCTATTCCGAACCTATTAATTGCAACCTGTTATCATCTGAAAATTTGTTGTTTTATGGTCTTCCTAATTGCACATATATTTTAAAGTCTAAGCATAATTTGAATTACCTTTGATCATATCACCTTAATTTCTTACCTTTGTTACTTACGAAATCCAAAATGTGATATTTAACATGTTATTTTAAATAGGTAATGATCTATTATCGTGGCGCTCTACAGTTTTGTATTTTGCATGATTGGGTTAAAATCGTACCAGATTCATTGATGAATGAATGTGAAATTTAATCTTAGTTCTATGAAATAAGTCCAACTGCATAATTTATCTATCGTTATAATGTGGAGAAAATATGTGGAGTCTTGTGAGCGTGTCTTTTCTAGCATATGCAAATAAACTTTGACTTTTTCATTACTTATATTGCTAAGTAATGTTAAGTTGAAATAAAATTTACTTATACTAAGCAAAAGTATGTGTCGCAAGTGATACGTATACTTTTTCATGAAGTGGCTAAATTCTGACAATATGTGCAACGAGGGTAAGAATATGTTCCACTTCCGTCAATGAAATGTTGATAGGATGGATATTTATCAACAAAATATAGTAAACACGATTTCGTCTTCTCTTAAAAGCAATAAACAATTTGTAACACTAGTAATCCAGTATTTTAATTAATATATTGCCTATTTTTAACGTTAGTGTGTTCAAACAAATGTAATTGTTCTCAGTGCCAAACAAAAATCTGTATCGGACCCAGAAAAAGTGTTTGTGCGGCAGCAGTCACAAACTCTCAAGAAGGTTATGTGTTGTGGCCATTTTTTATTTATTATGATTTGGTTGCATAAAATATTAGTTTTTGATTGAAGCATGGTTAAGTTGATCCTGACATACCCGAGTAAAATGACATTAACGAACGTGACGAACCAGTACGGCAATAATCAAATCCAAAATCATGGGGAAAATACGAAGAGACGCATTTTGGTGATAGAATACGCACGCTGTATGAATTTAGAAATGAAATAAGAAAAACACCAGGTACTCAATTGCATATGTTAAATTAAATATTATTATTCACATCTGAGGAAGCAAATATTTAAAATAGTACATACTTGTATTTCACTTCAAATGTGTAAACAATATATTGCACTATCTAGTCATACCAGATATCATAGTACGTTTTGGAGATCTATGACCAAAAGTTTTGCATTTTGCATAGAGTTAGATTTATAAAGAAATTTAATTTCCCACGTTTACGCACTACTTATTTTGGTTATTGCGTGAAATTAGGAGACGCGTGCAAGTGATGTCTTGAGCTTAGTTGCATAAGTGATTGTTAAGTGAAAGAGCACAAAGACAGTTCATCTGATCAAACTACATTCTTTCATACCAAGTGACACACAATGAGACTGCCTTCCTTGGAATAAATACAAAGAAGAAAATGAAACCAGAGTAATCAAATAAATTGCATAAAACGGTTTACGGAATTATTGAGTAATCTAATTTATGACATGTGGGTGTGAATGATGATGCAGAGTTTAATTTCAGGCACAGGATCTTGTGCTAACGTGAAGATCGTGTCCCGGTCGGAATGGGGTGCTGCCGCGCCAAAGTCTGTTTCCAGCCTCCATTTACCCGTCAGTCTGGTATTTATTCACCACACCGAGACCCCAGCCTGTCACGATGCGGCCAGCTGTAGGTCCCGAGTGCAGAATATACAACATTATCACATGGTAACGAATGGTAAGTAAATACAATCTGCTTCATTAATATAATGTTAGCGATGTCTTGTTTTCATGAATTTAGAATCGTAGATTTTCATGTTACTTGCAACCCCATTACATGCATTAGTAACCTCGAGATCATAAATATGTCGTATATGTGAATAGTCTGAAGTGTAAATTGACAGGTGCAGCTATCCAAACGCAGAGAACAAACATTTAAAAATAGCACAGATGTCGCAGCTACGCATCTCTCTTCACTAACTATACTCAGACGCCTCGAAACGTTTCCACTGGAAGTTCGTTTGAGTGATACAGTTTGTATTAAATGGAGAAAACAGGACACGCATGACAAAAATGGCATCATCATATAGCAGAATGATAACAACAAAAATATATCCCCAGAAAGGTCATCGAATTAATGCCATTCTTACAATAGTGACGTCATACAAATAACGGTTACTCTGAATTAAGTCCAGAAACTCTGAGTTGTGGTTATTGGCGGTATTCTCACATCCGGTGCTGTGCATGATGGGTATAAAGTATACAATTCCTATACCTTGTGCAAAGAATACAGTTTATAGTTTTCCGGGTTTCGAGATCTCATTACGGCTCATACTGGTTTAACTTTCATGGCTGCCATAAATCAATTGTGGTACTGAAGTCATCTAAGACTTTGTCTATGCACAGTTTTACTCGTGCACCCTGAATGAAACCTATCTTGCTTCCCTTGTCTACGATTTAATTCCAATAATAAAAGAATGAAAAAGAATCAGACATCGCGGCTCAGATGTACTTCATTGTGACGTTTTGAAAGTACAATATACATTGATAGAATTATTAAAGTAGCACTTGCAAGCAGCCATTTACAATAAAGGCTCAAGGAAGATTAGGAAATATACGCATATAATTATGGCGATGATCCCCCTCCAAATATTGTGACGTTTTGGTACACTGTGACCTTTGCTCATTTCCTACATTTTCTGCCTTGAAGTTGTACTCCATTATTGCAAGTAAAGAATGCCTGATTTTATTTTCTCTTTCATATTGCACAAAAAAGTTTACATTATGCCTTAAGACATTTAATAGAAAGATTGCACTCAGTGCAGTCTAAACTGAGTTTGATAATGTTATCGAAAAGTCTTGTTTTCTCCAGGTGGAAGCATTTCATCACCAAATTTATCGCTAAGTGGCAGTAGCCTTTAATCCAAAAAATGGAGATAAACCTACTTCAAGACCATACAATCGACCTGACGAGATTGTATCCGAATAGCGGTTTGCAGATATCAACATTTTGATTCCATCCCGTGTGCAATGCTTGCTTCAGAAAATTAAAGATGTCGCAATAAGCACGACGTGAGGAGGATGTTAAACTAACGGACTCGGGATGAAGGGGTGGGGGTGGGAAGCTCGGCATCGTTTTCGTTTGACATCGGGTTTTCAACAACAGGCCCTGGTTTGACTTTATAACGATAAAAGTGAAGTAGCGGTTTGACTAAGGCTGTTCCAGGGGCCAACTACATACCTAGTATGGTAGTGGTGGTGTTGCATTGCGGGTATTTTGCACCTCCATATTTGACTGAAAACTGTCGATTAAAAGTAATTTATTCAATGTGCACGTATTTTGACGAGTTTTAATGCAAACATACCTAGTGTACCAAAGTCAGCAGGTTCCCAGAGTATTATCGTTGCTAATTAATCTTTCAAAGTGATGCTCATAACTTTAAACACCTCAAATGATGATCGATTGGTTGAATTGAAAGTACACGTCATAGAATACCCAAACAAAGATTACTGATAACTTGTTGTCTTTGGTACAGATCATCATTTACCTGACAGGTTAAAATAATACAAAAGTTAAAGCAATACGTACTTTAAATAGAATCGAACATTCGTCATATTGTCTTACAATTTCCCGAATGCATCATATCCGATGACATAGTTTATAGGGGGAGTGTTTAATCAGAACTTCATCTGCGTTTTATTCTGCATGTAAGAACAAGACATTCGCTGTAAATTGTAATCATTTTCAACAGCCCTCAAGCCAGTTGTTGTTGTTTTATCATAATAACTTAATTGAAGGCACACTAATTTGATGACGTGTTGTCGTAATAAGAAAGTAAAATTGAAACTGAATGACTTATTCCATTTTGGTTTCATAAAATGTCTAGGAAAAACGTTAAAGACCATTCGAAACGTCGCCTGGTGTTATCTTTACCACATGTCATTCTATAAAAATATATTTATCTATAATTTAACTGGATATCCGTCCACTAAAAGCATAACAACTTGGGAAGAATCATTACGATTACAAGTCCGTCACAAAGAGAGCGTTGAGGACATTTGCCCGTGTCTTGCATAATAGAACATATTAAGAACATCATTATAACCTGATGGGATTTTTAACACAGGATAATTTTGCACATTTGTATTAATGTTTTGACCAAAAGGAAATCCCTCAAACATATGAGCTATGCTAAGGAATGTTTTGATAATTTTGACGTCAGACAAAAGTTCAGTTAACAATGTACAGATGTAAATACATGTACACTCTGGTCGTTCTCAGTCATTTCTGAAGTAAAACAACAAAGTCAGGTGTAAATAGTGATCATTATAAACTGCCTTCCTGCCCGTTGATGCACTGGCGCCACACTGATTGAGTGAAGTTTCGTTACTGACAGAAACGTAATGATTATTTTCATGCTATGGAAATATAAAGATTTTATTCGTGAATATTTTACTCCAAAGTTCATGCAGTTGGATATATTAGTCGAATTTATTTGTCTGTTATTAAAAATGACTTTTCTATGTTTTCCATAATAAAATTGGCTCCATCAGGCTAATTGTTTTTCTACACGTTTTACAAGATGGCGAACGTTTCTATTTACATGTATTGCTTTCATCACATCACCTTGATTATTGGTAAATTTTATGATGGTTAAAGTCATAAATTATAATACCTCAGAATGTATTTCAGGAGTGTAATTTTCTCCTCAAGTGCTCTCTATATCTGTGTATGAATGTTATTCTTATCATATGATTTGCTCGTCATAACCAACTATGCTGAACAGACGTATCATTATGGATATGCTGTTCGATAAGAGTTGCATGTAAACATGTAATAATGGCAAACCTATGAAGAGTTTTCTCATGTCAATTTGAAATCGTTAAACAACCAGCAGCTTTGGCCTTTTATTTATATTCTAATATGTTTATTTTGTTTTTATGCAGGTTGGGCTGATATTGGTTACAGTTTCCTAGTTGCAGAAGACGGTACTATTTACGAAGGGCGAGGATGGGATCGAGTTGGGGCACATACTGAGGGATACAACTCACGCGGAATAGCTTTTTCCTTTATTGGAAGTTATTCCGGTGGTAAGCCACCTGCTGCTGCACTTACTGCTGTCAAAAACATGATTCAATGCGGAATCTCACTTGGAAAAGTGACCAGTGGCTATCATCTGTACGGTCACAGAGACGTGAATCAAACTTCATGTCCTGGCGATGCTTTATACCATGAAATCCAAACGTGGCCTCACTACAGCCATACGAAACCATAAAAATGAATGAGTTCCTAGATCATTGAAAGAATTAATATGTCCGATCAGCTATATTGTTTTTGAAGTAATTTTCAAAATGATTATATTATTCCAACCTAGATTTTAACACGTTTTCTATAAATTCTAACATACATAATTCGACTATCAACATTTTCAAGAATCCATGCTTCTGGGACGATTCATATAATATACAGAATTAATAAACGGAATACATTTTTCGATACCATGTTGTTGTTTTTCTTTTCGGGGATAGGGGTCTGATAGCCAGAAAGAAAAGGATGTACCAGAACATATATAACGTTTAGTATACTCTGGCAAAGTTAATATTTATTTATTTTTAAAAAAACTGCTGAATTAAGTATGCTTTAGACAATTTGGAGTTCATTTCTTGAGCACACGGGAACAACCATTTCCTTCAGTGTTCTGCTATGTTTCCCTAATATCAGTTAATAAGAATTCTCAGTTATTGTAAATAAAATATTGCATGGAGGCATGTCACCATTGTCTCCCTTGTGCTTTTCTGCCAAATTGGTTGTATGTTCTCCGTATACTTATAACAGAGGTAACAAATCACAATGTTAAATCTTCATCAAACCCAGTGTAAAATATAAAAGTTACATGACATATACTTGTCATGTTTAACCTGCCTCGTCAACAAGATTTGTTTAGTCCAGAACAAAACGAATGAACCTGTACGGTCGCAAAATAAACAGTTCTTCATTTTACAGTGATGAGGTAATTATTGCAGATGAATTACATAACTTACATTATCTAATTCATTACGTCATAATTATGATACGATCTGGAACAGTATGTGCACGAACCAGTATGTTGTTCTGTGTTCGTGGCTTGTTATTTGATACAATGTATAATCTTCTCGCAATCGGAAGGATTCTCATATCTTCCATACTACGTAAAGTTTCCTGACTCTAAAAAGAATCAAACAGGCCAGGATTCAGATTGTAAGTTATGCAAAATTGACAGTGGTTCAAAATCCTCTATGGAGTAGTTTTGCTATAACGAAAACGTGTTTCGCCCATGGATTTAAAGAGAATTTCAATTCAGGAGTGCAATTAAAATGATTGTAGAAACATGCCGACTTACTTTATGTAAAAAACGAATCAGCGACAAATCCTACCCACAGTACTTGTAAATAAATGACGAGTTCTGTGTCAGAGATGGTTAGAAGGAGCT
The DNA here is from genome assembly GCA_028554795.2 of Sinohyriopsis cumingii. Taxonomy (NCBI): domain Eukaryota; kingdom Metazoa; phylum Mollusca; class Bivalvia; order Unionida; family Unionidae; genus Sinohyriopsis; species Sinohyriopsis cumingii. The sequence continues at coordinate 49,747,340 of CM068830.1, read as the reverse complement.
CAAATTCTCCTAGTCGGCTCTCTCAGGAATTGACAAACTTAAGAGGCCATATTCAGTTTTGCTATAAAAAAGATAATTAAAAGGTGAAATTTTAAAGTGTCAAAGGTTAAAAAATCCAAAAGTGCGAGGATTATAACATGGAGATGCAATATATTAAATGAAACGGTCTTGAACATATCACATATCATATTGAAACAGTCTTAGCAACACATTCGACTTATTCAAAACATTCTTAAATCTCGTCGTACGTTCAGAACATTCTTTCTCTGCATTTTGTGAGCCATTGCAGAGATATTGTGCGATGGCTGAAAGGTCTACAATTCGCGTTAGGAAAAGTATTTGTGTCAGATTTGAAATTAATGCATATTCCTAACTTTAAGGCTGTAACATGTCTTATAATCATTGAACTCTGGGAAGCATTATATATTTCTCATTTATCGCTATGGTCTATTACAATTACTGTCGTCCTTAAGAATACATTCCTTGCTGTAATCTTGTTATAAATCGACATTTGACAGATGATCATGATATAGTTAAAGACGTTCTCATTTTCGGTGTTTGCCAAATCTAGGCATGATATTACGTCAGCACTGGGCATGCGTCACGGAGATGCTGCGTGCATGGATGCACTGGTTAGTCTTGACAAGGTTTCTGATTTATTAAGTTTCATACGAATCAATGCATTTTTAGCTTTGATTAATAATGCTTTGATGGTAAAAGGCATAGTTGAAAAATCTCGTCCAATAAAGCATGTGTCGCATATTACACTTAAAACTGAAACGTAAAGAAATGTAATAACTTTGTTAACAGAACAATATGATGGTTGTACGTAAGACAAGAAAAGAATTCTTTATTTCAGACTACATAGCCCATACTTATCTAAATTATATATATATATATATATATATATATATATATATATATATATATATATATATATATATATATATAGAAAGTAAAAAAATTGTAAACATAAAATAACATATATATCATATAACTAACTGACATTCATAGCATAAATCATAATCTATAAATGATGATTGATATTGCCATGCCGGGTGATAGGTAGTTGTAATATCGACCTTGAATTACAAATTGCAATGGATCTGTGAATTCAACCTATATTCAACAATCTCCGCACAACAAAACTTATTGGTTGCATATGTTACAAACGCATTGATAATATCTTCAAAGATGGCTACTGATACAATGCATTAACATGGTCCCCATCATTATGCTATCTATTTATCCCTTTTCGGATTGGCTGTCATGTAGAATTGTTACGATTCTATGATCATAAGTAAGTAAGAAAGAAGCAAGATGAACAAGTGTATAAACCTTGATAAATGATTTAATTATCATAAACGAAAATGTGAGAGGAATTTACAGTATTATGAAGTGAATCCAAAATAATCCTGAAAAAGTTGTAATTTTAAAGTGTCAAGGGTTAAACAAATCCAAAAGTGCGAGGATTATAAAATGGAGGTGTATTATAGTATTATGAAATGAATCCCAAATAATCCTGAAAAAGTTATATTAAAGTCTAAAAGATTGAAAAGTTCCGTATAACTTTCATGACTGGAAATGTACTGGTCTGCCAAGAATCGTTACGTTGTCAAGATGGCGGAGAGTAGTGTGAGAAGCGTTGCATTTCCGGTGTGTGTATTGGGGATATGTCTATTCTTCGTGCGTTTGCAATGTAAGTGGGCTTTTATTTCGCCAGACGTATTGATGCCTGAAGGTGAACTTTAACCTTTGTTCAAAGAAATTGATCCCAACTACATATATATCTCAATGAAATATATTCGAAATGAAATATACCGAGACTTGTGTGCTTGTATTTCTTGCAAATGCTAATGAAGGTTGACTTTTTTCACCATCTATATTACTCAGTAATACTCTGTTTCGTGTATGGATTAAGTACAATTTACCCATAATTAGGCAAATGAATCATCGGAGGTGATGGGTATAGTTTCTCACGATGTAGCAAACATTATACAACGGTCCCTAATCCACAATGGGAAACACAACTTAATTTACTAACTTATGACAATATATACAACATTGCTAAGAATGAGTTCCGTGTACGTAAATGAAATGTTGATAGGATTGATCTTTATGAATTATTAAAGAAAAGCAAGCATTTTTTATATAACAATGCAATAAACAATTTGTAGCACTAATCATCCGGACACATCAAAATAGTTTCTGAAGTATTTGAAGTAATTTGTTGCCTATTTTAGAATTTCTGTATTCAAATAAACGTCATAGTCCTCTATGCAAAACAAAAAGGAATTAAACCTTTAAAAATGATTGTGCTTCAGCAGCCACAAACCCTCAAGAAATTGTATGAAAGAATGAAAAATGACATAGATTTTTTCCTGCACATCCTGAAAAGAAAGGTTAGTATACCTAACATCACGAATTGCGTGTCCTGTGCTAATGCGTATGTTTTAAAAAAAAATATTTCTTCGTACGAGATATTTACGTTTGATTATGTATTGTTAAGTTCCATATTGACATATTTGAGTAAAATAATATTTACGTAAGACACGAGCCAATTACTGCAATAATCCCCCCCCCCCCCAAGGAACAAAAGTGAAGATAAGTCATGATGATAGAATATGCAAGATTCACAAATTTAGATATGAAAAAATATCAGGTGCTCTAATTTTGTCACCATACATAAAATTACATATTGTTGCTCATATCTGATGCAAGAATCATTTAAAATGACAGAATTGTATTTTACTTCCAATGTGTTACACAAATATTGCATAATCTAGTCGTACGATATACCATAGCATGTTTTGAAGATCTTAGCGAGACAAAACGTTTGTGAAAGTAAAATAGCAATTATGTCAGTTTACTTATGTTATGGAGGAGCTCTACAATTTCGTTTTTTGCAAAGGATTAAAGGAAAAGAATTTCCTACGGTTTCTTGTGGGTTTTTTGGTTGTTTTTTTCTTCTTTCAAATAAAACCGTAACATATCTTAGATCTTGTTAAACGAACTTTTAATTCCCTTTATTCTGGTGTATGGTTGCTGGGTGTAGCTTCGGTTATTAAGTGTACTGCTTGACCTTACTTCAGAAATGCACCTGCCAAAAACTGCTAGCGCTGCTTGAACATTTTTTTTCTTCAAAGGTAAAGTTTAAGAAAGAGCTGATGATTTTTGTTTACTTTTGTATTTTTTAGTTCACTCAATGAACTGTCTGAAGCTGGTATTTTCTAATCTGGCAAAATTCGTTTTCTCTATTTTAATAATGGCAAATGATAGTGTACTTTAGGCTTAACTCATGCTGACTTTTTGAGCGCATGACATCAGCCATTGTGTTTAGCTGTGCGTTTAAATCATGTACAGTTTCCACAATTACGATATCCACAGTACATGAAAATAACAGGTGTATACAAGTATTCTATTCGTTGTGGCAAATGTAAACAATTTCACCATAAACCTTTCACTAACTCAGAAGCACATCATACTTCATGTAGACGCCCCCTGCATATGTAGATAATGCTTAACGGATTTAACGAAGTGCGGATTCCGTACATTTAGACTCTGCTTTTTCCAGAAATTAGGACACGCATACTTGTGATATCTAGAATTTAGACGCATTATGATTGTGAACTGCAAGAGCACGAAAACGCATTATGATTGTCAACTGCAAGAGCACGAAAACGATTATTTTTTTATCATACTACATTTTACACTCTATGTGGCACGCAATGGACTGCATTCCTTGGAATAAATAAAAAGAAGAAAATGAAATCCGAATACATAAATGCATTGCTTAAAAAGGTTCAAGGGATTGTTGAGTAATCTAATTTAAAACTTATGGTTACCAATGATGATGCGGAATTTAATTTTAGGCACAGGATCCTGTCCTAATGTGAGCATCGTTTCCTGGTCGGCCTGAGGTACGGCCGAACTTAAGTCTGTCTGCAATCGCCATTTACCCGTCAGTTATGTATTTATTCACTACACCGAGACCCCAGCTTAACATGATCCGGCCAGCTGTAGCTCCCGAGTGCAGAATATACGACATTATAACATATGTTCGAATTTTAAGTAAATACAATCTGCTTCATTGATGTAATGCTAGCTATGATTTGTTTTCAGGAATTTAGTATTGTGGATTTTCTTGTTACATACTCTTTTCTTTGTTAGCTTCTCCAAACGAAGTTTGACAAAGTACTCTAATCTCTTTAAGTTCTGTCAGGATCTAATGCGAAACACTCTAGGTTTCACCGGTACTGAAATTTTCTCCTTTATAGCCGTGAATAAACAGTATAGAAGAGAATATATATCTGAAATCTGTTCTGCTTGAGTGAGAGAATCACCTAGCGTGTTGCATCACAGTTTTACTAAGTACGGATTCGACAAGAAACCTTACCAAACAGTAACTTAAGCGTTTATCGTTGCGCAGTCAACAATCCGCTTCTGTAGTTATTTGTCTGTCTCTCATCCTCTTTTACAAAATCTGTTACTATTTCCATTGTGGGATATACTAGCCTTACTGTTCAAGTTCCCAGCGATGGAAAACAACGATGCATTTGAAGTTTTCTGTTTAAAAGACTATACTTATCTCATTCTCACATATGGAACGTGACTATTAACAGACCTTATGCCAAATTAGGACATGAGTGTTCGTTTTGTGACAAAGTGTGTACAATGTTGACAATGTGTTCGGATGGCCGAGTGGTCTAAAGCGCTCTCCGTTACGGATCATTGCCATCTCACCTCTGTCTGTGTGGGTTCGAGTCTCGGATTCAGCCAACGTGGGTATGTGAGAAAGCTTACCAGTAGCTTCTCGTGGGTCGGTGGTTCTTTCCGGGGGTTTTCCCGGTTTCTTCCTCCACTATTAATACTGGCCGCCATGTATAGCTATCGTGTGCTGAAAAATGGCGTTAAACCCTACGACAACAACAACAAAAGTGTTCGTCGAATAAGGTAAACATTCCTCTTGTAGATATTGGACTGTCAGGGGATATAACTCTTTCTAGCTTTCCATATTCAGAAGATAATGTGTTAAAATAATAAACACGTCTAGTTCGTCAGTTGGGTTAGGGAATAAGAAGTTGAATATAACACTCTTAACGACTGGTTTTGTTCATCTTATCAAAACCGGCAACACCTTTTAATGCTGAAATGCAGCCGCTTGTGCTTACAGACAAGGCCTATCGCCTTTAACCTCTTATAAGGAATAGAGTTCCAAACAGTCGTAAAGGTCACGAAATTGTACAGCAAATTAGATAAATTAACAATTTTCATTATTAGGTAGTGTATTTGATAAATTCAGTTTGCTTTATTCGGAGCCCATGTTGCTCACGTTTGTTCCGCAGAGACACATTTTATAGACTCCATGTCAAGGTGAAACGGAAAATGGTGGGATTACATACCCATGTGTAAACAAGAAGTTCTTACGAAAGAATAGTGGCTGAAGGTACGACCGAACTACCAGCACGAGGACAATATTATTAGTGAACCTCTGAGTTTTGCTTGTGTTAAGTAGGGTTATGGCTTCTCATTCTGGCAATACAGACTGGACTTCTGATATATATTCCTTTTTGTTTCGATGTTTCTATTCTAACGGTTATTTTAGTCCCCGTGTAGTTCATACAATTTTACAAGAAAAAATAAAACTACATAATTTAACCATAATTTTGATTATTTTTTAAGGTTTATCAAAAATGCTGTTGAAACATTTGTAATGTGTATTTTGTATTTTGAAAGATGATATATTCTTCAAAATATTTAATCAAGTATTTGTGTGGACTGTTATTTAAAAACGGCTTTTTGAAATTTTGTTAAACGACACGGATGTTCAATCTTCAAAGAAAATGTTAAAATACTTATCTTTAAAAGTACGTTTTGGTTGAACGTATCTGTACTACGTGATAATAATAATAATAATAATAATAATAAATATGCGAACGACGCTCAATGGTATTATACAAGTTAAGAATAAAACTTAAAAGTGTATACAAATGAGCTTGGAAAAACTATACGCTATCATGATAAATGACAATCTACATTATTCACAAATATATTATTTATTTTTTATCATTGTTTGTGGTTTTGACATGGGAAAAGGAGTGTGGAATTATCCGTACCTGAGTAGTTACTAAGGGGCTGTCTGGCTGCTTTCAAGTGTTATTAATGGTACTTGGGATAATCTTTCTGTATGCAAAGCCTTTTACACGAGCATATATAGATTATGAACATGTCCCCTTACCTGCTTACAGTATGCAGAAACTCAAAGCGGCATCCAACGTTTGTTAAAACTTTTCTTTTCTGCTTTTTATGATCTAACTTTCGTTAACTCGCTCTTTCCAGTTTTTATTTTGTTATACTTTTTTATATTTTTGTTCGATCTTTCTTTTTTATTATTTATTTCATACCTCACTCCTAAAAACTAAGTCACACATATTACCTTCTGATAGCAGAACAAAATTTTTAAATTGTCACGGAAATTAATAATTCGTGCGCAAATTTTGTTTATGTTGTTTAAACATTAATACAACTTAACTTTTTTATGTCGAGATCTTATATTTTCTATATGTGCCCTGGCTGCCAAACAAGAGATCTCGAGTTCCAAACTCGCGGCGGCATCCCACATTTTTACAATTGACCTAGTAAATAAATAAATAATATATAGATAGTTATACACGTGGAAAATGTATAATTGTTTCCTGTTATCAATGATACTATGTAAATGGCATCGTCTGGCGCGATAGAGGTTTACAATATCTCGAGAACTGAAATAAACCTGTGTCATTTTTGCAAGCTTGTGATCATATGTGCAAGACCACTTGCATGAAGTCTGTACTAGTAGTAAATGTTACCAGCAGTATCTTCTGTACGAAGACAGAAGTAGGCATTCATACTTTGCAAATGTTCTTCAATACGATTTTTATTTTTCTGTTACATTATTTCTATCAATAAAGACCTCACATCTTACAGCACGAATAAATATTTTTTTCAGCGACAAGATTTCATACTCCTCTACCTGTCCTAGGTCACAATTAGCATTTTCTAAAACTATAACTGTTATTTAATGTAACATTTCATTCTGGAAGGTTCCAAATGTTTGCGAGATAAAATATTAGTTATAAGTAGAAGGTTTTTTTTACTAACATTATATTAAAGAATATGGAAAAAATAATGCCCTTAACTCAGACCACAATCAATATATCTTCTTCTATTAATAATGATCTTAAAATTAAACCCCTACTAAGGGTGAAAACTATTAGCTATGTATTAGTTGTTTACAGAATTAAAAAATCAACGATTTAGGTCAAGCACAAAATGACCTTGATTTTGAACAAGGTCAGCTATAAAATAAAACTTTACATAATCCATTGCGTATCATGAAATAAACAAAATATTTTAAAAAAACTAACCAAAAAACAATGCAAATTAAATATACATAACAATGGAATGTGCAATTTCGACGCTCAATGAGTCTTTGTCTAAGGCAATTACAAAACTGAGACAAACTAGATAAATAACAAACACAAAGTAAATCATCGAATTTACAAACGTTTATATGGATAAGTCCTATGGCATAATTGTTTTAAAACTTTAGATCTTGTGCCTAATTGGTTTAAACTCCGGTGATAAAGTGGAAACCTAGTTTGTATTGACCTTTAAAAGCATTCTGCACCATCGCTCCCACGCTAGCACCTCTGCCATATTTCGATGTACAATCAAATTTGGATAGTATCCTACGAACACTTTGACTGACACGTACGCATCCTAAGAGTAATAAATCATTAACAAAACTAGGCCTCTTTACTTTTGTTTATTTTCGTGACTTGCTAAGACCGCATCTAGTAAATATCTTGATTGTGCGTCAAACTAATCAAAATTCTTCGAAAAACATGAGTTTATATTCATTTTCGCAAACATAGAATTGCAAATGGTTATTGGAACACTTCCACAGTCAAATCTTTAGTTTGGGAGCTGTGTAGTTCGCACGTTCTCAAGCTCTTCAATTTCGAAGCAAATCTCGAATGTAGACCACAATAACATAGTACCTAACTAGAAGTAGCTGCGTTTTGAAAAGAAGCGGAACTTAATGAAGTTTGCAACAGAAGAGGAGCAGTAGCGCCATATATATTCTTATTGTCACGTGGTATGACGGTAAATTATATCCATGAAAATTCATTGTTTCCTAATGACTTTCGAAATAATAATAACAATAATAATAATACCAACAAGAATACGAACAAACACTATGTAACCAGTAACAATTATAGGATAGTGAGTGATTAATGGATAAACAATGTAACTTTTTGAGTGTCCAGCGCTAAAATGGCTCTTAGTTCCAGAGGCCTACGGGTATTTTTGTTATTAAGATGTTGGGAAAGTTCAGAAACTTTTCTTGAAAATGGATTTTTGTTGTAAAGTGGTCTGCTATGGAGATATAAGTTTGGTAAGAACACCTTTGGATATTTTTGTTTTTACAAATAGAAGTGGTTCAAATATTCTTGAGTAGGATTAAGTAATGCTATATTACAAACTTATATTTCTTCCATCATGTAAATCCGAAATATCACTTTTATGTTAGAGACTTGGAAGCATTGATGTTGTAAAAACTAGAAATTGTCCAGAAATGGTTTCTTATATAGAAATGCACGATTTTAGATGTTGGTTTGAATTCACTATTCATAGTTCAGTACTTTCTACTTTTGCAGAAGCATGTTATGAAGATCATTATCAAATTTGTAGAACAAGAAAACTATCTCTATATTTATTCCTTTTATACAATCACGCTGAATGAGTTACAAAACTGACTATTTGTTTTACTAGGTTATACTATCTCTCTCTCTCTCTGTCTTTCTATATCCGTTGTAATGACAATTTGTCACTCTCCAGTTGTGTATATATTATAGCATATGCGTATTTGTTATTTTTCGTGTTTTGTTTAATCTGCTTAATTCTTTTTACTATGACAAAGGTGAGCAAAGGTGAGCAAAATACTGTCGAATTATTTTGTGACTGAATCAATCAATCTACTACATTACAATCGTAACAGGTTCTTTTGGGTCCGTTTCATGTTTGGAATACAATATTGGTTTGGTTATTTTTGATTTGGTGTAATTTTTTGGATTGTTTTCTTTTTACGATAAGTTTCTAATTCATACCTCGATTATCAAGAATCAAAATTCAGTAAGAATAGGACCATACTACAAATACACTTCATGAAAACATTTAAAGTTTGAAGTAATATACTTTCTTCTTCTACATAAAACAAAATGGTAACAACATGCACACCGTATGAAATTTATAAAAATATTTTGGTAATAAAAGGCAATATTTTTCTAATGGTTGAGTGGACATTGTCGAAATACATTTCTCTGAGATCTTGAAAACTTTGTGCATGTTTGAACTAGAAGAGAGAGAGAGAAAGACAGAGAGAGAGAAAGAGAGAGATATCTTTGCATAATTACAGGAACGTGTACAATCACCGTAATGAGAACATAGAACCCTATTATCTTATACTGGGAAAAGACGTAAGGCAACTATAGATATCAAATATAGATATAGATATCAATATCTTGTTCAGTTGTCATTAATTAGAAAAGACCATCATTCCAGTTTTAGTATAAAAGAGAACGTTAGAGAGCAAGTGTCAGACCACTGCCATGAAGTCTATACTTGTACTAATAATGTTATGGACTCATGTACATGGTAATGTGATCTTCCTCGTTAAACAAGGCATTTTTGTCACGATACTTTACATTCCATCTATGTTTAAAGACATTTTATTTCAAAAGTTACCACATCGCTGAATTCCTTTTTATTATCAGCCTAGTTTTTGTCCCCCAAACATGTAATTTGAAGACATTTTATCCGACAGATGCAAATGACATGTTTTATTATGTCTACCGTTCATTCCGACTTGACCCCATTTTCATCTGATAGGTTTCTGTTTAAATTTTTATTTCAGAGTCGTTGACCCTTTTTTCAAGTGAAAGATATCTGTTGTCATTTTTATCTCGGAGTTGTGACATTTTATTAGCAACGCAACAGCAGTGTGGCTTGCCATGCATAGTATGAGGTGAGTTTTAGAATCTCAAAATAGAAATGAGATAGTTTCTATCTACTAATAAATGCAAAATTGCATCCCAATGGAGGAAATTGGGTTTGTATGGCTAAAATGAGCTCGTAAATGACCAGACAATGGCTGATGTAGTTCTGAGATTCGGCTGCTTTTCTGTAACATTTTGTCCATAAATTTTTCTAGCATCATTTGTTACATGTCATAGATTGTACGACACTAATTTCTCTTTCTAATAATAATAATAATAATAATAATAATCTTTGTCATCATCACCATGTTTTAGATGACGACTATGGATGTTTGTGTTGGGGCGGAACTTGCCAGGAGGACAGTCTCTACTGTAGCGGACATTACGTAAGCAGGCTTTGCACTGAGAGCGCGACACGAAGATGCTGTTTACATGGCGGTATCGACAGCGTTGGTTTGTCATTTTTAATCCGTGCATGTTACTTTTAAGCTTTGTCACCTGAAAATGTGTAGTTTTGTGTTCTTTCTAATTGCACATCTATATTTTAAGTCTAAACATAATTTGAATTTCCTTTGACTGAAATAAATTGACGGAATTGATTGGACTATGCTGGGTATACTTTCTCATGACGTAGCTAACATTATGGCTAGTGTTATGTATATTTGATTTAATTATATCTGATTTAATATATATTTATTTTAATTTAATTGTTTGTCACTTTTAAATTTTTTTATTTTTCATTTCATGCTATTGTATTGTAAAGTATTCACTAGAGAAGATACTTTTTTTCGGAAAATAGTTTGACCTTGACTGATCGTTTTATAAACACCAGGTGTTGATCTAGATCTTAACCTTGATTCAAAATTTGTAGCAACCACGTAAACAAGTTTTATTTTAATTTTAAAATGATTGTTTGTTGTCGAGGTCATGATGGGACTATGTGTTTAAGATGTAAGCAATTTTTATTCTTAGAGTAACATGATTGGTTTAAGTCAGGACCGCACAGAGCTTCGAGAACATGATCACGTGACCCCTGTTTACACTTTAGATGACGATATGACCTCTGTTTTGGAGATTTGTTCTCAGCAGAAGCTGGGCTATTACACTGGAAGGTGTATGTTGTGCTGTTTGGAGTCATTTCAAATTACTTGGATTGGAGTTATTTCAAATTACTAGGATTCGAAAGGATTAATTATTTTTTTCAAATTACTAGGATTCGAAAGGATTAATTATTTTTTCCTGGAAAATACATGTGATCATGTGAGATTCTTAATCAAAGACAGTTCTTATAAGAAATTTATTTAGATTTCCAAAACCGGAGTAATAATTCTAGTTTCTACAATTAACTGTAGACTTCAATACAACAGGTTACATCATTCATCATCGTCTTCCATCTTGGAGTCTTCGTCTGGATTCGAACTTGAAATCAGTAGAACATTTTGTTATTAGGACTACTAAACTTTTATTCTTGGATTATTCTTGGATTATTTTTGAATTTCATTCTATAAAACCGTACGTTCATATTTTTAAAAACAAATTTACAGCATTTTTCCAGGAAAATAAATTATTATATTTTTTCAAAGCTTGTTGTTTTCGCTCTTTCGTGTGTTACTATTTATTCGAGCCTAAACACGTAACATCAGGTCCATATTCACGTGAGTAAACACTACACATTTTACTAATATCTGACAATGGGTTCCGTTTCCATAATATAAATGTTGATAGGATGGATATTTATAAATAAATACGGCAAAGCAAGTTCTTCTTATATAAAAATGCAATAAAAAATTTGTAGCACTAATAATCCCGACACATCCAAATTGTTTTTGAATTAATATGCAGCCTTTTTTTTTTTGATTTTCTATATTCAAATGAATGTTATTGTCCTCTATGCCAAACAAAAGGAGTGTCAGACCTTAACAAGTGATTGTGCTGCAGCAGCCACAAACCTTCAAGAAAGTGTATGAAAGAATGGAAGATGTTATAGATATTATTTCCTGCAGGTTCTAAAAGGAAAGGTTAATATCACAAAACATCATGAACTGCGTATCCTGTGCCTGTGCGTATTTTTGTTTGAAATGATTTTGCTGTACAAGATATTTACTTTCGATTCATGTATTAGTAAGTTCATAATGACATATTTGAGTAAAATAACATTTATGTAAGACACGATCAATTACTGTTATAATCATTCCCATCCCCACCCACCCAAAAATGAACAAAAGTAAAGATAAGTGTTATTATGATAGAATATGCAACATGCACAAATTTAGAAATGAAAAATATCAGGTGCTCAAATTTTTGTCACCAGAGAGGAAATTGTAATTTATTATTTATATCTGATACAGGAATCATTTACAACTACATATAGTTGTATTTCACTTAAAATGTGTTACTTAAATATTTCAAGCTCTAATCACACAATATTCCATGGTATGTTTTGGAGACCTTAGCGAGACAAAAAGTTCAAAACTTTACCTCTGTTATGGTGGAGCTATACAATTTCGTAATTTGCATAGGATTAAACGAAAAGAATTTCCCACTGTTTCCATACTGCTTATCCTATTGTCTTTTTTTTCTTCTTCTTCAAATAAAACCCTCATATATCTTAGGTTTTGTTAAACGAACTTGTAATTCCCTTTATTTTTGGTGTTAAATTGATGGGTGTAACTTAGGTTATATAGTATAATTCATGGCCTTACTTTAGAAATGCACCTGTCAAAAACTGCTAGCGCTGATGACAATGTAAACTTTTTTTTGAAAATAGCTGATCACATTTTATATATTTTTAATTCATTCGTTGTACGTTGAGAAGCTGGTATTTTATAGTCTTGCAAATTTTTTTTCATTATTTTAATAACTGCAAAAGACAGTGTACTTTATTCTAATTCAGGCTGTTTTTTCTAGCGCATGGAATCAGCTTTTTTTGGTTAGCTGCGTGCTTAGATAACGTACAGTTTCCACAATACAAGATCCACAGTACATGAACGTAACATAGATGTATGCCATTATTCTCTCCATTGTGCATGTGGCAAATGCAGACAACTTCACCTTAAAAAAGGCACACTCTCAGATGTACATAATATATGCAGAGCGCCCCCTGCAAGGCTATATATTCCTCGACCAATTGGAGAAGCTTAACGTATTTAACGAAGAGCGGATAGCGTACATTTATACTCTGCTTTTTGCACAAATTAGGAGACATGTTGTGATATCTTGAATACATGTTCTGATATCTTGAATTTAGATACATAAATGATTGTCAACTGCAAGAGCACAAAGACTGTTATTTTTTTATATATCATACTACATTCTTACACATCAAGTGACACGCAATGGACTGCGTTCCTTTGGAATAAATTAAAAGAAGAAATGAAATCAGAGTACACAAATGCATTGCTCAAAAAGGTTTAATGGATTTTTACGTAAACTAATTTATGACATGTGGTGTATAAGTGATGCAGAATTTAATTTCAGGCACAGCATCGTGTGCTAACATGAAGATCGTGTCCCGGTCGGCCTGGGGTGCTGCCGCGCTAAAGTCTGTTTCCAACCTTCATTTACCCGTCAGTCTTGTATTTATTCACCACACCGAGACCCCAGTCTGTCACGATGTAGGTCCCGAGTGCAGAATATACAACTGCATCATATGTCTTTAAATCGTAAGTACATAGTCTACTTACTGATGTAATGTTAGCTATGATTAGTTTTCAGGAATTTAGTATTGTGAATTTTCTTGTTTCATGCAATGTCATGGTATGCAAAAGTGATCTCGTGATGATTCATATGAAAGTTGGGGTATATTTGAATAATTAAGAAGTGTAAAATGAAGCGTACCACAAACCAAAATCAGAGAATAAACATTTGAAAATCGCACAGGTTTCGTGACTACGCTTCACACTACGCAAAATGTCACAGAATATCTTGAGGCTTTTCTACTAAACATCCACTTGGAAATTCAATGGAGTGATACAGCGTACGTTAAGAGAAGCAAGCACCACATATATGCCTAATTGGCACGACAATACGGCAGGCCAATAATAACAAAAATGTGTCTCTCGAAAGTTTAGTGAATGATGCCATTCTCATAATAGTGACGTCACTCAAACAACAGATTTTCTGCGGTCGCTGGTAGTACTGTAACATATAGCGCTGGTCATGATGGGTACAAAGTATAAAACTTACTTTATTCACTTAATCGGTTTAACGTTTTCTGGTTCGTAAGTCTACACCCTCCTTACGGATAATTTTTTTAATATTGCATCACTGCCATAAAACAGTTTTGATCCTGTAGTCATCTAATCCTTCATCTCTATGCCGTAATACTCGTACAGACTGACTGAAACCTATCTCACTTCCACTATTAAGGACTGAATTCCAATCAGAAGCGAATGTAAGTGAATCTGACATCGTGGCTTTGATATACTTCAGTGTGACCTGCTAATACACTGTGACGTCTGCTATAGTGTATGTCGATGTGGTCATAAGGCGTATTTACTCGTCTTAAATTAAATATAAAGTGTTGTTCTAAAATTTAATTCCAAGATAGTTTCAGAAACATCTATTCAATCTTGATAATTAAATGATTTGTACCTTAACTGTCATCAATAAACTACCATACGAAAAGTTTCGATCGCTATGGAATTTTACCGTGGTGTCCAGGAACTAAACTAGTTAAAGAAATGAGCACGTCGGGCCAAATCGGAGAATCTTTATCGGTTACTGCAATTGTATGGGGAATTACGAACATATTTTTTCTGAGCAATACTGCATGACCTTGGAGTAAGGAATTGACTCAGCTAATACATCCATTCCATCACTAACAGAAAAGCAGAATTGTGTTGGATCGACATAAAAATAAAATACATCCATTTCAGACTTACTGATAAGGTTGTTTAAATGTGCTTTCATTCACACTATGACTTTCAATTTAAATTGTATGTAGACTAAAACAAAATTTTTTAAAACTAATGTCGAGCGAGCAACGAAATTCAAGGGTCGCTGGGCGGTGCTATGTGCGCATTGGTATTGTTACTGTGTATTGATTAATCTACTGTTGTGTAATTATTTTGGAATACAGCATAAATTCAATTACTTTGTTTCTTGCATTGTATGTTTTATTTTTAAGCCTTAGGTAGGAAAATAACATGAGTATATAATAATAAGGTTACTCCATTTGTATGGGAAAATGCAAACTCATAATGTCGCTGAGCATTACTCAGAGCATTCATGTTTTCCTATACAAACACAATAACTTATAACGCGTAGCATTCAACCCAATTTGTACTGGATCACACCTTTTGACTTACTTCGTCAAAAATTTCAACGTATTGTAACATTTAGTTTTCCCGTATGTATTGATCTGGGCGCGTACATAATGACCTTTCACATACATATGGATATAAAGGGATCCCTATAAAGTGAAGAATCGCAATTTAAAGGTATATCTAATCAAATTCTAGTAAACGACACCCGTTAATGGAATCATCAATATCGAACTCATACGCACCATAGAAGCTTTAAATAATAAAATTAAAATATCATTAATATTACTTAAAATATAATACTTTTAAGGCTAGAAAACATCTCTATCAACAATATTATTTTGAAACAGTTAGAAATTAATTTTGACCGTTTGCTATGGACACAATTTCATATTTTCTATCCTGAATTATAAGATTTGACTGAAGAGACTTTTAGTTTTATGATGACCTAATGCAAGTGTGTTTATACCATCAGCACAAAATCTTTTATTAAAATTGACCAGACCTTGTTACTAAATTTTATCCGTTCTGATTTGATGCTTTTCTGATCTTATAGCAGTCATCTTGGCATATTTTCGTTTCTTCATCAAATAAAACCTGTTTGAATAAATCGTTGGTGAAATGTTTCTTCACAACCGCCTTTTTAGCGCTTTTAGCCTTCATCATGCCCGTTTTAGTG
This sequence comes from Sinohyriopsis cumingii, assembly GCA_028554795.2. NCBI lineage: Eukaryota > Metazoa > Mollusca > Bivalvia > Unionida > Unionidae > Sinohyriopsis > Sinohyriopsis cumingii. The sequence goes on along the minus strand of CM068830.1, from coordinate 49,731,357 downwards.
TTTAAGGACAGCACAGAGCATATCTTGCTACGTAGTCCAACAAGTTCGATAATCGGCTCGAAACAGAATTCATCTTTCATCTTGCCGATTACTTTTTTGTTTGTTGGATCATGAAAACTTGTATCTTTAGCAGCATATGATAAATCGAATTCTTCTCTGTTATTATAAATATCTTGATAGACGGCACTGTTTGCACAATCGGCTCCATCAATCTCACGCGAGAGAATCAGTATCAGTAAACAATAATTTTGCACTTGGCTACTTGTTCTTTACAAAAGCGTAGTGAAAATCGTACATCAACCACTTTGAGATTTCAAGCACTGATGCACCAACGTAGATCGGCTTATTAAGAACTAGATTTGTTTTATGCTTGTAGATCATCTTAAGATTTTTAGTGATATGTATCACCTTAACAAACCTTTCTGAAGCAATTAATTTGTTACATCGTTTAATGCTGTTAACGAGCTCAATATCGACTCTGTTACGAATATGTTCCAGCGTTTTACCAAACATCGAATTGTTCATCAGCTTGAAGAAATCTTTTTCAAAATCTGTTTTTGCTACTGTTCTCATATCAGTATTAAATTTGATATAGTCCGCCATCCAGCGTGACTGTTTCACTTTTAAGAGACGACGTATTTTTGTAATGATTAAACCATTATCAACTGCCTGTTTCAGCAATCTGTAATGACAAGCACAATTTTGTTTCTTCATTAAGTTTGATACTAATTTTGCTACTGAGCAAGGTTTTCCTTTACGATTTCATAGCTGCTCGTTGGATAATAAGAAATCTGGTATTATCATTCTTTCTGCCATAAAAGGGTAATCAATATGTAAATCATGTAATGATTCTGGGTAGTCAGCATTAACTTCAACGAATTAAGTAAACTCTGAATAGGAAAGATCTCTGGTTAAATCCTTTGTGGATGCAAAGAAATCTTCTAATGATTCACAACCGATAAGCCGGTTGGCATCAATTCTGACATTGCCAAATCGTACAGATTGTTTTTATCAAAGTACAGAATATTTTTCGTTGGTTTAATTGAATCGTAGATTGGTAGGTATTTTTTATTCCCACTGGCGTATTTGTTATTCCCACTGGCGTATTTTGTAATCACAACCCTGTTTCCGCACCAAATTCCTTTCTCAATAAACTAATACATATCAAGATCGGTTATCAATTCCGATTTCCGCTTTAGTCAGCTTAAATAACGCATCCCACACCAAACCAAGTGATGAAAAATACCAGCAAGGATCAAGTTTATACTTCTTGATACTCGTCCTGCGAAAGCTCTGGAATATATCACCGAGCAACAGTAAGTCCTGAGTCAAGACCAAGTGCTGTTATGATAAAATGTCCATCATAGCTTCTAAAATTATGTGCTACACAAGGAATAGATTGTACTGCATAAAAGTTGAGGTTACAGACATTATGAGCTGCTCCTCGATATTCACCTGTTATGTGGCAGTGATCACGAACTTTAGCGAGTTCTTTAATATCATCAGGTAGAAAAGGTTTTTCACAAATGTGGCAACATGCAGCTGTTTCATAAGCATGTCTCTGTTCTAGCGTCAGAGTGTTCATCAGAGTCGGATCTGAAATGCGCTTGAAGATTTTATTTGCTTCCATGAAAAGATTTTTTTTATACAACCAGACAGCTGGCTCTTCTTCATCCTTACTAGTGCGTCGATATAATCTAACAGGCTCTGATAACGAAAGATCAACTGCACAGGTGACTTCATAAGCAACAGATACCGGTACGTGCTTGTGGGTGTGTATTATAGCGAACCTGCATGATTTATTTCTTCTGGGATTGCTTCCCGAATGGACTCGAAATCGTACATGATTGTGAAAGGTATTACGAACTTCTTATGATGATTTGTAAATTTCAAGATGTTGTTTTTCTCATCTGGAACGGTTACTCGCTGTTGGTGAATACAATATTTATTATCCTCGAGGGGGAGCTTTTCTTTATAAAAACCCCACAAGCAACGATAACAGAAATATTGTTTTCTCTTGTCTCTGTTGAACTGTTTGCCAGCCAGAGCATCAAAGATTTTTATTAACAAAAAATGTTCTTTATAAATCAACAAATATATTGTTTTACCATTTGCTTTCTTTGTTATTCCTCTAGGAAAGATTTTACAAGCATTATCAACGCTCGAATACATTTATTTCACCAGGTAACAATTCAGCATTGTTATCGCCCAAAAGGTCTATTTATTATACCTTGATTGGAAACCTTATTCCTGATAAATGCAGCTTTGATTAATGTTGTTTGTAGTTTGATACACGATTAGGATTTCTACTAGCGGGAAGTAATGCTGCTAAAATACACCAGACAACAAACTTATTATCATCTGATACGATATTTATACAGCATTGCGAGTTTTAATCTTTTCAGGCAACTCCACGAAATTACCAACGCGTCGAGGGTCGTATTTATGTACGTGTATCAGTATTATTTGTATTTCAATCAAAACACAACCTGTTCCAAATGAAGTGTACTCGTCAACGTGAACATCATATTCCAGCAGTATTTGATCAGCAAGTAGACTGATATTGTCGTTTAATAACACGATACGAGGTTTCTGAGATAGATCTGATACAGAGTATTTTTCAGGATCTACAGCATGCTGAAAAAAATTCTGAAATTCAACAATGATTTTGACGCTTGGATTATCATACAAAATTGATCTAATAATGTGTTTCAAGTTACTTTTGGTATCTTCTTGAGGAGTCCGTTGGTAGGTTTTGTCAAAACCCTTAAATGACGAATTGAGTAATGCTAGATTTAATTTTACCTGTCTGAGTGATTCAACCTTCTTTGTTAACCTGTCAAGATCAATATTTGTTTTGGGATACTTCACTGTCTTTCTAGACAATTGCTTAAATTTCTCCATCATGTTTTTTATTAATTCGTCTCGGGTGATTTTAGTTTTTGCTGTTGTTGGTCGTAATCTTTGTGGTTTCTTTATTTCTTGAAGTACCTCCTTGAAACGAGTTTTATGTCTTTCTGCAAGTGCTTTCTCAACATCATCTTTATGACGATTTAAGTCAGCATTCGACTTAGGGTATTTAGTGGTTTTTCCTGTACGGGCTTGATATATGTTTTGCAGTCTCGTTACGAATAGATGACGAGAATTTCTCGTCCTCTTTGACATTTATATAATAATTGTATATTTAATTATTGTTAAATTATAAATTCAGACAAAATTGAAATGAATTTAAATATAAATTAAAATATATAATGCCATTTCAGATTGGTATGAACAAATTCAAGTGGCTTATGCAGGGAACAACATAATTATGTAACAAAAGCTGTTATAAGGAGTATTGCGGGCTCCATAACTATCTTATAACAAACAAAAAATCAAAAGGTCAAAATCCGTGCTTGAGCTGCGGGAAAGGCGTGATAGTTCCTTATCCGATTTGTACAGGTTGAGGCGGTGATAAATATCGTACATTAATGGCTTATTACAAATCGGGAAATCCAAAATATCTTGTCGTGTATAAAAGCTCACATGTTGGTACATTATATAACACAATTGTGCAATATAGCGCAAACACAACCATTAAAGTACTAAATAAATATTTCACACACCTTTCTTCACTTCCAGTATAGTTTTAGACTGAGAGAGACACAATGAGTCTGGCTGTCTTGTATAGTCAAATAAGCCCACGCAAGTATCATAGAAAATACGTTGGAAATTCCGTCATTTCTAAAGCATCTGCGTGAGTGAATATTCTGGAAGATCACGTGAGCGAATTATTATGGAAACTCAGTCATTCTGCTTGGGCTTATTTACCTATAACGGATGGCCAGACTCATTGTGTCTCTCTTAGTCTGGAAGTACATCGGAAGTGAATAAAGGTAAGTGAAATATTTTCTTGAATTATGTTGTGTTAATTGTCACAAAGCTGGTCAAATTATTATATAAAATTAGTTACGATGATATACATAAATATTAATTAGTCGTATAAATAGTACCTAGTAACAAGCACAGTAAATGATGAATTACCCTAACGAAGAGAGAGCTTTAGCTTGACAAAGTTATCTTCCGTCAATAATAATGAAAAGTTATCTTTGGTTTATATTTCTTAGAGAAAGCAGATCTAGTAATAGCATTTGCGACAGAAAGTATTGAAGACCTGCAAATATCGAAATATTATAAATATCCAGTTGCGTTTATTGAATGAAATATCATTTCCTCACCAGTCTCTGTATTTATAAATTTAACCGCCCTTTGTACAATTGTTTTCCAACTACCAGTTCAACAATTCTGACTTTGTGCAACAGCTCGCAATTACACAAATAATTATTTTTCTTATTTGAATCAATATGATCGATCACAAGACCTCTCTCGATTAATCCGTTGAAACATTCAAAAATAAATTTATGGAAGAAATATATTTCCTTACCAACAGTAAATTAACATAACCGACTAAATTATTTTTTGTTTTTTTTGTCGACAATTTCTGAATACACCATTCCTAATGATAGGATGTCTCACAAATTCTTTTTGTTCTATTTGAATATAATAATATTATTTGTTTAAATTATTATTTGTCTAGATTATTATTTGCAAATCTAGCCAGATAGTCTTCAACGTTTCTTATAACTTTGTCAATATTGTCGTTGTTATTTTTTTTATCATAATATCTTTTGAGCTCTCTGTATGTTTTACCACCATTGTGCCCACATAACTGTGCTTTGCCTCCAACACCATACTTCAGACACGGTTTTGATCCTAAACCCTCTCTCTGTACACTTTGTAAATGATATCCGCAGAATTTGTTTACACAAACTTTGTCACAAGGAGTTATATAACCTATAACGGAGCATTTGCATTTATTCTTTGTTTGAATCATTGTATATATCAATTTAAATATATATTGTCTTAATTATAATATGAACGAATAGACGGAGATTAAAATTAAGCCTTCTAAAAATAAATTTAATCTTGATAGAATATCCCCTCACTTACCGATGCGAGTTCTGGTGATCCGACGTATTAAAGTTTGATTAATGCTATTCATGACGCCAAGAAAGAATTTAACAAGGGTGGTGCATCCCATGTGTGATCGACGATCTAAATCATGCACAACACAGATGGTGTTGAAAAAGTCGTCGATGATACAGTGAACGAAAAACGAGCTGAAACGTTGTTGTTGAGTTTAATTATAGTGGCGTGCGCACAATTGTGCATGTGCCACTTTTTTCTGACTGCACCGCAGCCTGCTAGTTGTTCCTGGGGAAGGGAATGGTGCCACCTCCCCCAGGCTTTTATGGATTCAAGGAACCCTGATAGTTTGGCCACAATCTGTGGGTCCATAAAGGTCCCTACAGTTGAATGGTTGGCTGTCATTAGTGGGAAGGAGAGCTCGGTAACGGTCCTGCTTGCTTTACATCGCCGGTTTCTTATTGCATTTGCCTGGTGTTTCTTTTTTTTTTTTTAAATATTTTTTTCTTCTTCAAAATGTTCTAAAAGGAGTGGGGATGTTCTATGCTGTTTATAGAGGTTCTTAGTAGATATCATGTGTGAAGAGAGATTTTCAAGGTTATTATGGTATTACTAGTCGAGGTGTTTAGGGTGTGTTTCCTACTTTATGTTATTTATAAGTTTTTAGATATTACCTCTTTAAGTTATTTATTAATTGATGTTTTTAGAGATTGAATGTTATTTATACTTTATTTAGCAAGAGACCTTAGTTCTAGCCGATTACACGGTTCGTTAAGGACATCTAGGACCGGAGTCCTAGCTGATTACTCGGTTCGTTAAGGATATATAGGACATCCGATTTTGCTGTTTCCTTAGTTTTTTATAGGTGCTTCGTAAGTGAATTATTTATTAATACTTTTATAAAATTGAATGATATGTTATGGGTTTTTATGTGGTGGCTTCTAAATTTATTTAGCTAGTTACTGGGTCTTTTGGTTTTGTGGGAATAGTAATTATATTTTGCTCCTAAGTCCTGCTGAGCCTATGAATTGATTTATATTTTTATATGCTGATTGTTTATTTTTATTAAAGTCCATAAGTAACTCTGGGTATGTGTGTGGTGATCCAATCTCTTTTTGGTTTTTGATAAATATTTTCCGAGCGGGTTGATATTTTGGGCATATATTGAATACGTGGTGTAGATCTTCGGTGGTGTGGCAGTTAAAGCAGTTAATGGTTGCTGGTCTGGGTCCTATAAACCTTCCAAAACTGCTTGCTAGTTTAGTTTTTCCAGTTATTATCCTGTTTATGGTTTTCTGTTCTAAATAGGTACCAATAGGTAGCTGTATGTTCCTATCTACGTTTTTTTGGGTTTCATGGTGCTTTTTACCTTCTGTGTAGGAGTTCCAAAAATCTTGCCATGTTTGGTCTATATATGTTTGTGCGAAGCTTATTGCTTCTGTAGAGCTATAGTTAAGCTTGATAGAGTTTTGATCTCTTAGTTTGGTTTTTGCAACTTTGTTGCTGTTTCGTTGCCAGAGATTCCAATGTGCGACGGTATCCACATGAGCTCGACTAATTGATGTGCTGTGGTGATATCGTCAATTAATTGGCATGCTCTGTCGAGGAATTGTTCCCTAGAGTGTGTATTGCGATTTTGGATCGATTTGATAACGCTTAGGGAATCGCTTATAATGACTTATTTAGGTATTTGGTTGTCTTTGATCCATTGTAGTGATTCAAGTATAGCCTGGAATTCAGTGGTGTAAATGGAGCAATAGTTAGGTAATCTGGATCCCGTTTGCATATTGAATTCAGGGATGACTATTGCTGCTGCTGTTCTTGGTGGGTTGTTTGTTTTTGATCCATCGGTATATATTTTAGCATAGTCCGGGTAGTTTTGGTTGATTTCGTTTACCAGTACAGGTTTTAGTAAGTTTTCTTGTCCTTCTTTATTGCCTAATTTGGTAGCTTCAATGTTAATCCTTGGTGGTTTTTGTAACCATGGTGATTTGTTCTGCTCTGTATTGTTTGTTACCTGCTTTATTAGTAGAGGTATCTTTTCTCTTAGTTCAAGGATTACTTTGCCACTTGGTGTGATAAGTATGATTTTGGGTTTAAAGACAACTTTACGCTTATTTATAGCTACTTTGGTGGGATGGTTGTCTGGGTGGGTATCTAATCGAATGGAGTATCGGAGGAGCAGTTCTTGCCTACGCAATTTTAAGGGTAGTTCTCCTGTTAGTGTTTGTAGATCTTCTAATGATGTTGAGGGGAGTGTTCCTGTGCATAATAGCAAGGCTTTTCTCTGGATAGTGTCAAGTTTTTGTAGTACAGGCTGCTTAGCCGAGTTATATGCTTGGCAACCGTAATCCAGTTTTGATCTAATTAGGCTTTTATATATCGTGAGGAGGGTTTCCTGGTTGGATCCCCAGTCAGCCCCTGTGATGTTCCTGAGGAAATTGAGATCTTTGTTACAATTCTGGGTGAGTTGTTCAATGTGCTGTTTCCATGTGAGGTGATTGTCAAAGAACATTCCTAGGAATTTTACTACTGTTACGTATTTGATTAATTGACTTTGTATCCAGAAGTTTGGATAGACTAGGTTGTTATTTCGTTTGGGGGTGAATATGATTGCCCCAGTTTTTTCATGAGATATTTTGAAACCCCATTTGTCCGCCCATCTCCCTATGTTGTCTAGGCTCTGCTGGATTTCTTTAACTACTGTGTTATTGGCAGGATTTCCATTCCTCCATATGCCACTATCATCTGCAAATTGTGACAAGTTTATTTTTGCGGAGGCTGCATTGAGGTCAAGGTCGTTTACCATTAGGTTAAATAGTAAGGGACTTATTACACTGCCTTGCGGTGTTCCATTTTCAAGTGAAAATTCTTCCGAATGGGTGTTGCCTATTCTTGTGGTAATTTTCCAGCCTGTGAGGAAATCGCCAATCCAGTTGGACAAGCGTCCAGTTATTCTAAATTGGTTTAATTTGGCCATTAGTCCATTGGTCCATACTAGGTCGAACGCTTTTTCTAGGTCTAAAAAAACCGCTATGAGGTTGCGATCGGTTTTCCTATGTGCGTTAAAAGCGAGTTTGATGTCTGTTTCCAATCTGAGAAGTTGGTCAGTGGTGGACCGTTTGTTCCGAAAGCCACATTGATTTATGGAGAGTAGGTTATTTGTTTCTAGGTGGTGTTTTAACCTATTTGCGATTATTGTCTCCATTATTTTGCAAATATTGTTTGTAAGGGACATGGGTCGGTACGAATTTATGTTGTTGGGATCTTTACCTAGCTTGGGGATTGGTATTAGTATGGCCTGTTTCCATTTGGTGGATAGTTGGCCTTTATCCCATATCCTATTAAAGAGTTTGATTATGGCTATTGTTATATTGATAGGTAGTTTTTTGTAGATAATGTAACCTAACTGATCCTTACCAGGGGATGTTTCGTTTTTGGATCGTAGGGCTATCTTCCATTCATGTACTGTGATGTCGCTATTTAGGTGAGATTCTTTTGTTCCTTGGTCTTGAAACATTTGAGGTTGGGTTCCCTCCATTAGTTTTTTGTGTTCTTGAAAGTTTCTGGTGTGATTATTGTTGCTACTCATGTTCGAAAAATGCTTTGCTAGGAGGTCTGCCTTATCTTTATTTGTTATGGCATTTTTAATTTTTGGGGCTGAGGTAGTTGCTTTCCCTTTTACGGCTTTTATCTTGTCCCATATTTGTTTTGAGTTTGATTTTAGACTCAGTTTAGAGCAAAAGGTTTGCCATAGATTAATTTTAGCTGTTTGTATAGTTTGTTTTAGTGCTTTTTCTTTATCTTTATATTGCTGGAAGTAGATAGAATTTTGGTGAGTTTATATTTATTTAAGGCCCTTTTTGTCTTCATGTGCTTTAGTGCACTGTTTAGTCCACCATGGTACAGGGTTTTTATTTTGGATATTAGTTGTCTTTGGTATGCATCGGTTAGCTGCTTCTATAATTGTGTCTGTTATGTTATCATAATACATGTCAATACTTGGGCTTTCTAAGTTATCTGGATTTACTCTAGCTAGTAATAATTGGAATTGGTCCCAGTCTGCCTGTTGGTACCTCCATTTAGGTGGGGTTTCGTTTGGAATGTGTTGAATTTTTGTTTGAATATTAATTGTGATGGGAAAATGGTCACTTCCTAACGTATCTTCCTGATCCACCCACCAATTTGTGATTTGAGCCAATTTTGGGGTGGTGATGGTTAGGTCTATGGCTGAGAGAGTGCCATCCTCAGGGTTTAATCTAGTGTTCGACCCGTCATTTAAGATGACCAGATTGTTCTCAGTTATCCATTTTTTCAACCATTTTTCCTCTTTGATCTTTCTTTTTACCTCCCCATAATTCACTGTGTGGGTTGAGGTCGCCACAGATCATTAGATTGTTGTTGTTGTTATTAGTGATTGCCTTTAGTGAGATTAGGTTGGTAGGGCAGAAGGTACCCCCTGGGTCGTATGCATTTATTATTTGAATGTTTGTGGTTCCTATATTTATCATTACTGACATTATTTCGATGATATTATTGATGTTTAGGTTAGGGGGTACTTCTATTACTTCATAGTAGATTAGTGTATCTATTAAAAAAATTGCTAGTCCACCTCCTTTCTGCCCCATGGGTCTGTTTTTAAAGATTCCCTGGGTATAGCCTTGTAGTTTGGGCAGGCGTTTGTGTTCTTGTGTTCGAGCTGAAACGATTTTTAATTATCTCGACGATCAAATATATTTTTACAGAGTAAAGTTTATTGTATTAGCTGGAACAAATACTATTTGGATTATCAGTGATAAACGTGGCCATGTCCTTCATAATGAAGAAATTGCCGTATTAAGTAAAAATTACAAACCAGGACTGTTGACTGGTATTGACAAACCGTATTATGAAAGAGCGTATCTTGTAACCGCGGTTATTTATGGTATTTAACCGATAAATGATAAACCAAGCGTCAATAATAAAAAACCGATGAAATTTTCACAAAACAATTTAGCCGAACGAGTAACGGAACATTTTACAAACGCTGTACGTAGAAACGGTTTAACGGATAAAAGACGTAAAATAATAAACAAGTAGGGAGAAATAGTTAAAAATACCGGAGTACCTGTCAAAGACGTCGCTGCATTAGGAAAGAAATTAAAATTCCCTATAATAGCAAGAACGATAACCAGAGAGATTTTTTAAGAATCGAAGTATAAATCGAACGGAGCTTCCATTGAAATTATTGATCATAATGCGCATGCGTGGACTAATGCAGTAACAATATTTCAACAAAATCGAACTGTTAAATATTACCAAGGAGATATATTTGATTTTATTAATGAAATAATTAATAAAGATCCTGTATCTGTAGGGTTATTTCAAAGTTCAAATAATGGAAATTGTGATTGGTTTGTTAAGCCTAATGGAGATATTTATTGTACAGAATATCTCCATGAAGAAATGAAAGATCTTGCGTTGAACTATACCCATGACGACGCTGAACAATTACTGCGTAATTGTTTTTCCGATCCTGCAGTTGCTGCTCATTTTGCTAGAGAGAACAATTCGTGTAAACCAACATGATTGGATTTTCTTGAAGAAATACAACACAGTTGTGTCGAATAAGGACACGGTGGATTATGGAATACTACACATGATTTTAGGGATGTTATTTCAGTTGATATGACTGCATGTTATCCGGGAAGCGTTCTTTGAATGGGCGAGAGTTCTAAGTAGTTTGAGCGATTTGGACATCCCACACACGAAATGACCAGAGTATCGCTAAACGGAACATTACTAGATTTTGATTTGACTGGATTTGCTTGTATCGAGTCATTTAAAATTGCTAAAAATCTTCTTCTGATGTGTTATGTATGGTTAGGTAAACCTTTTTCAGAAAAAATGTTGTCACCAACAATACTGTTACGGTATATGCTAGATGTAAAAATACTGTTATTGTTAACAGTAAGTGAAACAATTATATCATATCGTCCACAAAACGAAGTTTGGTCACCACAACAGAAGAAATATTCAGATGATGAAAATCCCGATATAATTGATTTTGAGAATAAAATCGCAAAAAATCTTGGCAGAAAAATAATTCACCCAAGGAGGTATGATCATAAACAAAATTGTACAAGACTGGTTATAGACGATGCTGAACTAGATTTTACAATTGCTGATACAACGAATAGAAATACGCTTATAAGTCGAAATAATGTTAATTTATCAGACGGAACTAAATTAGGTACAATTGTGAGTTATATTTATGGTGAGTCACCGCAGTTTACTCATTTAATATCTCCAATGGTTGCTTACGTTTCAATAAATATAATATCGATGATAAAATGATTTCCTGATATCGCGATTAGAGTCTCTACGGATTCATTTTATATCAATAAAAACAATACCGGATTGCTATAACAACTACATTTCGGAACATATGCATCAGGGGGTGAATGGAGAATAAAACAACAAAATATGCTTAATTATTCTGAATCCGCCGACGTTGAAATTGTGGGTGTTTATTACCAAAAAAAATCAAATATCAAAATTATCATCTGCACCATCGGTATATGTTCCTGTAGCTAGACATAAAACAGTTTATCTCAATGGATCTGGAGGTTATGGTAAAAGAACTCGAATGATTGAATTATTCTTGAACAGGTGTCCAGAAATAGTTGTATTAACACATACACACAGACTCGCAAGAGAAATGAGAGAAAGAAATATTAAATCATGCACTTATCATAAGTTCTTTCGATGGAAGGGTGATAAATGGACTCCTGAACGAATGGGATAGAAATATTTATTGGGATGAAATATGCACTGTTTCATTAGAAACGTTAAAAATATTTCTTGATTAGTTATTGACAAAAGGTACTGCTGTAATAATGTGTGGCAATCATGGTCAACCACCACCTTTTTTGGTTTGTCTCCGTATGAATGGCTGAGGGATTCTGTAGATCATTATGAAAAAATAATCGATGATCATAGAGTACGTGATCCAGAATTGAGAGAGTTTAAGAAATTAATCAGACTACAACCGAATAAATTTCAATGTGAAATAATGTGTGGAATAATTTCAGAAACTCCTATTAACAATTTTCGGAATTTATGGAGAACAAATGATTTAATAGTGGCAAGTAGAAAGATAGTTCGTGATACACTTCAACAACAATTATTTATGTTACATAAAGAAAATGTTTAAAATCTACACGTACCATTGTGTTATCGACCGGTTGATACGCGACGGCAGAATATCGACGTTGATATACCAAGATCGTCAGAGAAACAAAATCTTGTATTAAATGATATTGTTTTAGTTCCTGTTATTGTTGCTAAGAGCCCGTTAACTATGGAAAAAAACTCTATGGACGCTATGATACGTCATGACAATTCATTCATCACAAAGATTAACCATCTCTGATGCTAAGGTTTAGATCGTCGATGATCGTATCGAATGGTCAAATTTAGTTTATCTCGCAGTGTCTCAAATCAGAAGAATATCTCAGCTGCGGAGAATTATCATAGACTTCACATAAACTGTTGGTAATAGCGATGTTATGGATAATGATATAGTAAGCAAAATAATTCGTTAGTTATAAACAATGTGACAAAAAAAATAAGCGCGATTTTGATCTCGATGCTGAATTTATCATGACATAGAAACATCAGCAAAATAACAATTGTGCGAGCTGTAGCACAGTAATGTTGTGGCAGTATTCAAATAATAATCCAAGACAATTTACCGTAGACAGAATTAATATTAATGTTGGTCATACACGCGAAAATGTAATGCTGACCTGTCTTGAATGTAATCGACATCGAGGTGCTAGTTTACAAAAGTGAACGCGGTAGTAAATATATGTCTTCAGGAATTACTTGCAATTGCTCGCGTAAAAATCCACGTTGATGAGCAGTTGAATCTAATCTGTAGATTGCAGGTCTACCCGTAGAGCTTACCACGCTTGAAATTGTATGTGTTGTAATACTCCAAATAGGATCAGTCGCTCTTTTTTTTACCACCTTCAAGTATACCGGGTTCATATAAATATCTTACAGTAATATTACCTAATATTGGTTGTTTTGAAAAGTCATGTCGTTGTATTAGTATATATTTTTTGTAATCGCATTAATGGTTTTCACGGCAGTTCGAGAAATTTCATTATTTAATGCAGCTATCACACTTGGTAATCTTGCAACCCATTCGCGAGATCTTATATCGTTCTGAATTATTTCTTTTGCATATTGATATCCAAATAACCGCTCAGCAAGTGTTTGATTGAATCTTTCAACAATTGACTGATCACGATAAATTGCGGTATGTCCTCGTCTAATTTTGACGTTGTGTTGCTTCGTCAGCGAGGATACTGCACGATGAAATTCCTTGCCAGGATCAACCTATAATAGTTGTCGCCATCGCAAGGGTCCTCGCTGGTAAATTCGTTCAAAAACAAAAGAAACGTCTGGTGCTGTTTTAGTTGATAGCGACTCTGCTTCCTTATATCTACTTGCAACGTCAACGACAGTTAACGCGTATTTGTATATTAATTGACGTCTTCCAATTGTACTAGTATCATGTGGTAAAAAAATAATATCTGCTTGATGAACTTCATTGGGAGTGCTGACATCAAAATGTGCATGCTGAATTTTTTAAGGTGGTGGTAGGTAAATTTGCCATATTGCCTGTCGTGATAACTTTTTTGCAGCAACAGAACGTGCAACATTTGCTGCATCAGCTAGTGTGCTAATCGCTGCTCTACCTTTCCAATATCCTTTTGGGCTATAATAAATCGATTCCATTTCATTTATAATAATCGGTTGATTGATTACCGGCTCCGAATACTAATTTACCTTTGATTGCAGATCTTAAAAACCAAATAGCTAATGATTCTCTGAAAGATTTATTTTATATAGAATTTAATTCATGAATCAACTTCACATCTGCAATATGTCGTTGTTGTAAATCTTTACTTCTATAACCAACATTATGAATATGACATGCTTTATCAATATCATTTATTGGATATTCTCCAGGTCTTGGTTGATCTTGCTCGTCAAGTTGGACATCAAGTCGTTTTCCAGAATCACAATAATTATATCCAGGAAGATGTTTTTCTCCTGAGTATTTAGCCCATGGAGTTCCTGGTAATTTTCCTAGTGAAGTAGCGACTTCACCATTTATTATTAGAAATAAATTTATATTTATTTGTACCACATTTTGCACATTTACGTGTATATGTACGCTTTTTATTGTTATTATTGTTGTTAATCCACTTGTGGATGTGTATGCTCTACATCGAACACAATATAGATATATATTATTTATTATATTTCTGCAACATGGATGTCATTGACTTCTCAGCGAAACAAAAACAAGATTCAGTCAAACATCAACCAGCGCTATCAAATTCCATCTGAATGATAATAATAGGTCCATTTGTGTCTGGTAAAATGCAGGTATTACTTAATGTGATAATGAGATGGCTCAAGTGGGATAAGTTGTATTTAGTAACTCTGTCAGTTGATGGTCAGAGATGTTACTATGTACTTCAAGATTTAAATGAAAACGCAAAGTTATTAAATGAAGATATCGATGACATTATTAATTTTATAACTGATATTGATGAAGCACCATCCGTAAACGACCGTGATGGGTTTATTAATAATCTCGTAGAATATGATTACGGAATGCTGGACAAACAAACAAATCCAGCTCGGACATTTTCTCGATGTAGACATAGAAATACAAATATTGTCTATGTTTCTCAGCGATATACACAAATGCCTAAAGTGATCAGAGATAACGATAATATTTTAGTTGTCTTTAATGGAGTCGATACACATACTCTGCGAAAAATTCATCAGACTTAGTGTAGTGGAGATATGGATATGGTTCAAAAACTTCTTTTCAAAAGCACAACCTACGCCACACGGATTTGTAACAATAAATTTACACGATCCCAGAACAAGATATCGTGTAGGTTTTGGTACGATATTTGGTTCATATAATAATTTCAATATAGCAGCAGAGAGGTTGCAACCTCAATGAATGGTCCAGTGGGTAGATAAAACGCGCATACTTTTTAAAAAAAAACAATAACGACAAAAATAAAGTGAAGAAATTAAACTAACCCAATTAGAGAAACTCTCGGTACGTTAGAGGCTTCGGTTTGGCATTATTACGCTTATATTTTTCATTCTCGTAGAAAGCTTAATTTTTCAAAAATGACGTTCTAGCAAAGATTTGTTCACTCTCTTTACTGTTCGTGTCAAGTAATAGCCGCCAAATTTAAAGGCGGATCTGGATCATTGCGTAGATTTGGGAAGGTGATGATGTAAACGTTTGTCCAATACAGCCAAATTAGCTCAAACAATTTTGATGATAGAGAATATACTTAAAACTGTTTCCTACACTTGTTAACATTATATAGGAATTCATATTTCACTCATCTCTGTCAGAAATTCTTACCGAGAACACTGTTACAAGATTTTGATACCAAAATGTTCCTTGTAAAAAGAATAGTTGAAATGAGCGAAAGAGGATATGAGAAGCTATTTTTAATGTTTTTCTCATTTTAACAATATCGACTAAATTTGATAGTCGATCAGCATAAATTCATATTTATTAAAAAGTTAGAAAAATTGTCAAGTTCATTTAACATTGAGACAGCTTGTTTCAAACTTTTTTTTCTGGTAGATATTTTTCCAACTCAGCTTACCCATGAATAGTATTTTAAAAAATCTAAGGAATGTACAAACGGAGGTGTGTGTACAAATATCACTTAACATAGGCTTGATATGGTTGTGATTTTCTTTCCAACAAAATTATTTTTTTAGAAATATATTTAGTCTCAAGATAATAAATTAATATAAAGGATATAATTCGTTTTTCTTCCCTACCAATCGGAACGAAAATATTGTTTCCAGCTATCCGAGGTGATTCAAACAAATTGGATCCCCGATCAAGTCGTACCAAAGAGTTACAAAATGGTACTAACAGCTGCCTCGCTTGGCGCTCAGCATTAAGAGGTTAGTGTTAGGACTGGTCAGCCTGGTGTCAGGATAATGTGACTGGGTGGGACATCATGCTACACGTCTGCGGCATGATGCCCCAGTGCTAGACATCACTATAAACTGTCACACTGAAGACATCGTAGCGATATTACTGAAAAATTGTTAAAGCTACGTTAAAAATCCAAATCACACACACACACACACACACACACACACACACACACACTCAAACAAATCGCGTTGTCGGTGAATTCCAACTTTTCGATAATCTAAGCGCTCTTACCACACACCCTAGCATCAACGCCAACATATCAAAAATAGGTCGAGAAAAGTCAGAGCAAACTTGGACTAGTCCTTTACACAGCTAAACAAGTATAATGTGTGAACAAAATAGTTACATATTTAGACTACCTGTGCTATTTCTGCGATGCAAAAATCCCTAGGATTGAGCTCGAATTTGCGAATATCTACCCACCCTGTATTTTTAAATCACTGACACCCAAGTTATTTTCAGTGTTAGACGTTTTATTGACCACAACCATTTAATTTTATGCAAAGAAATGTTCATTAGTGTTGAGTTTCTATCAAAGAATATAACAGTCACTTTACCATTTGGTACCACATATCGTACAAAACAAGTTCGATATCACGTACACACAAAAGTTTAATGCAGCAACGAAAAATATAGTACCACTGTTCATAGGTCAGTGGATGAATACACTTTTGGTTTGGTTGTATGGGGGCCTAACAAATATTTTCAGCACAGGATTTGCTATACATGGCGGCCGGTATATTTGTTTGAGGGAGAACCCAAAAATAACACAGACCCACTGGAAGCTACTGGAGTGCTTTCTCACATGCCCGTGTTGGTCTAGCAGAAATTCTATACTCATGTACACAGTCCATTGGAAAGCTCATCTTAATTTCCTATTTTCCAGAAATAATAAAATGACTGTATACCCAAAAGTGTCGATTTCTTGCAGTTTGCGTTGTCATTTAAGAAGTATTTTCCTTATTGAGACTCATTTTTCATTTCAAAAATGTGTCTAAATATTGCTCTCTAAGTGAAAAAAGTAACTCAAGTAACACAGAATGAGTAAACATTAAAAATATTTATAGCAATTAATGCCATACATGCTAAATTCATATTACATAAATTCAGATTACATACCAAATTCAAAATTAATATCGATCAGTTTAAGAAGAATTTTTTTTTTCTTCTCCGTGATCACGATATCGTGCTAATCTCACAATCTCTTGGGAACTTTGAATAAAATCAACTACACAACCTCACTTCTTTAAAAATGCAGGAGATACTCAATATGATATATTAACAAAGACAAAAAGCGTATTTTTTATGCGATGATTTACGTTAATTTCGTTTAAGATAAAATTCATGGATATCAGTTTTGCAACTCGAGCACCGTCCATTTGTGATATGTACCACATACAAGCATG
This sequence comes from Sinohyriopsis cumingii, assembly GCA_028554795.2. Taxonomy (NCBI): domain Eukaryota; kingdom Metazoa; phylum Mollusca; class Bivalvia; order Unionida; family Unionidae; genus Sinohyriopsis; species Sinohyriopsis cumingii. The sequence goes on along the minus strand of CM068830.1, from coordinate 49,713,930 downwards.
ACATAACTTCAATCTGGTATAAACCCCTTCATACTTTAAACGCAATCCTAGGCTAATCTGCTTCCTCGACTTATATTTGCCAGTATCCGGACATAAGATCTAATGTCAAAGACCTGAGAATAACCGACAATGAAATAAGACTAGTATCGATTAGAGGAAGACAGGATGTATCTTTCTCAGCAAACTGAATTCACTGTTTAACAGTCCACGTAATATTGCTTCTTCTGGCATTTCTGGTTATCGGAACCACCATAGTATTCCAAAAGGGTTTAATTATAGGTTACTGCATTTGTATGGGAAACTAAGATCGAGTTTTTCGGATAGAAATACAGCACGAACTCGGGAGTGCAGTATATCCATCCGACAAAACGAGTTAAATTTTCCCATACAATGGCAGTAACCTTTTTATTATATGCTCATTTTCTTATTCTACCTTAGGCTTAATTATATAAACAACAATACACTACAAGAAACAAAGTAACTGAACGTATATCGTATTCCAAACTAAATACATGAGCGCAGGTTCATCATTACACAACGTTTCTAATGCGCACCTAACTCCACCCAGATAAATTTGAACTTAGTCACATGTCAGACATAACTTTCGAAAGAAAATGGCGTTTTGGTTTACTTAAAATTGAAATTTGGAGTCATATTGTGAATGAATGCGCATTGCAACAACTTTTCCATTTGATCTGGAATGAATAGATTTGGTATTTTTGTCGATTCTAGAAAATGTCGTGGACTAGATTTATCTGTGCCAATTATTCATGAAGTACATAGGATTTCAGCAGCGAGGGAGCAGCGTGTTGACATCTGCAAGTGTGTTTCTGTTCTGTCATTTAATGTTTGAAATCATAATGTGGGGAAAATAAGAATTCTTTCAATTGCAATTATCAAAAAGACGTTATGGAATATAATGTTTATTTCATTTTGAGTGCAGTAAGGAGGATGTAATTGCACTTCGAACATAGTCGCAATTACAGTACAATTTCGAAATGTGTAATCAAGCTCGAGACCCCATGACATGGCTCATGTAATTAAGATTTGCAGAACTAAGAAGGTACATTTTGAGGAAAGTCAGGATGTAAAACTCTAAGTATATTTTTTGCCATTCTTATTACCAGCTAAAGAAGACAGTTTATACCTTGTTACTTGCATGTTATTTGTAGGGACCCAGCAGTTTTATGAAATCTGGCATCTATCGCTAGCCTAAATCCGAAACATTGTATCAAAAAAGTTAACGTGGAATGTGGCAAAGCAGCGGGTATGTGGCAGTCCATTCAGAAACAAATTTAATCAACCAAAACGTAAAGCACCTACTACGCGAGTGTTCATTTGATTACAAAGTAGTTCCTAATACACTATTGGGCACACGTGAGTGCAATATCGTAAAATACTGTACGATTCTGACAATGTAAAAGTTAACGGAGAAAAAAATGAGCATATAATAATGACATTTCATTCACTTCTTTCTTTAAGATATATTTCGTATTACGGGCCATTGAAGTTTTATTTGATGATGATACCTCTTTAAATCACTTAATTTTAATATTACATAGGAGATGAAGCCTAAAACACGAACTCTAACCTCCAATTTTTGGAAGTTAGAGTACAATTAAGTTCCAACTGTTCCCCCTGTTATCCAGTACAGTACAAGTGTGCTTTCACCTTGACAAGGTAAGCGACACTAAAGACAGAGGGTTAGGTAGAAAGAGTTGAGATTAACACTGTAACAGCAATTCACACATATATATTTTATACGCATTATACTGATGAAAAGCAAATAACTCTAATCGTACCATCATCCTTGCAACAGTTGATTAAACTTGCAACAGTTGTATAAACTCAGAACATGCTGACTTTAGGAGACAGTGACAGAAAGATGCATTAAAAAATGATAACGATGAAAAATATTACTTTTTTTGTATTGTTGCATATAATAACTGGTTTTTAAAAAACACTTTAAGCAGACAATTAAAATCACAATCAATGAATTCGACAATTGTGAAGTAAAATAATTTTAACTCGCGGTCTCGTGTTCTAAAACAAATACGCAACATTGTATAATCATCAACAGAGAAAAACTCGTATACAACTCAGTTATAAAATACTATATTGCACTGAAAGCTTCTGCACTTGCGTACACCTGTAAAAGTTATATATCCGTAAAAATCCATATAAATTAAAAAAAAATCCATAAAATTAACTGTAGGTATCAAAGACACATTTAATTAGGGCCTACACCATTACACAGAAAACGAATCCACAGATTCAAGTGCAATTACTGCTTGCATGTCTGTTCCATTATTCCCTTGTGGTACATGCGCATGTTCCGTCGCTTCTTTCATTTCTTGTACATACGCATCTTCCATTCTGTCTAAATGGATTTCTTAGTCTTTCTGTTGTTCCCTCAACTTTTGTTATAACCACATTGCTCTAATCCGCTGTTACGTGCTTTTGCAACGTATTATATCTAACATGACCAAAATAATTCTAAATGCTTGTGTCAAAAATCTACGTTTTAAGTTTTTTGTTGACTACATACGTCAGTTGGGAAGTGGGTCAACGACAGCGTGCGAGAAGCACCCCATATTTCACGCCAAAAAATCAACTGATAACTAGAGAGAATCACATAATAACATTTTGGGGCTTGAAAATTTAATTTACCCATTATTCACACCACATTGAGAATAGGCACGCGAGTAGTAAATGGGGTGAGATTAGCGTCAATGGGAATTAGCATTACAAAGACCCCTGGGTCAGATTAGCGTCAAGGGAAATTTAACATGGAGAAAAATCGTGGGTCAGATTAGCGTCAAGGGAAATTAACATGGAGAAAAATCGTGGGACGGTTTAGCGTCAAAGGAATTTAAACAGGGTGGGACTTTATAGCGTCAAGGGAAATTGAACATGGGATTTTTTTTTTTATTTAAATTTTTTTTAAAAAAGGGGTAGGCAATGGAAAGGCTATCTCTTTTCGAGAAATATGGCTGGCCCTGAAAAGGGCCTTTGGGTTTATGTTAATATTAATATTAACATAGATGGCATCTGTCACATCTTCTTCTTCTTCTTCTTAAACTCCTTCTAACTGCCGGTCCATACACAAGTACCCTCTTGAGACATCCTTGTCTTTCTATGTAAACTCTCCTCATCCATTGACTAGTATCTGTCCTATCAACAACAGTCCACTTGGACCTGACATACATGAGCATGTCCGTCCTAAACATCATGGAAGACACAAGGGTGGATGACTCAACTGTGGTCCACATCTTGAAGCGACGAGAATAGGTGAATCAATGCAGTGAACTGCGCTTATTTATAGGTACAGGAAGGATTGAAACGGATTGAATTCATTCACCAGTCCGAACACGCGTTACAAAATTCAGTCAGCTCGCATCCAATCCGAAGAGAGCAGTCTGTGACGTCACGTGGTCTATATAGATTCGTTAGCGCTTGTGTGCAGTCAATCTATGCGACAGTGATTCAACATGACGGAAACTCAGAAAACGATCCATTGGGGTGCACCAGCAGGGGAGACTGCCCAAGGGAACCCGGACTTACTTTCAGAAGAGGTACATTGGGATTTTGTGGATTTTCTTACCTCGCAAGAATTTGTTCCGGAACCTTCGTTACCTTCTTCATTACCGCAAGTGGAGAATTTTAGACAGAGACAGAAAGAAGAATTGGAGAAATTTATGCAACGACAAAAGGAAGCGGAACAAGCTTTTCTCCTACAGCAACAGCAACAGCAACAAGAAGAGGTAAGAAAAAAACAACAGCAACAACAGCAAGAAGAAGTAGCAGCAAAGAAACAAGAGGGTGAAAATCAAACAGCTACGGTACTGTTGGACATTTTAGCGGAGTTAAGAAGTCTGAAACAAATGTATCAGACTTCTTTATCACGACCGAAGAGAATACGACCTTCCCGAGCTAAACACGCCAACCCTGTGACTAAGCCTGTCGTACCACCCTTAGTGATTTCAACCCAATCATCAGAAGTAGGCCTTGGCCGTGGCAAAGGCTTAAGGCAGTTAAAGTTGATTGGTTAAACTCACTCCTACACCATAAAGAAAAAAGGCCCTTTTCAGGGCCACCCACATTTCTCGAAAAGAAATACAATTTCAATTTGCCAATAACTCAAAAATAAACCCCACCCATTTTACCCTTATAGTACGTGTCTGTGTATGAGTGCTTGAGTTTAGCTTCTTATTTTAAAATCAAAACTCAAAGACACTTACCTTATATCATTCATGTATTCTTTTATCCATTTTTTACAATCCAATTCACAATTCACCACAGAACACTTTAAAAAGTTCGTACACTTCTTCTTTCTCATTATTTAGTCTCTCTGTTTTTTGAATTTCTTCACCGTTTTTTCCTCATTTTCTTCCCTTCTTCTTTTCTTCTCCTGTTTCTTTGCCTCTTTTAAATAGAATTGTCTTCTTTCTTCCTCTTCTTCCTCTGAAGAAACCCTCTCTTCTTTCGAAGAATCCCTATCTTCTTCTGAAGAATCCTTCTTTTCTTCTGACTCCTCTTGTTTCTTTTTTGGGCAATCTGGAGACCAATGTCCTTTTTCTTTACAATAATAACAGGTATCTTGACTTTTGTCTTTTTTAGCCCCTGTTTTTTTTCTTTTTTGACGGTCTGGACACTCTGAAGACCAATGCCCTTTCTTCTGACAGATATAGCAAGTATCTTGACTTTTATCTCGAAAGGAAGGAGAGTAGTCCGTCGGCTGGTCTGAAGAGAATTTTCTAATGACCCCTCGCAAAGCTCTGACGAAACGTTCCATCTGGGTAGTCTCTTCCATCGTTGTGCTCGGCTTGAGAGTGAAATGAATAGTGAAAGGACAAGACACACACCCTTTTTATATACGCTGGTTTGCCAAGACTATAAATTAGTCTATGGTGTTTAAACTTGAGTCATTTGACGTTTTGCACTCAAGATGAAACGATCCCATTCATTCGAGAAGAAAGAAGAAGAAGAAGAAAGTAAGAGGCAGAAACTTGATCTATCGCCTCGTACCAGGGCTGAAAATCTTGGCACAAATTCATGCCAGTGATTTTGAAGAGGACATGAGTGAACCAGAATCCGAATCCTCTAAACCAAGTTCACCACCCTTAGTCAACCCTGAAAAGTACTATTCCATTCGAGAGACGGAAAAGCGCTCCTCTAGAAAATTTAGAACCACGGCTTACACCTACACGGTGAAGTTTAAAGATTTCAAGGCCGACGTACCCTTGGAGAAAGCAGAAGGGTTTATCACCGAGATGTGGGATTCTTTGCTCACCGCACTCAAGCGACAATGTCAAGCCAAAGAAGACGATCGCTTGACACTATCCATAGATCACGACGGTTTGAAATCCCCTGTTTGGATCGAGTTTAGCAGACCCGCAGAACTGACCCCTTCCAAAGTCATGGACAAGATACAACAGGTGCAACAATCTAATGACCAGTTTGACATCACCGATGGTAAAGCCACACTGAAAATGGCACACGTCTCTCCTCCTCAAGGAACTGGATGCAAAAAGATGTTATTGGTGGACGATCTTCGCAACACCAAAAAGAGTCTCGTCCGAATTAACAACCCTCAAGACCAGATGTGTTTAGCCGGTGCCATCGTGGTGGGACGAACCTATGCCAACAAGAACGACACGGTAGAATGGAAAAGAACCTGGAAAACTATTCAACAATCTGACCGAGCCAAACAACGAAACGAAGCAGAACTCCTGTTACAACAAGCCGGACTGTCCAAAGACACACCCTGTGGCATTCCTGAGATGCAAAAATTGCAAGATGCCCTAGCTCCACGCTACACCTTGAAAGTGCACCCTCAAGAAATGCGTGGAACTCTGTTGTTTCGAGGCCAAGATTTTAAGGACGGAAAATACATTCATGTCTATCATCACGATGACCATTTCGATACCATTACCAGTATCACTGGATTCCTGGGATACAGTTATTATTGTGAGAAATGTGACTATGGTTATAACAATCGAGAGCAACACAAGCATTGTGGAATGAAATACCCAGGATGTTTGGCCTCTCCACCCTGTCTGAGCGAAGGACCAGTGCCTTGTTCGACTTCTTTGCGCACGTTTGTCAGTCCTACCTGTTACCAACAACATCTGAAGACGCAAGGTTCACAGCAGAAATGTGCTTGTCAACTCTTGAGATTGTGCCCTACGTGTAGACAAGGCATACGTACCAATAGTACCAAGGCACACGTATGTTCAGGAAAAAAAAGTGTCACATTTGTCACCGCATCGTGGACTTGGAACACCAATGCTACGTGCAAAAATACCAACCCCCACCAGAGAAAGAGGACGGTCACAAGAAGAAAGGCAATTTCATCTTTTTCGATTTCGAATGCATGCAAGAGATCGGCATTCACATTCCTAATTTCTGCGTGGCTCATCGAGCGTGCGAGAAGTGCATTCAAGAACCTATCTTCAGTCATTGCCCTCACTGCAGCAAGATTCCCGGAGGGCGTGAAAAAATCTTTCGGGGACCGAACACGTTAGCCGATTTTGCCCAATGGGTCTTAGACCCCATCGACAAGACGTGGAGCCAAGAGGACATCGAACGTTACGGAGATTGTCATCGTCATGCCACGGTGATGGCTCACAATTTCTCTGGATACGATGGACAGTTTCTTCTCAGATACTATACGGAACAAGGCACCGAACGTCCTAAAGTCACTTTGAACGGAGCCAAAATCATTTTCATGCAAGTGGGACAAGTACAGTTTAAAGATTCGATGAGTTACTTGGCCATGCCTTTGAGTCGAATGCCTAAAACGTTTGGAATGACAGAAATGGCTAAAGGGTACTTTCCACACTTTTTCAATACGGAAGCCAATCAACATGCCGTTCTACCCCATTTACCTGAGGCTCACTATTACGACCCCGACAACATGCGTACCGAACAACGAGAAGCTTTCTACGCTTGGTACCAGGCTCATGCCTCTGACCCCTTCGACTTTCAGGAAGAAATGTTAAAGTATTGTCGTTCCGACGTGGACATTTTACGACGTTGCTGTGGAAAATTTCGAGAACTGTTCATGGAACACGGAGGGGTCGATCCTTTGAAAGAAGCTTGCACCATTGCCAAAGCGTGTTCCTTAGTGTACCGCCAACGATTCATGCCTGAAAACACCGTGGCTGTCATCAGTCCTCAAACGACCCACTATGTCAAGCGTCAATACTCGGTCAAAGCCCTACGTTGGTTACATTACTTGTGCGACAAGGAAGACAAATGGATTCAGCATGTCCGCAACGGAGGAGGCGAAAAGACCATCGGAACGTATTCGGTAGATGGCTGGGACTTAGAAAACCCCAAGATCGTGTACGAGTTTAACGGTTGCTTATTTCACGGATGTCCCGTCTGTTACCCTGACCGTGACACTAAAAATCAGTTTTTGCAACGAACAATAGAAGACTTGTACCAGGACACTTGTCAGCGACGCCTAAAGTTAGAACAGGAAGGATACCAAGTGGTGGAAATGTGGGAACACGAGTACGATCACCGTTTGAAAACCGATCCCGAGTTTAAACGCCTCGTGGAAAGTTACCAGTTCATGGACCCGCTGAACCCGAGGGATAGTTTGTACGGAGGAAGGACCAATGCCACCTGTTTGCTGTACCAAGCCGACGAAGAGAAAGGAGAAGAAATCAAATACTTGGACGTGTGTTCGCTGTATCCCTACGTGTGCAAATATTGTCGCTTTCCTGTAGGGCACCCGCAATTGTTGACGGAACACATCGACCTGAAAAACATTCGACAATAAGAAGGCTTGATCAAGTGTAAAGTTTTGCCTCCCACGAACCTATACCATCCCGTCTTACCTCACCATTGTCAAGGCAAACTGATGTTTCCCTTGTGCCGTACTTGTGCCGAAACGTGCAACCAGGACCAACCTTGCCATCACAGCCAGGAAGAACGTGCCTTGACGGGAACCTGGATCAGCGTGGAATTGTTCAAAGCTCTGGACATGGGATACCAACTGTTAGAAGTGTACGAAATTTGCCACTTTCCCAAGACACAACAGTACCACAAGGGTGACCCTACTCAGAAAGGCATTTTCGCCGAATACGTGGATGCCTTTTTGAAACTGAAACAAGAAGCCAGCGGCTATCCTTCCTGGTGTCACACTCCCGAAGACCAAATACAATTCAAAGAGAAATACTATGCACAAGAAGGCATTTCTTTAGACCACATCGAGAAAAACGAAGGCAGGCGATCGTTTGCCAAAGTGATGTTAAATTGCTTGTGGGGTAAAATGGCACAACGACCGTGTTTACCCAAGACGGAATATTTGACAGAACCTTCCCGCTACTTCCAGATGATTCACGACAAAACCAAATACATGAAATACGTGGACGTCGTTCGAGAGGATTTGATCTGGGTCAATTACGAAGAAGATCTGGACTTTGTACAAGACGACCCTTTTGGAAATGTCATCATTGCGGCTTACGTGACAGCTCATGCTCGCTTAAAATTGTACGAAGCTTTAGAACTGTTAGAAGAACGCGTCCTGTACTTTGACACGGACAGTTGCATTTACATCCATCACCCGATTCAACAGCACCCTGACATCGAAGGAGACCGTTTAGGAGCCTGGACAGACGAACATCCCGACGACAAGATTCTAAGTTTCGTCAGTGGTGGTCCCAAAAATTACGGCTACGAATACCGGGACAAACATGGAGAAGTGCACACGACGTGCAAAGTGAAAGGACTGACTCTGAATCATCGTACCAGTCGAGTGGTGAACTTTGGGGTATTGAAAGAAGCCTTGCAATCGGGAGAGGATGGAAACTTTAAAGTGACCACCTATCAAACGAACAAGATTGTACGTTTACCCACTCACCACATCGTCAGTCGACACTTGGAAAAAGTCTATCAAATTGTATACCAGAAGCGAGTGCGACTTCCCAATCACTTCACCTTACCGTACGGTCACGTCGGTATTGGTCTGTATATAAAAAGGAACCCTAGGCAAGATCGATAGTTCATTGTTCATTGAAGTAACTTACCATGTCGTTGACGAAGAAGAAACCAGATTGGTTAGGAGTCAAATGTTGGACATCACCGAGACCAGGGTTTTGAGGCTTGGACACAAGAGGTGGCCCAGTATGCACGAGAGTTATTCAAGGAAAAAAGTTACTTTTCAACCTGTGTTAGTGACGGTGCCAGAAGAACCCGTCACCCAGGACAGGACTGTCGTGGACAGGCCTGAAAGACCCTTTCGGGAGGACACTTGTGTGACCTTACCCCCTACTATAGAACTGGTTAGAACTTTACCCAAAACATGTTGTACAGACACTTGTGTTTATTCCACGTTCATGGTTATCATGTGCCTTTTATTCTTGTACTTAAGCCTTTGGCTTTTATGTATTTTTGTCTTTCGTATTCATGTTTGAAACATTCAATAAACGTGTTCTGAAAAAGTATATAAACTCTTGTCTTGTTTGTTTTTCGTGTCACAAGTGACATTTCTCACACCATGGCTACCTCTGCTGTCTCTGCTCCCTCTTCCTCTACTGTCAAAGTCATCGACGAACACTTAGATCGTGCCAGTTGGGAGGCTTTGTATCTTCGCCATCCCTTTAACATGCTCATTGCTGGACCTAGTGGTTCAGGCAAGACCGAATTTGTCAAAACGTTTGATCGAACATAAACATCATTTGATCGATCGACCCCCTCAGCGGATCGTGTGGTGTTACAAAGAGTGGCAATCGGCGTACAGCCTCTTGCGAGAAAGTCAAGGCGATTCCATCGTGTTTGTGGAAGGCATTCCTAAAGAAGACGACGGCATCGTCTCTGACTCTCGTCAAACCCATTTGGTCATTTTCGACGACATGTTAGGAGAAGACGAAGAAGAAATTAAACTGTGGTTTACGCGCAAAGGGCATCACCGTAATGCCAGTGTCGTTTACATCACCCAAAATTTGTTTCAACAAAGTAAAGCCCATCGCACCATCAGTCTCAATGCGCATTACGTGGTATTGTTTAAAAGCCCTCGAGATAAATCGCAAGTGCAAGTCTTAGCCAAACAGTTAGGAACGCCTTGGCTGACTCAGGCGTACGACGATGCCACTCAAACTCCACACGCCTATTTACTCGTCGATTTGAAACTTACGACCCCCGAGGATTTGCGATTTCGTACCCACTTGTTTCACCACTGGTGCCAAGACGGAGGGCCTGTCCTGTACACGTCTCCGTCCTCGACTTCATTTCACTCCCCATAAAAAAATCTATAAAAACCTCAGACTCTTTTTCGTCTGTCTCACTCACAGTGCGAACATGACGTCCCTTCAGTCGCATCTTCCCGTCAAATTGATTCGTGCCTTGTATGGCATCAGTCGAGAAAAAGATCCACAAACACGAGCTCGTGTCTTAGAAGCTAGTCTCAAAGAAGTCTTACGATGGTTCACGGTGACCGCACGTCAATTACTCCAAGGAATCATTCAGATTCCTCATCAAACCAAACGCTTTTTCGATCGAAACAAAGTCGCTTTGGTCCAACTGGCCGATCCCCGCATCGACACTCAAACCAAAAAACAAATCATTTTGAAACCTGGAGGGAGCGGTACTCTAGGAGGGGTCATCATTCGCTCACTCTTAAGATGGGATCCTAATGTCCCCAAAGTTATACCCAAGACAAAAGTCCAACGAAGCCCCAAGAAGAAAAAGACCAGGTCCCCAAGGAGAACTTCTCCAGTGGCAGGACCCTCCTCTGACCAGACACCACCACCACCCCGGAAAAAGAAAAGAAGCCCCCAGAAAAAGAAAAGTCCACAGAAAACTAGTCGCAAGAGAGGCACTTCGGCCAGGACGCAACCTTACACTCGCAAACCACGACCTGCCACAGCGGTGACTGCGTCTCCGGCAGCTTCACGTTTGTCCACTTCTCCGTTAATGACACCCAGAACTGAAGAGTACTTGGAGACGTTGATCACACCAAGAACTTCTCCGTTGATGACCCCCAAAAGAACTTCCCCAGTGGCAGGACCTTCCAATTTAGTGGCAGTGGCTGCTGCTCACAAAGTACCTTCTCCCAAAATCAAAGTTCAAGAAAGATCGGGCATGTTACAAAGTTTACTGGATTTGTCCAAGCAAGAACTGGCTCGATTTAGTCCGTTACGTACCCCTGCACGACGTGTCATGCCTGTCCTGAAGTTGATACGACGTAAAGACAATCAGTGGCGACGCGTTCCAGTATAAAAAAGGCCTGTGACCAAGTCGGGTATCAGTGTATTTTGGTGCTCCTGAAGACTCAAAGATGTCACCCTCCAGAAAACCCCAAGGAAAGAAAAGGAAAGGACTGCCACCACGTTTAGCCAAACATGGGGACATGTTATCTGTCCTGTCCAAAGCTTCTCCACCCCTACGAAAAAAACTCATTCAAACAGCTTCCAAAGAGGTCATCGATACCGTGTGCGAATGTTGTTTGAACGTTTTGAAAGGCACGATCCCTTTGTCCAAACACCAGAAACAATGCTTAGGCAAATATCGTCACGTTCTTCGCCAAATGGTTCAAAAGAAAATTCCCATTCGTCAAAAAAAGAAGATGTTAGTGCAACGTGGAGGTATTTTACCTCTCTTGTTAGGCCCCATACTGAAAGGAGTCTTGGGAACCATGTTGGGAGGACTGGTGGGAGCAAGATAAAAAGGCCTCGGAAGTTCCAAGATCTCAGAATCGACCCCTGACAACCCCATGGAAGGACGAAAACTAGCTTTAGTGCCTTACAAACGATGGATGGAATACCATCGGTGGCAAGAACAACACACCCCGCATTTACCTCCCAATCCCAATTTGAGCGAGATGTCCCAGTTACAACACGAATTGCAGTCCTTGATGGATCGCCAAGATTTGTCCGAAACAGAAAAATCGCAAAAGTACGGTCAACTCTTGCAACGACTGCAACTCTTTCATTAGAAAGCTTTAGACGAAACAGCTCTACCCACTCTGAAAGATTTTAAGACCTTGATGAAAAGTCCAGCACCATCACCAGTACCAGTACCAGTACCAGTACCACCAGTACCCGTGACCAAGACAGAAAAAGGAGAAGAAGAGGAAGGGTTTCAAACTCCACCAGAAAAAGTACGCAAGTTAACAACACCACCTACCTCCAGAATTGGATGGATTAAAAAGATGATGGCCACCCCTTCTTCCTCACAAGAGAAAAAGAAAGTAAAGACAGAAGTGAAGACAGAAGTGAAACAAGAACCGATATCCCCCGCTCAGACATCCTTCTCCTCTTCGACACCTATTGCTGGCCGCACACGCAAAGCATTGCAATCCAAGAAAATACCCCAAGAGAAAAAGAGTAGCATCCTCCAAGAGTGGGTGTCTTATTAACACACCAACCAACACAAAAAGAATGGAAAAAGTCTTAGCCAGCATTTACTACGATCCCTCCCATCCTGCAGGTTACGCAGGAGTTCAAAAATTGTATCGTGCTGCCAAAACGCGACTGAAAAGTCTCCGTTTACCTCAAGTGCAACGATGGTTACAAGAACAAGCTATCTACACTTTACACAAACCCATTCGACGCAAGTTTGCCAGAAGTCGCACCCGAGTGGAAGGCATCGATCATCAATGGCAAGCCGATTTAGCCGATGTCTCTCATTTGGCCAGCTACAATCGTGGCTACAAATATTTGTTTTGTGTCATCGACGTCTTTTCCAAATTTGCCTGGGTCGTGCCCTTGACTTCCAAATCGAGCAGCGAGTTAGTGCGAGCCCTGCAACGGGTGTTGAAACAAAGCGGTCGTCACCCTCCTCGATGGCAAACGGACAAAGGCACCGAATTTCTGAACCAAGCTTTCCAAAAAGAATTAAAGAAACGTGACATTCATTTTTTTACCACCGAGAATCCCGAAACCAAAGCCAGCATCGTGGAACGTTTTCAACACACTTTGAAAGAACGCATGTGGAAATATTTTACGCATCACCACACTCTGAAGTACATCGACATCTTACCGCACCTGGTGCAAGCGTACAACCAATCTTACCATCGAAGCATCGGACGTGCCCCGCAAGACGTGACTCCCGACAACGAAGTGTTGGTGTTTGAGCGTCTGTTTGGTACGTCCCCGACGAGGGCTGTCCCCGAGAAAAGTGGAATGTTGGCCGTAGGAGATTGGGTGCGCATTGGCAAAACCAAACGCACTTTCGACAAAGGTTACTTGCCTAACTGGACGACCGAATTGTTTCGCGTCACTGGACGAGTGCATGGCCGTCATCCTGCCGTCTATAAATTGGAAGACATGAACGGAGAAGTGCTCAAAGGAACGTTTTACTTACCCGAGTTACAACGTGTCACCAAAAAAGAAGACGACGTGTACGACATCGAAAGCATTCTCGAACGCAGAACCCGTAAAGTGGGCAAACGACGTGTCAAAGAAATCAAAGTACGTTGGAAAGGATATCCACCCAGTTTTGATTCTTGGATCGACGCTTCGCAAGTCATCGACTATAAAAAGAAGTGACCATCATGCCCTTTCACACAGCAGACGCAGCTACGTCGACCACTCCTCCTTCACCTAGTTCTTCTGTGCAAGATTTACAAAAACAACCCTTGTGGGTGTGGTGTGGAGAACGTGTGCCTAAAACGCAAATCCTCTTTTTCTGCCAAATCTTCGTGGTGTATTGTGTCATCGGGGCAGCCATTGCCAATTTGCGTTTGCAACAAGGAGACAAACAATTGTGGACCATTTTATTGAGCAGTTGCATCGGTTACCTGCTTCCTAATCCCTCCCTGAAATTCACCTCGAACGGGAACCCCGGGAACCAGTGCCAGTGCCAGTCACCACTTCAACCACAATCAGAACCCCATTTTAGACGGAGACACGCCTCTGACGTCCAGTAATATCCCCTCGGACAGCCACAGAACTCTGGAATTATGAGTCACCAAAACCAATTTTACTTAACTTTACCCAGTGACAGTTCCATGGAGGTGTTTCCCAAGAACACGTTGTGCTGTTACACGGCCAAATTACCTCAAGCCATCCAGTTAGATCACGAAGCCCATTGGGAAGTGGCTTTAGTAGAAATGATTCACCCAACCCAAGTCCTCAATGTCCTTCCCAATCAAAATTTTTTTGATGTGGAAGTTCATGACGAGCAAATGCAACAGTGGATGGATAGCAATGTCAAATATGACAAGAAAACCCGTACACAAAAGTACACCACCTATCATTTGTTCATTCCCCCAGGCTATTATTTTAGTGGTCAACATTTGGTCAGCACCATAGCCTCCAGGTTTAATGTCGTGTTTCTGAAAGCTTTGGAGCATGTCAACAAAGTGTCACCATGGAGTACCACAAAGCAGCTCGTCGCTTCTTGATGAAATTTGAACGAAGTAAAATCGTGTCCATTTTATTTTGTTCTGAATTGTTTGACATGTTGGGCGGAGACATGGACATGAGAAAGGCCATGCTCAAGAAAAACGAATTACCCATCGTTTACGACAACGAGTCTTTTAGCAAGTTATTTCGTGCCCCGGTAGAACTGAACCAAGGACTGAATATGATGTTCGTGTATTCCGATGTGGTGGAGTACAACGTGGTGGGACACACCTCCGTACCGTTACTGCGTGTCATTCCTTTCAAAGTGGATTCTGCCACGAACACTGACGAGGAAGGTGGAAACACTTACCACGTCCACCGCGAATTTGTACATCCTCACTATTTGCCTGTCAGTAAGTCGTATTTGGACACGGTCAACATTGCTATAAAAGGAGATCTGGGACAAAATACTCCATTCACCAAAGGAAAAGTCACGGTGAAACTCCATTTTCGAAAACGGTTCTCTCACGACTCGTAAGTAAGTCATGTATCCAGTGTACCGAGGGGTTGCTCGACAGCGAGGACACGGCTTAGGAGACATGTTAAAATCGGCCTTTCGTTCGGTGGCCCCGGTGTTGAAACCGATGGTGACACGCGGATTGCACGCCTTGAAAGATTTGGCACTGACGCAAGGCAAAGAATTTCTCCAAAATGTCATCATCGACAAACAAAACCCTAAAGAAGCCTTCATGAGGGCAGGCAAAAATGTCTTGCTGCAAACGGGCAAAGACATTTTAGGCCAACGAGAAACACCTATAAATGCCCTGCACGCTACCGAGTCAGGCATTCAGCAAGGACAAGGCAGAAAGAGACGACGAAGAAAACACCCTTTCACCAGACTTCAAGCGAGAAAGGCCAAGAAAAGAAGAACCGTTCGAGACTTAGACGTTTTCGATTATTGAGAAAAGAGACAAAAAAAATGATGCACCGAGAATCTTGCGCTTGTTCCAAGACGGAACTGGATCTGTTTGCCATGCCCCCCACGATGATGACGATGCAAGAATCCCAGTGGGTGGAATTTCACCCCGTCTCCTCACTGACCGATTCCGCTCCCATCGAGTTTGAAATCAAAGGACAGCCCGAAGATTACATCGATCTGAATAGCAGTTACTTGTACCTGAAAGTCAAAATTCTAGATAAGACTGGAGGTGCTATAGACGATGAAGCAGTAGCTCCCGTCAACAATTTCATGCATTCCTTGTTCAGTGGAGTGGACTTGTACTTGAATAACAAACTGGTCAGTAGCAACATGGATACTTACCCTTATCGTGCCTACCTGGAAAATCTCTTGACGTACGGAATAGATGCCAAGAACACTCATCTCAGTGCCTGTGTGGTATGGGAAGCTGACGAACCTACCAAGTTTGAAATATTGGAAACTGATGAAAAGAAAGACAACAATGATGGATTTGTTGAACGAAGAAAGAGAATCACGGGAGCCGACACAAGTTTAGAACTGATGGATCGTTTGCATTTGGACATGTGGTTGCAAGAAAAGTATTTGCTGAACGGGGTGGATGTCCGCCTGAGACTGAATCGTAGCAGTGCCGCTTTCCATTTGATGGCTGATAGTGACGGTTACAAAACCAAAATCCTAGAAGCCAGACTCTACGTACGCCGTGTGGAAGTGTTACCTAAAGTGGGAAACGACATCAGTCAGACGTTGAGCAGAACGACCGCCAAGTATCCCATACGACGCGTGGAAGTGAAAACCTTCACCATTCCCAAGGGACAGCGATCCATGATTGAAGATCATCTGTTCCAAGGACAGTTACCCAAACGTTTGATCGTTGGTATCGTCGAGAATACAGCCTTCAACGGAGCTGCCGAAAAAAATCCTTTCTACTTTCAACACTTTGGCGTGTCCAAAATTGAAGTCAGTCGCGATGGCAAGACCTTGTGTACCCGACCTTTCGAACCTGACTTTAAAAAGAAGAATTACTTGAGATCGTACTTGTCCTTGTACGAAGCCACCGGACAGTTAGGAACCAATACCAGTCACGGTATTACGTACGAGGATTATGCAGGAGGCTACGCTTTGTGGGCTTTCGATTTCACTCCAGACCAAGGCAGCGACGAGGGACATTTCCATCCTATAAAATCCGGCCAGATTCGTGTGGAAATTCAGTTTAAAGACCGAGACCCTGATGAAACGGTGAACGTCATCCTGTATGCAGAATTCGATAATACGATAGAAATCAACAGTTTGAGAGAAGTCATCCTAGATTACTAGAAACCATGGAAGACTGTTATCCCTCTTTACCTAGTGGAGAAACTTTTAGTGTTGGATTATTGTTAAAAAATGTTAGAGTTGTTGTTGTTTAGTGTTAAGTGATTTTTGAATAAAAAAATGTTGTGTTTTGAAAAAATTGTTTGATGTTATACTGTTGGATTATTGTTAAAAATGTTAGAGTTGTTGTTTAGTGTTAAGTGATTTTTGAATAAAAAATGTTGTGTTTTGACAAAAAATGCCTTTGTCTTTTGTTTAGCTATAAGAATGTTGGATTGATGCTCTTTCATTTCTTACTATCCCTCTCATGATACTCACTAAACGTTGCGACTCAAAAACCGTGTGGGGGATGTTTTTCTTCACGTCCGCGCTTTGACTTTAAGAACCGGAGTTGTTTCCAGTCTAACCATCCATTGTCGACTCATCCTCCTACGAAGATGTGCTCCAAACTAGCTAAGCTCAACGAAGCCTACGTGAATTTGCATAGGGTCAGACACAGTCTGATACCGAAGCCAGAAGAAATAGAGAATGTGAGAATGTTAAAAATCACTGAAGACCTGATAGAAGAGCTCTTCAGAGAAGAAATGAACAGGGAAAAAGAAGAATGGACCGAGAAGTACAGATTTCAGAGACAGCAGCAACAGCAGCAACAACAACAACAGCAGCAGCAACCTGAAGCTGACAGAGGCTTTGTCGATTGTCGTATCGACACCAAAGAGTTCTTCTTCTCTTTTCGAAGAAGCAGACCTATCGCCAGAAAGTCTATCCTCAGAGGAGATCGCATTCTTAGAAACTAAAAGGAATGCCATAGTAAACAAAAAAAAAAAAACAGCCCTTTTCAGGGCTACCCAAATACTCTAGAAAAGAAATAACGATCGATTTGCCAATGTGTGTAGGTAGAGTAGTGTGAAAATAAACACTAACTGTTTTTAAAAAATGTGAGGGTATGTGTTTGTGAGTTTGTGTGTTTGTAAGTGATCAAGTACGTTGGTGTGGATAGTAGATTAAAATGATGTCTTGATTTGGTGTTTGAGGTGTAGATTTAGGGGTTAGATTGGATTGCTTTGAGTATGTGGATAGTCAATTGAAGTGATTTATAAAAAATTTTAAAATAGTGATGGGTAGAATAAAAAAGTGAGTGTTTCTTTTAGGTCCGCGCGTTGTTGTTATTTTTTTTGGTCATGATCTAGGTAAGATCAATTTTATGTTTTTAGGGGGATGTTTTCCTTCACGTACGCGCTTTCACTATAAATTGAAACTCGTTCGGCAGTCCAACTACCCTTGTTGATTGATCAACACCAAAAATGAACACGAGACTGGAGAAACTGTTGGAACTTCATGTGCATCTGGAATATGCCAGGCGCATATTAAATGAACTGGCCGCGGAAGCCATTGTGGAGGAGGGAAGGATAAGAGAGGAGGAGGAAAGAAGAAACAAAGAAGAGGAGGAGAGAAGATATAAAGAAGAAGAGAAAAGAAGATACAAAGAGGAGGAGAGAAGATACAAAGAAGAGGAGGAGGAGGAAAAGGAGAGAAGAAGAAGAAATTTCAGAATCCCAGAGAGCGAAAATTGGGATTCTGAAGCGACATATCCTGCCTCTGCTCTCTCCCCCCAAAAGGTAAAAAGTAACTGGGGGATAAGATGTGTATGCGGCGCCAGGCCTGGAAGGTGCCACCATTAACCAGGTGTCCATGAAGTTCCAAACAAAAAAACAGCCCTTTCCAGGGCTACCCAATACTCTAGAAAAGAAATAACCATCAATTTGCCAATGTGTAGGTAGAGTAGTGTGAATATAAACACTAACTCTTTTTTAAGATAGTGTGAGGGTATGTGTTTGTGTGTTGGTGCTTGTAAGAGCTAAGGTATGTGAATAGTAGATTATGGGTTTCTTTATTGTTTCTTAGCGTAGGTGAAGAGTATAGTTAGGGTTTTGTAAGCGCTCACGTACGATTGTGTGGATAGTAGATTATGGATTTTGTTTATTGTTTCTTAGCGTATGTGGAGAGTATAGTTTGGGTTTTGTAAGCGCTCACGTACGATTGTGTGGATAGTAGATTATGGATTTTGTTAATTGTTTCTTAGCGTATGTGGAGAGTATAGTTAGGGTTTTATTATATGAAATGAAAAAGTAGGGGATGTTTTCCTTCACGTCCGCGCTTTTCGTATAAGAACCCACAGTATTCGTCGTTCAAACCATTCTGCAAAGAATAAAAAAAGAAGATGGCTTCTAACCAAATGGACAAAATGGAAAAATTGCAAAACGTCCTCGACAATTTAGGAATGATAGAGCAAATGTTGGTTAACCTAAACGAGGATCACTATTCTTATAGTCCCCATCGAGTGAAGATGGAGATAAACAATTTACGAAAAATGAAGGTAATCATCAGTGATCTGTTGAAAGAAATAAAGGAGGAGGAGGAGGATGAAGAGGAAAGGATAAGGATGAGAGCATGGAATGAAAAAATTGAAAAAGAAGAAGAAAATGAAAAGAGGAAGAAAGAAGAGGAGGAAGAGAAGAAGAAAGAAGAGCAGGAGAAAAAAAAGAAAGAAAAGAAGAGAAAGAGTGTTGGAGATAAAATAAGAACTTGGTGGAGAAAAAGAAGAAACTAGAAGCAGAAGAAGAAGAAGAAAACCCAAAGGCCCTTTTCAGGGCCAGCCATATTTCTCGAAAAGAGATAGCCTTTCCATTGCCTACCCCTTTTTTAAAAAAATTAAAAAAAAAAAAAAATCCCATGTTCAATTTCCCTTGACGCTATAAAGTCCCACCCTGTTTAAATTCCTTTGACGCTAAACCGTCCCACGATTTTTCTCCATGTTAATTTCCCTTGACGCTAATCTGACCCACGATTTTTCTCCATGTTAAATTTCCCTTGACGCTAATCTGACCCAGGGGTCTCTGTAATGCTAATTCCCATTGACGCTAATCTCACCCCATTTACTACTCACGCGCATTATCCAATTTAACCAGACTCGTGGGCTGTATATAACGTACAAGTCATACTCGTACTAGAGATGGAACTGCAATTGTCGGAAAATGGCAGCATTATAGTATCTGACTAGACATTTTTTTAATTAAAAAACCCATTCAAATTCATATTACCCAGGTCATCCTTATCTCTAGCAAAAATTCTTTCAAATGGGCGGTGAAGTGGGAACTGAAGGAAGAAGCTTGATTGAGTGCCCAGTAACTGTTCAAGCGCATATTTGAACTGCTCAACGTACCTGGGACATAATGAGAAGATCATCTTTAAAAACAAATTTAAATGTCACATTTAATCCGAATCAGCTTGGACGTTTGGAGAATCAGCTAGATATATGGGCCGAATCAGTCAGCGATTTGTACCGAATCAGCCTGGTCCGAGTTTGCGAGTAATTACCACATTAATGAATAATGTTACTATAATAGATTTATCAATCAAGAAAGTTAACAGTAACATTTGTTTTAAAAAAATTTAAATTATTTTATCGTGGTGTTCCGGTGTGTGTAGTTATAAGAAATCTTACGAGTTTATATGAACACACAGACTTTCAATGATAAGTGATTTATTTTTCTATTATCACATTACACAAAAAAGATGAATGCAGAATGGGAAGGAGGGGTTTATTATATAACGAGTGGAAAACAGTTTTGAACGTAAGTGTGGTAGAAAAAATGCATATTCATCCGATGCAGTTACATACAAAATCAAACGTGCATAATAAATTGATGTTGGAAACATTGAATGAAAAAGCGTAAACATTTCTTTAATGTTATTTCATTTGGTAGATAATTTCTTACTTTTCAAAGATGGAGAAAAAAAAGAGTAAAATAATTAAGGATTGTTCCAGAACTAATATTATTCGCGCAATTTAGAGCTGCGCATTGAACCATCTTGTTTCTACTTGACACTTAGCTGCACAAATTGAATACAACTCGTATACGTTAATCGTCTCAAATGACGTCACATCCTGCTTGTATGGAAGGGAGCTAACAAATTCGCGGCAGGTTCTTTCCGTTTGATCTCGGAATACAGGACAATATTTTGTATGAAGTGTTTGTGCAAATACAGTATATGCAAGGAAAAAAAATAGTCGGGATAGATTATATACACAAACTACTATACATCCTTCTATTCACAATAAAATTGTGCAGGTCCGGGTTTTCGTCCCTTTTAACGTAGTTTTGTTGTTGGGGGGGTATTCAACATGATTATGCTGCAATGACTTGTGTGCACTAAACACCAGTAGTCTTCAAATTTACTTCATTTTTGGTTAGATGACATAGCAGTATTAGCACCATTCCATCTGTTAATGCAACATAGGCTAGCACAACATGTAGTTTCGTTAAGTGCAGAAATGTGGAGAGAAGCTCCTGTAACAAGTCTGCAAAGAGCCTCGCACATGCATACTCAAATTATTATACCGGAACACAATCAATAACAGCCAGACAGCAGAACATCATAACAGTATACAAACCGCATATGGTGTACATATAACAATGAAATCCAAGGATCTAATGTCAGAAATTATGAAAACAAGTTGCCTTCTGAAATCATTCTTTCAATTGTTTCATCAGCTTTCATACTAGTTGTAAATTTTGTTTTGAATTATTTATTACTCACCTATCACTGTTGTGAAGCTTACTTTTTCCACAATGGAAAAATCCAATCCATGTTCTCAAAAGAATACGCACAAAGCACCAGTCTGAGCCGTCACTGACTGATGTGCAACGCGCATCCTCGTTCTTTTCAAGGACCTTGACTAAAGAGGTACATCAGAACGGGATTGGACGAGGGCATCTACAAGTGACAGGTAAGTATTGTATTATGAAAACTAGCCTCCCTCACTCCGAACTACATTTTAATATGAGGAATATGATACCTCTCATAACTGTTTTGCGGAATTTGCCAGTATGAATAGAGAATTGACTGTAAGGGAGCACAAAGTGATTTTTTTAAACTCACTTTGTAGCCCAGTCACTCATCTGCTGTCATAAGCAACATTCATTGTTTTTGCAGCAGCAACTGGACCCTGACAAACAATACCTTGCCTAGTTTAATAAGGGCTGAAGATAAAATTCGAAGGTGTGCGTTCGCCAACGCACTGCCTTCATAAATCCTCTAAAGATGAGCGATTGAGATAGGCCCAAGAATTGGTGATAGCCCTAACCTCATGGTCTTTTATCACGAAATATCTCAGCAAGAGACCAATACACTCCCTTGATAGTTTGAGCAAATTCCATCTGGAGACAGATATACAATATCAGCTGAGCCCCTCAAGAAAAGAAAAAACTTTAAATATGGCCTTCTTCCTTAACAACAGCTAAATAGAACTTTAATGCCCCAACTGGACAGAGAAGTCTATCTTGATCATTTCCAGCACATATGCGACTGAAACTGTGGATAACTATTGGGGATGGAAGTATTGATGGAAGCCATGAGCTTTTATGAGGAGTGGCTTGGTTACAATATATGAGAACATTAATTCCTGTTGGACCGTAATTTCCCTACTCTATTATTAAAACATGATGGTCTCTTCTTTTCTGTGCTGACATTACAACTAGAATGAAAATGGGTTTGAGCGTAAGATTTTGTAATGAAGCCGCACTCAAAGATTAATATGGTTTTACTTGTCAACTCCCATAAAAAAAAACACGCAAAATTCAATATTGGCACCAACGAGCGAGATACCATCTCTGAAGCACGAATTACTTAATAGGATATGCCAAGGGAGGATCTGAGTTTATGCACTGACCTTTGGAGAATTCAAGAATATATGAAGGGCAGCCCTAAAACCTTGATTGTGTAGACCGAACGAGATCTTTTCTAAAACACTAACAGCAGAAAACCTGCTACTGCAACAAAAGAGGGAGCTTGGATTAATGTTCTTGAAAACCTTCCCCGGCACATAGAACACTTCGATTGATATGAAACAGTCTGATTGTGTGTTGCGAAAACAACTTCCACTGACGTAACACCCAGGGTTGCTAAATAAAAAGGTCGAGGAGTTCGTTTAACCAAGATCTTTGAGATCTCAGAGGTGACAATTAGGACATTTTGAGCTGTAGATACCCTGACCTCGTGAAACGAATTATAAACACAGGAACATCAGGTATGAATTGCACTAATGCTAAATACAGTAAATAAACAAAAATGGAGTAATTTCTACTAAGTATCGTTAGTAGAATAATTGCCATTAATAATGCGAAAAGCACTAATAACACCAATTAGACTAATGGACGAACCCTGTACAAAATGTAAAGGTTGAATGGATAATTAATTTTGATGACCCATTGATAAGTATAGGTAGTTGTGTAAGTAATTCCTAGACTAAATAGGAGTTGGGAGAATAGGTAGCTTATCATGCAAAACTCCTAAATTATTACTTCACTATCAAATGATACTTTTGATAATTACAAACCAAGGAATACCTTCTCATTAGAAGGAAATATGAAATTGTCCTAACATAACATAACCATTTCTGTACGTATTTTTTCTGCAAGTAAATATTTGTTTTCGACTTCTGACTTGGGATGTACTCCCTAAAAATGAATGATGTGCTATTGCGTATGGGCTGATGATGGCAAGTCAAATCGGGTTAAATCACATTTCTAAGAATTTCTAGAACATGATGATGGTGCATCTAGCATGTACGAGTTTTTCCATTGAGGAGTAAACTGAACAACAGTGAGGGGGTAACACACTACTGATTAAATTTCTTTGTTTAAAGACTTGGTATTCCCATCCTGATGTTAACCCCAATTGTTACAATGTGTGTGTGTGTGTGTGAATTGGATTTTTAATGTAGGTTTAACAATGTTTCAGTCATATCGCTACAATGTCTTACTGTGTGGCAGTTTACAGTGATGTGTAGCACTGTGTCATCATGCCGCAAACAAGTAGCATCAAGTGACACCAAGCCGACCAGTCGTAACACACTGCCAGTACCATTTATTTATATAATTCTTTGGTATGGCTCGGCCCGGGTTAGAACCCATGATTTACCGCATCTGAGGCGGATGCTTTAACCACTTCGGTCACCGGTGCAGTCCAGTTGTTACAACTGCAGTGCAGCAGCCAACTTGTGATCGCTCTGTTATGACATTCTCTTTTTTCACGGTCCTTGCGCCATTTAACTGTTCTACTTTCACCTAGACTTTATTGATTAGTTTTATTGCAGGCCTAATTTTCTTCACTAATGGTTTCTAATTTATTGCCTCTCCTAACAGCAGAGCTTACAGGCTTTTGTTTCACACCATCAATTATGAAAGTCTCCCATTTAACCACAAGATTGTTTGCATCCTGAAAACTCCTAAGATGATGATTCCAGATCATAAGTATCATGCTGTCTTTATGAATGGCTTTCAAGAAGCCATCTTTTGCCAGAAAAACACAAATATCAGGTAGGCAACCAGGATATGCAGGCAAAACATGTCCTTAAATGGTCTGCCCAAGTTTGGGAAGTCGTTCACCTCCTCTGAAATGGCGCTAACACCTTGTAGTACTGGTTTTGGCCTAAAAATGTAATGTGAGCTTCAAAGGCACCCTTTAGGTTTCAGAACTTGATTTTACTGGGTTAGACATGATTGTCTGTCAACACTTGGATGGCATACCTGTTTAAGCAAGCTGCCAAGCAAGGGTGGCTTGATCATACTGGCAAACTACGCAAGTCGCCCAAGGTGCCAAACTGTAAGGGGTACCA
The DNA here is from genome assembly GCA_028554795.2 of Sinohyriopsis cumingii. Taxonomy (NCBI): domain Eukaryota; kingdom Metazoa; phylum Mollusca; class Bivalvia; order Unionida; family Unionidae; genus Sinohyriopsis; species Sinohyriopsis cumingii. The sequence continues at coordinate 49,689,659 of CM068830.1, read as the reverse complement.
AAATAGATCGAAGTGGATTTTTTTCTCTAAGGGCAACTATTGCTGCCAAGTATAATACCTTCTCACATTTGGTCCAGTCGCTAAATGGGTCACTTTAAGCATCTTCCATAATAATCTTCTTAATTCAAACTGGAGGATTTCATTTCATCTAGTGCCCGCTTCCTTTGTCAATCATGAGCTTTCCATCTCTTTCTGGATTCCCTACTTTGCTGGAGCTCAATGCAGAACTTACTCTTAAAATATGATTAATAACTGCACACAATTTTCAGTTTTCTCTTTGATACAGGTGTCACTAGCTCTGATAAAATTACTGATATGCAAACCAAGCACACTTCTGGAACTTTAGATGTGTGCTGATGATGACCATCAGGATTCTCTCCATCCGGTGCCATCTCCTCAGGAGTCACAAAACCTTAATCTTTAATAATAGGATTGAATGCAATTAAATTTTCATTAAAACATCTGTTTGCACGTGAAGTATTAGTCATGACGAACTGAACATCACAATCTATATTGATAAGCTATATGCACTTTGCTGTTGTAGGTGGAACTACTTTAATTTGTATGTGAACAGCTTGCAGTACCATACATATGAAAGAACCAGGACACCAAACCAGTAGATTAAATTTTTGTTGAGGTAATTGAAAAGGGAACAAGTTTATTTTCCATAATTATATGCATTGTCTTCAAATAAATAATAAAACATGATTTAAGCATGAATCAGTTTCTCGCAAATAATGTTATAATGGTTAAATAACATGAGTCAGTGTATTGTCAGTTAAATGAGAAAAAAAGCTAGCTCTTGCTAGATTTCTAGTCCTAAATTCGTCTTGAACTGTATTCTGCGAAAAATGAAGAACATCCTCTCAGCATCAGCATTAGAAATATGATTATGACAAAACAACCATACTCAGCCTGCAAAAGGAGTTCAAACTTCAGTTTTCTGAGGCTGGGACTTAAAGACTGCTGATTAATCTCCATTTATTGTGCAAGTGAAGTTTACTCTGACGAGGAAGTTCCTAATGCATCATTATTTCTTAGCTGTTATTTTTTATTATTGGGAGAAAGTACATTTCAGTATTTTTTGTCATGAATTGAGCTAAAAAAATATGAGCTGTCCTGAATTATTTCTCTAAACACATTTTAAACAATGCAATAATAATCAAACTATACAGGAAAACAAAACATTTTCTTAAGTGTTTAGGCAAAAAAAAATCATTTTTGGTTTAGTCTCTCCTTTTTATCTCAAATCCTCCAAAGGGTGCCCAATTTTTGTTTCAAGACTTGAAAGCTATCATGGACTCCCTTTGATCCCTTTAATTATAACATCCAATAAAACATCCCACATTTGGCTTTAAACTCTCCACATTACAACAATAATGCAATCAATTAACCACTTGTCATGTACATGCTAGTCTTCTTGATCTGATTACCCAGTCATTGTGCTATAACATATAGACTGGTTCCTGCTGGATTTGGAATTTAAGGTTAGAACATATAAAAATACCATTTTTTTCTTTAGAAAAATCTTTTACATTTCAAAACTTGTAGATTTAAAGTATAAAATGGTATGTACAATACATGACCTTTAAAACTGTCTTTTGTTCGACAGATGGTAGAATCACATGCATGGCAGTACTAATATATTGTGAAGTGTGCTTCTTGTGAACCCTCTAGTGGTCATTATAATAATAACAGATGATATATTTATAATGAATCATTTTTCAGTCTTTTCTGTGTTCTGAAGTAAAATTACTACTATTGTCAAATTACTTTTGCCTTCTAATGATCAATATTTAATAGCAATGCACACATCATTTTTGTTCATAACTTCACAGTTTGGCAAGTAATATTGAAAGGTTATCAAGTTTCTGCTTATTCAAAATGTGGACAAGTAGGAAACAAAGTCAGACATAATGTTCTCTTTAGATCATATACACTCAGGCTTGTATTGTTATGAAAATGTGTTTTAATTTGCATGCCCCTCTTAAAGATGATATTGAGTGAATCTAGTTAAATATACTCAGCTTCATCCAAAAGTCACAATTCCATCCCAAAATTATATCCTGGAGGGAGCAATAATGCAGTATTCACTCATAAATAATTGTTTGCTTATGCTGAAATCCAAAGAATAAAGACTGTATCTTACAATAAAATAAACTGATATGATCATCTTTTAATTATACCACACTAAAGAACACCAATTATAGGTATGTCTTCCCTCCAATTGCCATGCTGCTTTCCTCTGAAATAAACCTATTAAACTCAAAACATTAAAGAAAAAATATCACAAAATAAAATACTGAAAACTATTCAGCATCTCATGTATTAGTAGTGGTAAAGAAGATATCTTATTTGCTTTGACAGTTTTGCCACCTTAAAATTGTGTTGGCTGCAGTGTCATCTTTTCCTTGCATTATTTTTGGATATGTTTTATAACAGGGCCAGGTACCCATAATTCACATCTGAATATCTGATCCACCTGCACTGTGGAACTTTCTGCTCCATACCTTATCCCACATAACCTTAGATTTCACTCACTATCACCTACCATATATTACATTAATTCCCCCATTTTTGGAATTATTTTTCATTTGAAACTAATAATTCACTGAATAAAAGCCAAAATTTGTATTTCTTCAAGATTTTCATTGTAGGAATTTAATCCTGTTTGTTATTCATTTCAACCTTGAAAATACATTAAACAAGTGACTAACACTGACTCTGACTTGCAACTCGGTGGACTACTACCAACCTTGTATGTTTTAACTGGTAAAAATGGTATTTTTGAAATTGAAATAAACTACCATCATAAAGTTTGTAGTGTCTTTAGCAGCTTTGGCCATTGATAGTGCCGATGTATATTCTGGAACAGTCATGCACCAAAGTAATAATGTAGGCAGATTTTTTCATGACAAAAAAAAGAACACCCAGAATTCAACATCTGGGGGAGAAAGGAAAAAAAAAACGTGGGAAATTAGCAATCCCATACTGATAGTGCAAAACTGATGTAAATTTGTTAAAAAGAATATGTTCATAGTCAACATAATGGATGAATGAAAATGCACAACAAAGGGCCATGCTAAAAGCTGACATGGACTTAGGGCCTGATGAGCCAAAAATGGATGGAATTCTCAAAGGAATCACTCCCAATGTACAGGAACCTCCTTGCTAGTTATGTGGAAATTAACATCTAGTTCATGTGCACGTGTGTGCATGTGCATGTACACACACAAACAAACACAAAGATAAAAAAGGATAATTTTTTATGATTTTGAAAAATAATCACTAGCACATAGGACTAAAAACCTTTTGAGCACATTCAAGTTTATACATCGTACCATATTTAGGTCACAAATTCTTATATTACACCAAATGTTATCAATTATCAACACTTTTTGCTGCACTTACACTCTACTATACATCACTGTACTATAGTCAGAGAACCTGAAATAAATCAAGAAATAATGCTGGACATAATGCACCAAGAGGTTCCATCCGTCCTTTTGAGGCTCTGTGGTGATCTTGTTAATTTTTAATTCAAGTATTTTCAAGTTAAGGAGCCAAAAATATTTGAAATGTAGAGTAAACTGTTGTTTAAATAAACAAATTATTCATAACCATGGATTTTTACAAAAAGACCTAACAACAGACTGTATTAAGTAGGAAAAAAAGCACTGCAAAGCAAATATATTTTTTTGCTATTTTAATTTGAAAACTTTATCACATAATTTTCTCACCAAAACATGAATCAACAGAATCTGACCATACATGTAAGTACAGTGGGAATACAAAATTATGAAGCACTGTACAGTAGTTTCTCTTTGTGGAATTTGCTTCTGAGACAAAACTGGCTCTTTGTTAAGCTTGCAGGAATTCTTTGTCTAATTAGCAAATTTATCTCATCCGACTGTTCATTGCCTGCAAAATAAATTAAAAAACCACATTATTTAATGTGCATTTTAATACATCTGAATGATGGAAAAGTAAAGCGAAAATTATTTTAAAAAGTGGATTTATATGTCATTTTACAATGCCTATAAGGCGATACATGTTAGATGCACACTTTGAAAATTTAAAGAAAGTATTCAAGAACAATGGATGAATACTAAAGGAGAAACATAGAAAAAAGAAACTGCACTCCTATGATGACAAGATGAATCAGAATTAAAGTGTAAAATGAAATTTTCCTTTAAAAAATATAAAGTGTAAACTAACATTTTGAAAATATATGCAAGCCTCCAAAAAAGAAAACAAAAAGAAAGAAAACCTCCCCAATAATTAGAAAAGAAATGAGGAATTTTGCTCACATAGTTATACCTCCACCTCTCTCCCATGGTGGGGAAAAGTCTGTATTAAAAATAAAAAAATGGCACCAACTTTGTGAAAACTGTGTGAGATTAATGACTGGTCAACATGAATATATCTTGGTAATGAGATAAAAAATATACAAAGCTTCACAACAATCCACTAAAAGCTGTTAGATGTATCAAGCTGTAAGACACAAAAGGTAAAAACTCTTCAAAAAATCAGGGGCACGCGATTGGTCAATTTGTGCACGATTAGATAATGACCATAATATGTACCAAGTTTCACAGTGATCCATAAAAGACTGCAAGAAAAATTGAGTTCACAAGATTCTGTCCTACAGTGTCTTCAACTACAGGACAAAAAGGTCAATAACCATGATAAAAACTTCAAGAGCACAAGGACTTTTCAATATGCCCATCTCCCAATGTTGGCCATCATATGTACAAACGTTCTGTGGCAATTCATTGAAAACAGAGACTAATGGGTACAGAGACTAATGGATACGTAAGTTCCACGGAAATCCACTGAAAATTGAAAATCACAGGTACAAAAAGTTCCATGGCAGTCCATCAAAAACACAGAGACTCGTATACAAAGGTTCCAATGCAATCCACTAAAAACTGACTATCATAGGTCAAATAGTTCCATGGCAATCCATTGAGAACTGAGACACATGTACAAAAGATCACTTTCAGACTTGCATATATAAAACTTCCAAGGCTACTGATAGTAAACTGTGAGACTTGCAATGTAAAAATGTTCCATGGCAATCCACTGAAAACTAAGACTGGTTGTGTGTTCAGAAGAATCTATTATACATTAAAATCTAGCTCCAAGTGAGAATGAACAACAACTCGATACAAGTTTTGAGAGGACCATAATTTTTTTATGTGTGCATCTTGATATAATAACCAAAATATGTGCAAAGTTCTGTAGCCATCTATTACATCAAGCTCCAAGTATAAAAAAGGGCTATAACTCTAACAAAAGCCACTACAGCATAGTGATTAATAAATATGCACATCATTAGATAACAATCATTACATAACATCATGACACTTCCTAAGCTTCATGGCAATCCATTCACAAGAGTCCCCAGAAGGGACTGATGCTCTAATAGCTGAAAAGAATGTACTGGTGGACTTCATGATAAGACCATTTCTTCCCTTCAACTGCTGTTTATTGAAGCCATCTCTGATTTTCTAAAGCAATAACCAGATTTTCAAACTAGCTGCTGCAGTGGATATCAGATTGGCACCATTTTCAGTTAGGAAAAAGAAGACAGTATACGAAGCCTACTGGTGGAAAAGCCATGTTGATTTGACAACCTATTCTGGAGTAACAGTAAAAAGATTTTTTGAGATGGCTGCCATGATGGCCATCAGATTAACACCATTTTCGTTTCAGACCAAGTAAACATCACAAGGTCTTTTATTGAAAACCCCAAGCTGATATAACCATCCATTCAGGAGGACATGAGATAACACGATTTTCAAAATGTCTACTGTGGTGGCCATACTCTGTATCAGATCTGCACCATTTTTATTTAGGACCATCTAGTCATAAAAACAAGTCTTCTGGTGAAAACCCTATGAACTGGATAGAGGGTGCCCGCTATTGCTGATATACCAGTTTAATGTGTTTTGTTTCTGTGGTATGTAACATGGTACTTTTTCCGTGTACTGGTACATCAGTAGTTTCCATAACGAATAAACAGAAATTCCTGAGGAATATTGTTATGACTTAAATGATATGAGCATCATGTTTTCATTATTCATGACAAAATAATTCAACAAATTAACTTTCTGTTATTATAAAATGATTGTGTATCTCACAAATTAATGGTGAATATTACAAATAAAATTGTATTAATACCCATTTAATCTTACTTGCCTGTTCTGGCGTGCGATACAGATATTCAATCTGTGATTCCATATCACACGTTTATATTTTCCGTATCACACACCCAGCCTGGAACTACTTTTACAACTTGAAGTATGAAATGATAGTCCATTTATAAAATATCCAGAATGATTTATTGCTATATATTTTAAATTATTAAAAAATGCCTACATATGTTTGTAATTTTAAGAAAAACAGTCATTTTTGGCAAAAATTGTTGCTCTGCACCTGTGGATAATGGGTGAGTGCCATAAGTAGCAATGGGCAGTTAATGTGCATTTCATATTATGCAGTTTATGTGCATTTCAGTTTATGCAGTTTATGTGCATTTTAGTTTATGTGCATTTCAGTTTATCTAGGCTAAGAAATTAAAGTTAGTTGAGGTGGACAACTATATCTTATATACTGGAGAGAATATCTGACAGTGAGTTCTTAGATGAAGCTGGTGTGCAAAGTGACATCAAACATGAGAGAGAGAAATGACATCAAACATGAGAGAAAGAGAGACAGAGAGATAGGACCATCCAATCAAGAAGTCATCAGATGAAGTCTTTCAGTGAAAACCCCATGATGATAGGACCATCCAATCAAAAAGTCATCAGGTGGGCAGATAACTTTTAGCTTTGAAACTAAAACGTTTTAATCTGGGAGCAGGTAAGTATTAAGTATTATCAAAGAAACATATTTACTAGATAAAACTGGCTGCTTCTTCAAATATGTTACCTAAATCTTAATACTTTATAAGAATAGGTAAGAGGGACAGGAGATATATCCCCTTATCCTAGAGAGATCTGCATTGTAATAAGGTATATGAGACAGCTTTTAGATAACCTTGACTGGAAAATAAATTCCATATGTATGGGAGTGGCTTTGAAAGGGAAAAAGTTGTTGTTGTTGTTGTTGTAGGGTTTAACGTCATTTTTCAGCACACGATAGGCTATACAAGGCGGCCAGTATTAATGGTGGAGGAAGAACCCGGGAAATCCCCGGAAAGAACCACTGACCCTCAAGAAGCTACTTGCAAGCTTTCTCACATACCCACATTGGCCGATTCCGAGACCCGAACCTATGCAGACAGAGGTGAGCTGGCAGTGATCCGTAATGGAGAGCGCTTTAGACCACTCCGAGCCTCGAAATGGAAAAAGTTGCGAAGCCATGTCCTTATGATGCTGTCAGATAACCCAGGAAGGTAACATTTCACTCCACAGCTGCAGGTCCCACCAGATTAAGTTGTGCCTTTTAGGATGAAATATCTCAGAGACAAAATCTGGTAAATGTACTCACATCTCATGGCATATATAATAATAGAGAACAGTTTCGATCATATGCAATGTTTGTGGCAACTGTCATAACTTTGTGAATTGAGATGCATAGCAAATTCATTTGTTGGGGTTATTTCCAATAAACAGAACAAATAGCCCACTCTATCCATGATGAAAGTGTCTGTCTTAATATATTATCCTTTCCCTCTTTGGGGTGTGATCTTTCTTGACACAATGGCTTGGTCTTCCTCAAGTACCAGAGCTTGCACTAGGTACTGTAGATGATCTTGAAATGAAGTGTCTACAGTAGATAGGAATTATTACCAAATTCTGATAACCCATGAACGTTAGCCTATTCTGGGCAATGAAAGCAGGGGGTGTCATGAGTGATACCGACTCATCTTTTCAGAATTGCATGTAAATGAGTCCACCAACAGGACATGTACTCTAATTCTGCCTGCCATTCATCAATGCAGTGAGCAGGCAGTAATTATATGAGAGGTGAACCACTGAAGCTCTTGTGAGCAGTTCAAATGGTGTCTTGTTTAGCCAGGTTAGCACTCATGATAAGGATCCAGTGTCATTTGAATGTGTAATCCAAATTAAACAGAAGATTGGATAGGTCTTTGATTTGTCTGATATCCTCTTTTTCATGATAATACAGAGTAACAGTAGGTTTTAAATGTGACTAGTGTTAAAACTGTCGTGCAAAGAGCCATTGGAAGTTAGCTATTGAGGCACTGATGCCTACGTGGTATAAGCATTGTGCACACCAATGAGAATATATTTCATTGCCTTCATACACCTTTAAGGTGGAAGGGTCATCTCACTCAAGGGATCCTCCACCATTTGAAAACTCACTCATATGCATCCAGACTTAGAAGAAATTATACAGCAATATTATATGAATTTTCTCAAGCACCAGACCCACACTTATTAATATAGTTATAGAACTGTGAGGGGACACCATTGTGACCTGCACAAGTATGTACCAAAGGTGCCAAAGAGTGTGAAGATGGCAAAGTGATAACTTTGAAAACTTAGAAGCTTTACTGTCAATGACAGAAGAACAGAAAAGTTGGAATTAATAGATAGAGTATATTTCCTTTCGAAGACAAAACTCCACCAACTTTTATTAAGGTAGAAAAGTTCCAAACTGCTTGTATGGAGTTTGTAAGGCCTCTGCAGAGAATGTGCTACTTGGCATGAGCGGAAGTAGTAACTGATGATTTAATAGGATTTGGCGCCAATCATGGTATCAAAAGGAGGTCACTCTAACTGCCAACTATGTCAGCAGATAATTCTTAGCTTTTTAAGTAAAAAGTTTTCATCTGAGACTTGTAAGGTAGAAGTAGTTCTCCTAAAGTATTGCGATCAGATAATGTGTTTGAAGAAGAAAATATGCTATGCTCCTTTATCACCTATGGCTGCCTGTGCAGAAATTTCCTTGTTTCTCATATGCATATGATTGCTTAGCCAATCACTAAAAGTACCAGTAAAATCTTCTTGCAACTGTGACCCAAAATGAACTTTCATTCTATCTGGGCAAATAAAAGTTTCTCTTTCAAACACGACATAAAAAAGGCATTTTCATTTATGTACTGGAGATTGTGACATGGTTTTGTTGATGACACAGGTGATAAAGAAGCATACTGGATTGTCTCCAATGCTTGCAATGATGTGTGCATGATCTGATCTGGAAATCTGAAAAGCACACTGTATTTACCTTGGCCATGAGAACTCCCATCTGAGCTGGTGACAGTGTAACTTGTACATTAGCTGCTTTCAATGCCTCTATCTTCTCTTCTGCACCACCTTTGCCTCCTGCAATTATAGCACCTGCATGACCCATTCTCCTGCCAGGTGGTGCCGTAAGCCCAGCAATAAAAGACACTACTGGCTTAGCATTATTTCCCTGAAAATATGAAAGAAATACAAAGACTCAACATATTTTGTGACAGAATTTAACATAAAGAAAGGGTCTTGAACATAAGAATAGAATAAAATGTCTGAACTGATTTGCAAATATTAGCTTTATCTGAAGCATACCTTTCTGGTTTTTCAAAAAATGTATTAATGTGTGCTGAAAAAAAAAGAATGGATTAAAATCAATGAAATGTGGGATATTTGATTAATTCTTAATTTTCAAGAAACCATTTGTTTGAGTAGAATATCTTTCTTCAATAACAGTTATATGATCATAATACCGTATGAATACAACCACTACCTCACAAATCCAACCCTCCCAAGATAAAAATGTAGCTATGAAAGCTCAAGTTATCTGCCTAAAATGGTGATAGAGTTACCTCCCCTGAGATATAAAGCTTGGTGCCAAATGCCCATCTATATTTCAGTCACTACTGGCGCAGAATGCATGCTGTGTTAACATGATATGACTGCAGAGAGATTGGGAGGGTGTATTTCTACTATGATTTTGCAAATCCAGCAGACGGAATAATGCTGTGTTACTAAGATGTTGCCAAATGACCTAGAAGGTAGCTATAGTTCTCATCATGTTTAACTGAGTCTTTTAGGATGATTTAGTCTGCCCAGAACATGCTGGGCTTGAACATGAATTTGTCGTTCATGACACCCCCAACTTGTGTACTTCCTAAATGTGGCCAATGAGGACAATCTAAGCATGGTTTTGTGATGCTCTTTCAGGATGGGGAAGTGGAGAGCAATGCATCTCTTTCTGTGAGCTGTAAATTGACTGCTGCTGTTAACAGACATGATTTTGGTCTTCCATTATGAAAGCTGAAAAAATTTTAAGGCGGGGGGTTGTGGGGTCTTGAGGTGAAGTCAGTGAAGCATCACTTTAAAAACTAGTGAACTGGTTATTACTGAACTATTTACTCCACTTGGAATATATTACACTGTGTATAGAAGAAAAAGTAGCTTATACTGGTGAAGTCAGTTAAGTGCTGCTTTGATTCAGATAATGATTCAGCCACCCATGGGAATATATCATGGCCTTTGTAGACAGGTCCCCAGGTTCAGCTCTCAAATTTGGACAATGACAAATGCATGAACTATGCACCAAATGGCATAAGCATTATCTGTATTTCATTATTATTGTTTTGCATCAGTGTGCGTGTATTGTTATGAGCAGTAGTAGTATACTATCAAGATACATGTATTTAGTGTAACTTTATAGCAAAAAGAAAATAACAAAATCATAAATTAATAAGTTCCACACAATATTACTAAGATTGCTGTATCCTCACTCTAATTCTTCCTGTGTGTGTATATATATATATATATATATATATATATACAAATTTCTGATGAAGGCAGGGTGAAAACATCGCTTGGTTAGGAAACACATGGCTCCTGATAATGGAAGGAAAGTGACTGCTGATTACATGACATTTATATAGGAAATTTACGGGGGGGGGGGTAGATTAGAATGGCCATTGTGACCAGGTGATCACTGAACATAGGTGACTGTTAGGACAGGTTTGACTAAACAGACATAGGGAGAGTTCCTTAATGCGAGAAGTAATCTCTGAGACCATTACAATCAAAAGTACAAAGTACTTTACTTTTGTACAATAAATAATATCTCAGTTATTTATTTAATATAACCAGAAATTTTAAAACAACTGACATTGCAATATTAACAGTGAAATCTTTTAATGATTGATGTATAGAAGCTATGTTAAAGAGCTGGCTATGGGATGCCTCTTGACATTTTGGAGAGTAAAGTTTGGTTATCACAACCGGTCCTAGTAAATTTAACCAAGGTTGATGCTAATGATAGCTCCAAATTAAAGGTTACGGACTTTGCTATGCCTCCATGCATCTTGCAACATCAAAATAGACAGATGAATTTTTGCATGGTTTACAAATACTGACCTAGAAACATGTTCATGAAACACAAATACCCACCAATATGACCTATTTTGTTGGATGGTGTTGTAATAACAAAGATTCCGCATACAGACACAATGGCGACATAATGTACCATTTTTAGATTTTTATATATATATATCAAATAAACCTTAACCAAGCCACAAAATATGTACATACGGAGCCAGACAGATGCATGTACATATGCATGGATACTATATGCTCCGTTCCCATTTGATGCTGACATGAAAAAGCTAATGTTTTTCCAACATCATAGCTCAACAATTCAGTAATTTTTGTGGATTACTACATCTTCAATTTTAATGCATGTACCAATATCAATTTTAACTGCAAATTGTCTACTTATTAATCAAACAGTAAAGTAAAATAAAAACATCAGAAAAATATCCGACTCACAATATTGTTGTTTTTAAGATAATCAGCAGCTTTTTCCTCTGCTCCTCCTCCAATTTCACCAATTAATACAATACCTATAAATAAATGAAATTCATAATAAGGATGATGACTAAAGATGCCTGGGTATTTGCACAACGATAATAACCCAGGTAATAAAATTGACAACTGGGTACCCTTAAAAAAATTTCCCAGTTCAGATCAAGACAGATAATAATGACTCAGTTCAAAGCTTGTGTCACATGTGCATTTATTCACTGTCACAGGGGCTCATATTGTTGCTTACAACTTACTTGTCATACATGTACTACATAATAATACATGGAAGGACACTTCTCTCCTTTCTTGTACATCCTATTTAAGAATCAATGCTGGTATTTCAAGCTAGATTTCGCAGAGCATAATAAATTTGGTACCAATGCTTAGCTCAGGCATTCCACTTTTATACCTCTCCAATGTCTGGTTTACTGTCATACCTTTAAGTAATGCCAAACAATTTCCCCACACTACCACTCGACATTGCCATGATCATACCCACTTAATATGCAAGTGCAACTAAGTGAATGGAATACTGCCTTCTCACTGGCAAAAGGAAAATGATGTACTAAATCTATTTACAACTTATTTTTGTATAATTATACAGTACATATATGACTAATTGTCAAATTGGAAACAACCCTAATAGTAGTGTATTCATCTTCAGACCTCTATTTTCAATTTATAGTACCGGTATGTAATGAAACAGTTCCAAGAAAACAGATTTCTTGAGTGTGAAACCATGTAACTCATTCTATTTTGATACTACAATTATAGCAGACCAGTCTAAATTGAAAATAAATGGCACCAGATATCATAATAAATGGGTTTTACTGATCTGCCTCATGGATGTTATATGACTAAATGATGTTAGAGAAGAGAAACTTTGTTAAAAAGGTGTTGCATCCGGAAAAGGAAAAATGAATAGCACTTTAAAATTTTTGAATAAAAATTCAACAGTGAAATTATAAAACAGTCATCATTTGTGGATGTTATGAATATTCATGAAAATTACTGAAGACATGTAGTCTAGTTAAAGTGAGTGTTATACATTCATAATTTATCAATTTCTTTTGTGTCTATACTTTCATACTAACTACCAATCAACATGGATTTAGCCAATTTGTGACAAAAATTTTAACTGCAGATCCAGGTAAGTGGCAAAAATAAATGAACATGTTTCATTAAGTTTTCTGTAATTATGGCATGTAATATATAGATTCTCTTTTCATGCTCAGATTATGCTTTTTTGTCACTTATATTAGTAATAATTATGCTTATACCTCTCTTGGGGGTTTGCATGTGTGAACCTACAATAAAGACGTTCAGGTTCACATTTAATACAATTTCCCCTTGATTGGGTACCAGGGTAACAGGTCGTTAGAATTGATGGGTACCTGGTAGAAGTTTCCTAAAATTCTGACATCTTTAGTGATGACAGATGCCGCTGGTTCAACTCATACTGAAAGTACCTTATGTAAAAAAAATCTCAGTTTTAAAAGTACTCATGATAGTATGCTATGGTGTAACTTGGGTACAGTCGTTGATATATGTTTGCTTTATCAGTGTATTCTTTTCCTTTTATACCCCCAGCCAATAATCTGCTGAAAATAGAATATCATTAATTAATGCACCCTACTGAGACTGTGGGGATACCAATGCCTGCGGACATGCAAGATGTTTTACGTCATGATCAATTCTATTGAAAGCCAATTAACACAGGACTATTATATTTTCCAAAATAAGACAAGGATACCTAATTGTATACCATGCTTCTCTGATACAACCAACAACTGTCTGTCAAAATCTTCCACTGCAATAAAATCCGCTCTGACAAAACCAACAATTGTCATTCAAAATCTTCCATTGCAACAAAATCTACTCTGACGCAAAAAACAACTGTCAAAATCTTCCATTGCAATAAAATCCACTCTGACACAACTAACAACTGTCATTCAAAATCTTCCATTGCAACAAAATCTACTCTGACACAACCAACAATTGTCTGTCAAAATCTTCCATTGCAATACAATCCACTCTTACACAACCAACAATTGTCTGTCAAAATCTTCCATTGCAATAAAATTCACTCTTACACAACCAACAACTGTCAAAATCTTCCACTGCAACAAAATCCACTCTCACACAATCAACAAATGTGTCAAAATCTTCCACTGCAATAAAATTTACTCTGACACAACCAACAACTGTCTGTCAAAATCTTCCATTGCAATAAAATCCACTGTAAAAGCAATTGTAAGAAATTCTAATTTTCAGAATAGGGGAAGCGGATATGGCAATCAATTCAAAATAAAGCAATGAGGATACTGTATATTTTAAAGTAGTGACAACATAATCAGAATTATTAAACATGAAATTAGCCCATTTAATTTGAGGGGTAAAACAGAAGGCGATGCACTTATTTTTTTTACATGTCCCCAGGCCATGTGTGTGTGTGTAATTTTGATTTTTAATGGAGCTTTAAAATATTTTTCAGTCACATCTCTACAATGTCTGCACTGTCACAGTTTATAGTGACATCTAGCACTGGGGCATCATGCCGCAGACATGTAGTACAATGTCCCACCCAGTCACATTATCCTGACACCAGGCCGACCAGTCCTAACAATAACCTCTAAATGCTGAGCGCCAAGCGAGGCAGCTGTTAGTGTCATTTTTGTTAAGTCTTTGGTATGACTTGGCCGGGGATTGAACCCACAACCTCCTGCATCCGAGGTGGATGCTCTAACCACTAGGCCACTGGAGCAGTCTCCCCAGGCCGAAAAATTAAAACTTTAAGAAAATTGAACAGACTGTAACCGAGGCTATCTGTGGCATAACACTCTCAAATTCATACTATTATTGCTACAATTTGTTTCCATGATAGCACAAAAAATACTAAATGCACAAATTTCTAAGTACCAAAAGACACACTTCATGCACAAACAGATATCCTATAGAGAATAATTATCACTTTCTTTGCAAGTGAAGATTTGTATAAAAACAAAATACATAAAGTATTTTCTGACACTGGAATGGAAATTGTTTGCATGCATGTATTACTGAACGAAATATGTTAATACAAGAGAAAATGCAAAACTGCTTAAAAATATGAAGATATACAAATTTATAATCTCATGCACTGAGATACAAATACATCTATATTGCCCTGAATAAATCTGAAACATTGTTTTACTAATCTGACTACACCAGACTCTCTCCCTCATAAAATATTTAACTTTATATACCTTTACAGAGTGCCAGATATGTAATATTACAATGGTAAGGAAAATGTAAACTGTGTGTGCATGATTTACCTTTTTAACATAGTTTTAACAATGTCTGCAGTGTGGCAGTTTATAGAGGTGTCTAGCATTGGGGCATCATGCTGCAGACATGTAGCATGATGTTCCACCCAGTCACATTATTCTGTCTACAGGTCACCAATCCTAACATTAACCTCTTAACGCTGAGCGCCAAGCGAGGTAGCTGCTATTACTATTTTCTAAGGCTTTGGTATGACTTGGCTTGGGTTCGAACCTGTGACCTCCTGCATTTGAGGCAGATGTAACCATTTTTAAACCAAAAGAGCGGTTAATATGTAAGTTGTAAAACTCGTTTCTGATCCATCGGCCTTGTATATTATAAATGTAAATTAAACTAAAAATACCTCAACACAACTTGCTTGACATGACTACAAAATTTGGCTAATCTATCTTAAGAGTTTGAGAGGTATGTTCCAAAAATGAAAATGATTACCAAGAGACAGACAGACAAGCAGACAGACACATTTCTCTCCATTTGACAAATCATATAAGGGAGCAGTGGGCTGATGGTAACAAAACAACAAAGTCATCTGCTCCTTTCTTTCCACCTCATAAGGTCTGCTAACAGAAGGGTTTGTCAAAGCTTTCAGATAATGGATGTTTATATGCACCAATTATATACAGGGAAGTGAAAGTAGTCAAGTTTTGTTCCTGAAATTAATGTGTGAATGGTGGATGGTTGATGAACAGACAAACAAATAAAAATGCTAAAATAATGAAAATGAATAGTTACAAATATGTTAGGGCACAAAAATAACAATAAATTAATCTACATCACTATTTGTTTTAGAGTTTGGACCTGGAGACAAAAGTGTGGATAAAGAGTGGATGGGTTGACAGATAAATAGAGAAACAAATTGAAAACTAAGAACTGTGAACAGAGAACGACACATTCTGACCACTAATATATGTACTTACTTTCAATGAGACATCTTGAGTAAGTTCGAAGATATAGTCCAAGAAATGTTATTTTTTGATGGAAATGAATAAAAAAATGTTAAAAAATATTGTAACTGAAGAACTGTGAATAGTGAAAGGCATGTAACACCACAAGTCAAAAAGTGTACAAAATTTCATATGGGTATCTGAAATGGTTTTAAAGATTTTGCCCCAGAAACTGAATATGGATAACTGATGAATGAACAAAGAATATGATGACAACAGAGTGAATATACAAATACTTAAAGTTAAGGACTGTGAATAGTAAAGGACACATCTATATACTGAAGCATATTCTAAGGACTACACCATCATAATAATCCATATAATGAGCATATAAAGTTTCATGATAATACCAGCGACACTGTCCCATTACTATTTTCAACCTTCAGTGACCACATTCACTTTTTATGTATAGGTCATCTTTTCGGACACCTTTACTTTTATAGTCAGTGAGCACACATTCAAAACTGTACTAAACTACTATATAAAAAGTAGATTATGTAACTGTCAAAGATATTCATTTCACATAACAGGCATGAGAAAGACAAACTAAGAAAATCCCTTTAGTATCAACTAATTCCGCAGTTAATGTGTCTCTCATGCAATAATCCTTTAATTTTGAATTATGTCAAGCAAAATCAGGAGTTTCAGTGTCTTCATACTCATCAGTAGTTGAAATCCTCAAAATCAGGAATTACTCTACAGATTCTACAGCCTGTCAAAATGCCAACAGACCCTTTGGTCAAGTAGCTGTTCGAAGAACAGAGGCTGGTGTTATATTTAGACATGTCTCGCATCTAGAGATATCCTGTTTTTAGACCACTGGTTAAACAGGCAAAGTGATGTACATATAATTATATCCACAATGAAAACAAAAACAAAATAAAAATTCATTCTGAAAATGTAAACTCGTGTCTTGCTTATGCTTTGCCAATAAGCTAAAAATGCAAGGTTAACATTTCACCTACCCTCTGTTTTTGGATCCTGTAGGAAGACTTCAAGACTGCCAATGAGCTAAAAATGCAATGTTTAACATTTCACCTACCTTCTGTTTCTGGATCCTGTAGGAAGACTTCAAGACAATCAACAAAGTTTGTACCATTGAAAGGATCTCCACCTATTCCTATACAGAGGCTCTGTCCAAGTCCAGTCTGACTGGTTTGATGAACAGCTTCATATGTCAGTGTTCCAGATCGGGAAACTATACCTTTAAAACAGATTATAAGGAACCTTCTTGATATAAAGGTAAAAATAATAGATTAAATTACCTGAAATACCGAACAATAAACATGACAATTAATCTTGGGGCCCTCAAAAACTAGAATAATAAAAGTTATACATATTCATCATTTTTTCCCCACCATTCATAAATTAGATCATGTAATAAAAAGACATCTTTCAAAATCGTATAACTTATGCCGAGGTCTCGCTAGGATTTTAAAACTAGGAGTCCCACCAGCAAAAGTTGCAGTCCCCTCCCGGAAGCAGATTGGGCACACATGAAGTGGCTAAATTTCCACATGTGAAGAAGCAGTGGTTGCCACACTGAATGTAATTTTCTGAATTCTTTACACCAGTGACATATAGCTCTTGTTTGTCCATTAGAGTGAAACTAAATTATGTCAGGCCAAGGAAAGGTCTTATTCCATACACCAAGCCAACAACATCACACACTTTCGTACATCTGACTACTGTTTCATGCAAATTACCAGTTCTAGCAACTTTAACATTCTTCTGAATCTCATTACAATCTCTGACAATTTGCCATTTAACCCAAAATACTTATCTAGATTTGCAACAGCATTTTGTAGACATTTCAATGCATCTTGATTTTGAGGTCACATGCACTACTTATTTGTCTACTTGGAAATGAACACAATAATGAAGCTAAAGTTGTTCATTTGATTCTGTACAGGAAGTGTAAATTACCTGTCATTTACTTTTCAACCAGCAATGAAGTGTAAATCCCAAAAATAACACTAACAAATAATACATACTCAGAAAGATAATCTTGTTGGCTTTATTGCATATATATTTTATAGCAATCTTTAATAAAGACAGTTCATAACATATGGAAAAAGTGCAGTGACCATGTAAAACTGTCATTTCCAAGGGTATATTCCCCACACTGGGACTGCTAATATGAGACGTGATCATTTTCACATCATAAATATCAACTGCAATTTTTGCACTCTGCAGAGATGTTAACATGTACCTAATACACTTGGTAACTCAGGTCCAACTGCAAGTAGCACAGACCCTGCTCTTCCATTGCATAACGCACCAGCAGATCAGGGCCTGTCTTGTTTGTTCCAGTGATAACAAACAGCATAGAACATTATGTGATGATGGAGCTGAGTCTGCTTGATCCAAATGGTATCCAAGGCAATATGTTATACTGCATTTGACAGACTGACGGTACAGCATGTACTGGACTGAATAAAGGGACTGAATCCTATACAGAAGATACAGTCCTGGCTGAATGCATTATAGCTATTATAGACTCCAATATCGGTAATTTTGGCAGTGCAATGAAAAAAGATTACTGATGAAATGAAGCATAAATGCAAAATGCAGAATGAAGAACGATAAATATAGATGGAATTAAAAATGAACGTATGTCACAAATGGATTTGAAAACCTGAAATTTTCATGTCACTAAATTTCCAAAGTGGACAACCATTTATCGTGACAATGAAGGATACAATTCTTTACACTGACAGTAAATTTTTCTTCCTTTACTAGCCACAATACATCTACAATTAAAAAGCAAAGTAAAGGGAATTAAGTTATTTTAACAATACCTAAGATATAAAAGATCTGTTTTAAATAATCAGGATAATGAAAGAGAAAACCTAGGAAATTCTTTTTCTTTAAAAATCAAACCCATTGCAAAGTGTGAAACAAAAGAGTGCAACCTACCTCTTCTGCTTTATGACCAGTAAAAAAAAAACTAAACCAAAGCAATACTCCATGTAGTAAAGACAGCAAATATTTGCTTAAGGACACATGGACAACTGTACAGATAATGACCATCCCATAAGTTTAACTGGTCTATAAAAATTGAGCTAAAAATAGAAAACCCACTTTTTGCTATAAATGCATTTCCATTTCATTCCAAATGTGTGATAAAAGAAGGAAATGATGGGTGGCAGTGATAATCATATACTCCAAATGTAGTTCTGAGATTTGAAGATTACAAAAACTTGCAGATCATTTACATATCTGTGAGTTTATGTATGTCACAATTTATGTATCTCAGGGAGTTGCTGTACCCATTTCAGTGTCTGTACCATCTTGGCTGAAAGTGAAATGGTTTGAAATCTTTTGTAAAAGAAGACTTGCATAGAATTATGCAAAACACATAAGTATATATACATAGCACTAAATTGTTCCCAGGTCTATAGGCACACTAAAACAAGAAAAACTTTGGTACTTACCTATTGTACCCTTTTTGTGAATATGACCTGGCATTATTCCTATTTTACATTCTCCTGGCTGAAAAAAAAAGAGAGATAGAAACCATCACAATATAACTGCCTTTTCTTCTGAATTACCAACAAAAATCTGACTTTCCAGGTCTCAGCTTTTACTGTCATGAAGTGAAGTCACCCTTAAGAAATACCACTCTCTCTCTCAATCAGAATTGGCAAGAGTTCATGTTATAAGCTTACATCCACCCCCCACCCCACCTCAATAACCCTTTGGCTCCATTGGGATCTGATACCTTTACTGTCCACTGCTCATCCTTGTTGAACATCATACCAACTAAGAGCACTATCTCTTAGGGCTGTTCCAGTGAAACATGCCTGGGACCCAGGGAAGGCACTTTTAATGTGGGGTACTCACCCATGCGCGCAATTTAGAATTTTCTTATCATTTTCATATGAACTCTCTGAAATCAAAGTAGCCTGGCATAGGTACCATGTATGTTTCAATGGAATAGCCCTTACTGTAAACAGAGTTTAGGTTACTGGAAAACTAAGTGATAAACAGTTGGATGAATGAACACCAAAACAATGGACTGATGGAAATGGCTGACTACAGTATATGCATCAAAATGTAAATATATTAAAAGATTCATTGATAAAAAGACTGTCATAATGGATTCAAAATAGTTTCCACAATAAGGTATCAAAAAGGCTCATACACAGGATCAACTGATTTATAAAAGAAAAGTAGTTTTATCACTATGTACCATGGTTCCTAAAGCCCTGGCATGCTTTTTAAAAGGAATTTACAAGTACTTTAAACAATTTTCAAGATGAATGTTCTCTTATGGAAACTCATTTTTTATTCACATTATCTCATTTGTCACTGCATAAAAATGTATAAAAGTATAAGAGAAAAACCTTAATATGCCACTGCTGAAAAGGAATGACACTGCATCTCGTAACTTCTGGTTTTATATCTTATGATCAGCCCACTTTCATCATATTTTACTTAATTAGTTTTTAATAATTTATTGGAAAAATGTTACAGAAAATAATTTCTGAATTAGAAAGTACATTTAATTTAGTCTGAACATTTTGTATACACTTATAGTAAAAACTGTATAGGTCATGTATGTGCATTTACTTATCTTAAATTAAATATAAATTGTTGTTTTAAAATTTTGCTTAACCAAAGTCTATTGAATCCTGATTACTGAATACTCTGGACCATAACTGTCATCAACAAACTTCCAGAAGAAAATTATCAATCACTAGGAACTTTTGCAATGGTGGCCGGGCACTAAAATGGGTCATGAAAAGAGCACATTGAATCCAGTTGTCATAATATAAGGCAGTATGAATTTGTTTATCGACATGCATAGCTTTCTCTGTGATATCACACTGCACTACTTTCTTTCCAGGTTGTACTGGATCATATCCTAAGGCTGATATCATCCAAAAATGTCCACATACTTTAACATTGATTTTGCCATATGTTCTTTACGGGATGTGTAAGTAATGACCTTCCAAAGGAATATGAATGTATGAGGATCAAGTGTGTGTGTGTGTGATCTGGATATTTAGCGTAGCTTTAACAATTTTTTAGTCATATAGCTATGATGTCAACACTGTGGCAGTTTATAATGATGTCTAGCACTGATGCATCATGCCGCAGACATGTAGCATGATGTCCCATCTAGTCACATTATCCTGACACCAGGCCGACCAGTCCTAACATAACCTCTTAATGCTCAGCGCCTAGTGAGGCAGCTGTTAGTACCAATTTTGTAAGTCTCCGGTATGACTCAGCCGGTGTTCGAACCCACAACCTCCCGCTTCCAAGGTGGACACTCTAACCACAAAGCCAAAGAAGCAGTCCCTGTATGAGGATCAAATAAAGTGAATAACTGCTATGTAAAGGTATGTAGAATCAAACTCTAAAAATGTCACCCATTACTGAAATAATTGGTGTTGAACGTATACATGACCTCTATGACTTTCACTACAAATAAATTCGAACAACTTAATTTCTGCTGTCCTTTGTTATGATCCACTCACTTTCATCTCATTTTACTTAGCTATTATTTACTGAAATATTTCTGGAGAAAAATATTTCTGAATCAGAAAGGATATTTTATACACTTAGATAAATTCAAAGAGTTTTATTATAAATTCAAAGCATTTTTCACTAAAATCAAGGGCTTTTCAAGAACAAAAACCAACTTCCTTGAACTTCAAGGAGTTTTCAAGGAAACCCAAAAAGTAAACTTTTCAAAGCTGTATGAACAATGTGCACAATATATTAACAAAATATTTACTGGGCTGAAAGATGCTTGTTTTTTAGCAAAGATTACTTGTCATCATTTCTGAAATATGATTACCTGAATTCTTCCATTGTGCAGATACTAATTCCATTTGTTCAATTGGTGCCATAGTGAACTTTATTATAGAATAAAAGAGGTCTTATTACTCTCACTGTTGTGTTGGTTTTTTTCTTCATTACTGTTTTTTCTCTAAATACTTCTTAAAATGAAATTTAAAAAACCATTTTTTTTTAAAGTACAGTCTAAAACTGCTTCAAACATGTTGAAAGTAAGCTGTCTGGAACTGCAAGAACAAGGAATGATACGTGAAAAATATTATGGATGAATCTGACCAAACATACCTTAATAATTCCTGGGCAGTTAGGTCCAATAAGCCTGGATTTGCTCTGCCGAACTAGTTTGTGTTTAACACGAACCATATCCTGCTGAGGGATCCCTTCTGTGATGCACACAATAAGGGGAATTTCAGCATCAATGGCTTCTATCAAGGCAGCTGCAGCAAACTGAGGAGGCACATAAACCACGGTGGCATCAGCCCCCGTTTTCTCTCGAGCCTATAAAATAAAAGTAATCAAGAGGTATGCATAAAAAAGCATAAATAAGAATTATAACTACTTTCATGGTACTCAATAGCAAATCCCCATGCTTTATATCACATATCTTCCAGCCTCTGAACCCCCTCTAGACTGACCAAAGGCTTGTAAACTCCCCCTGACCCCCTTTTGGATGGAGACTGAGGGTTTGTAAAACAGGGTTCCCAAAATCTTTCAAAAATGTAATTCCATGACTTGTCCAAAACCTTTTTACCAATTTCAAGAGTACCTACTACATAATTTTATGACCTCTAATACTTAACTAACACATAAATAACAAGAAAACATTTTACAGATGGCTTTGGCCATATTTCATTCTAATGTTGTAAAGCGCTTAGAACTTCTAAAGATTAGGTGCTATACAAAGTCCTCATTATTATTATTATTATTATTGGATAGGTCATTCTTCTTTTTTGGAGTGCAGTGAATACAAAATTTTTGAATGGCAGTAAGATCCATCGATGTAGTCTGACTATGAAGTAATCAAGTTTATGGGGAACCTACTCTCACAAAGCAATTGTCGACATTAGGTAGGTTGGTAAAACTTTTGTTTTGGAAAACAAAAATGTGACCCGATAATGCAAAATAACAAAATTCCATGACTTTCAAAAAACTCTGAATGACTTACGAAAATTTCAAAACTTTTCAATGCCCTTGAAATGCTTTTCTATAATTTATAAACTTTTCCATGTCGCCTAAAAATGTAAACTTCTCTTTTTTCTGTTAGGAAAGCAAAAACGACTTCGCCCTGTGATTTTTTAAGAGGGTACATTGACTGACCATACTTTTTTAGATACTCCCTCGCCTTAGCTTGGTTAGTCCTAGTGTGTAGCAAAATGGATTCATCAAGACATCGGTAGCTAGGCCTAGTTTTGATATCAATTACATTGACAAACTCTTGCCCATTCACCAGCATGTGTTTTGATAGCTGATTGACCGTTAACTCTTTCCCTAGAAAGGTAGTAACTATCATGCCCTATTTCAGCATGTTTCCTTTGATGATAAAAACATACCAACTTGTGTTTCAAAGCTTTAACAATAGTGAGTAAATAGCAATTTGTGTTTTAAGATCAGAATTGGTGATTTGGATATATATTAACAGCCTCTTGTACACTATTTCCTCATAAAATTAGTTTGAAACTGTAAGTGAGCTAGTAACCTAACGGGAAATAATGGCAGACATCGCTAAGTCTTGGATGTAACAGTTTATTAGATTCAATCTAAGATTGTCAGTTTTTGTAAATCATTGGCCAAGTATATCCAGAAAAATATACAATTCATTGAAAGCAAAGCCAAGGTATTATTTTATTAAAGATTTAACTTTAAAATACAAATTATATAGGTCAGAAACAGATGGGACAATGCTATGTTGTGGAAGATGCATTGTAAGGTCTAAGTTGTTTTCTGACTTGCCACGTATTTGTGAAAATATGAAAAAAAGCAGCAAAGCAGATACTATTTAACCATTGCTTAAAATTAATATAAGTACATAGACAAATAAATAAACCATAAATCTGCAATCCTGTCAATGGACTGTTGCAATGAAGCTGTTTTAAAGTGAGTGATTACATTACAAAAAAGTCTCCTTCTAAGCATAGATGCACTCACATCTGTGCTGATTCTGTAGGAAAGAAGGGTTTAGTTCTCATACCGTCAATAAATGAGATATGCCTGTAATTTTATGCATTTTAATGTGTTATGTATGAATAGTTACGGTAATGTATTATCTGCAATGAAGAAATGAGGATGAACAGTATGATCTGAAGACACGTGTGCATTTGCCCTCATGTACATGGTACAGGGGTTGTTTCAAACATGTTTAAAATCTTTGAAAGTGCCATTATTGTGAACTTTTAGAAAGTATAAATAAATAAAAGACTGATTAAGGGCCTTTGATTAAGCATTTTTACTAACTTGACATCACAATAATATAAACTGCTTACTCAGTTAAAATATGATACAATGTAGTTTCTTTTATTCTCTTTTTGAGTCATATGGCCAAAATAACTCAGAAAATTGTCTCCTTGAAGAAAAAGTATTTCTTAAATACAAAGTTAAATGCAAATATTAATACTGGGAAACAGGGCTTATTTCAAATAAGAGAACATATAAGTGTGTTGTGTGTGCATATATATATTGTGTTTCATGCTTCGTGTCCACTTCTCCCTCTTGAGCTTTCACTTCTTCCTGTTCCATCCAAAAGGAGAAGTCACTTCTCCCTAAAATTCAAGTCTAGCTTGACCCCTGGAAGGGACTGCAACTTTTGTTGGTGGGACTCCTATTTTTACCAAAATGGGAGTCCTGGACTCTTCGCTTCAAAATCCTAGCGAGACCTCTGATTATAGACTGAACATGATAATAAAAGTAGTATGAATCACATTTTACATTTACATGATACATGCAAAGTAAATTTAGGACTTGATGTTAAAACATTATGACTTCTCAAACAATACATTGCTTTCAGTAGGTGTACTAGCTGAGAGGGTTAGGTATCTGAATTTGACCTAAAAAACCTTGCTTGCATATTTTTTACAATAAATTCATGATCAATTTGAATCATGGGCAAATGGAAATAATATTTAAAAAAACTGTGTTTGATGAAACACGTGGTTTTCCCCTGAGGCAAAAGTGTAGTTAAAGAGGGGCATAACCTGGTACATTGTCCAGAAAATTAATATATCTCTTCTATGACCTGATGTACATTCAAAACCAAAATAGGAAGTGGGCTGGGTAAACTAGGTTACATTATATCCTATGCTGCAATAAACACATTTAACACAACAATGCATAGCTGCAATGCAACCCCAGGGTACAATAAAACCAATTTTCAGGAACAAATACTGATTTATAATGCATATGTAACTATTTACAATATCTACAACCATCAGCAAAGTAGGACAGTAACTTAATTATTTTATGTCAAAGATGTATTTGTTTGCACTCTTGCACCTTCCTTAACAGGTACCCTGTTCCATCTGGGTGCCCATTCAGAAGGTGCAAGAGTGGAACAAACTCGCACTCAGACACATGGTGTTTACTTTTTACATTTGTTTATTGTTTATTCCAATGTACCATCTTTCACTGATGATCTGAATTCTGTGCAATTTTTTTTGTGGAACTGTTTTTGTTCTAGCACATGAGTAATCCTTTGCAATTTGATCCTTTGCAATTTTACTATCTGGAAAAAGTGTGTGAAATAAATCACCAACAACACTAGCAACTTAAAGAGGAAGGTTCCTTTCTAAAAGAAACTTAGCAAAACGAATTTCTGATTAAATTACATCAATGTTTTCTCTGATATTTATAACTGTTCAGGGCTCGAAAATAGCGCTAGTCCTCTAGCCTGAGGCTAGTAGATGTCCTGTCAGACTAGTAACTTTCATAATGTTAATAGACCGATGGGCTAGTAAGTTTCGGTTGTCAACAGTCAGCGTTTGTTTATGCATTCCCTAATAAAGACTTGACTTCAGCAGATGTTCTGTAGAATCAAAGCAGTGACCATTGTAAATACAGTCGTAAAATATTAGCATGAGAAGATGAAGTCAATTTCTGCCTTGGAAAGGTGTGTTTCTAAAAGAAACCATCTGATTTTGTGCATTTCGCTTAACAGTGCCAATTATAGTCCCATCATTAACAATGGAAATTTGGTAGTTGATCCTAATTATTCTTATAACAAACTAAATGAAAAATGAAGTGGTATCACACTTTATTCACTCGACCACAGTAACAAACTACAAAGCGGCATACCACACAAAAGAACACGGCAAAAACTATTCAAAGAAATTAGTTCTCATGTTTCTTTGTTTAAGGTTGTTTTTTTTTTTTTGTGGCTCACTAGCCAAATGTTCCAAACGTCACAAATGGGAAACTGCATACTGACACATCCTTTCCATACAACTACTTTTTCTATGATGATAAGAATAGTTTTTGTATTTTTTCTCTTACACAAACGAACAAATAATTGAATACACGTGGAGATATCCAAGCAAAATGCCGTACATTTGTTGCGAATTAAAATCTCTTAGCATTGGCATCTAAGATTTAAAATTTTTCTGCCTTATTATTAACTTCAGCAATACATTTAGGTTCGATTAATTAGGAACAATTACCAAACTTACGCTATTAAAGATGAGACCGTAATTGGAGCGTTGAAATAATTCTTTTGATGGGAACACACCTTTTCCAAGTGAAACTAACATTATCTTCTCATGCTATTATTTTATAACAGTGTTTACAATAGCCACTGTTCTGATCCTGCAGACCATTTTGCTGCAGTCAAGTCTTTATTAAGGAGAGGTCATTTAATTGTAGGGGAGGAGGCAAAGGCACATGTAGTTGATGTTGGAGAGACTTACAGGAATGATAAACAGGTTGTTACATTTACTCACTATATGGCTGAATAAGAAAGGCAGAAATTTGTCAAAGTGTGAAAGAAGCAAGGTTTCTTGCAGTAGTGTGCGACAGTTGTACTGATAGTTCAATTCAGAAGGAGGATATTGTATATTTAAGAATTTGCAAAGGAGGAAAGATTAAATCATCATTCCTAGCAATTGATAATGTAGAGATGACAGAAGTGATCCTGAAGGTGATCACCACTGCACTGCAATGTTTTAGGGAGATGGGTAAGGAGACCAGAATAAGCCCCACATGGACTCCGAGTCCAGGTGGAGGACGAGAAAGGACACCTGGATCCCTTTCTGGAATTGGATCTAGATTATCTTGAGAAACAAAAAAATGTGAATTGACTGATTGATGATTTGAAGCAGGATTTATACTTCTGCATTTCATATGATAATGCTATTTATGAAATAAAATTGTTGTTAATCTCAATACAAGTGTGTGATGTTTTGTGGCCAGACTAGTAAAGATTTGGCAGGACTAATCAATTTCTCAGTATACTAGTCCTTCTGGCTACAAAGAAATTTGTGTTAAATTCGAGCCCTGCTGTTGTAAGTTCAGGCTGTGTTGTTGTTGATGAAGCAGAAGCAGATGTTTATTTTTCATGCCTTTTTATGTCATGGGCACCTCCATGCCAACAGCAAAATCACAATTACACAATTTGCAAAATGCAAAGTTTTCCCAATTACTATAAGTTTTCTTAGGTCTAAACAAGACAGCATAATTGTCTTTCCAGTACTGTTTTCTTTCTTTGCTGGAGAAAACTCCGAATCTTCTGCCTTCCTGTTTGACATGACTATAAGCTGAATACACCACTCCCTTGATAACTCACGCACATTGGGGTCCAGAAACATCGACCGCACTATAAATGAGGCGCGAGTTTTCGAGGGACCTATAAAATAAGTCCAAAACCAATAAAGTGATTGACGACATAACGGAAAAATAAAGGTGGGGGGGGTAGGCAGATTATACTGTTGAATACTCACTTTATAATCGTTCTGAGATTAACTGTTAATAAATATCTCTTCATAATGGTGTACTTTATTATTTTCTCATAGGACAACATTAATTTCAGGATAAATTACAGTATATTGAGGCGATCATCGAAAACATTATTCCACGTGGTTTCCGTTCGCTGAACATGTGTACCACTTCACACATTGTGTACTACGTCACTAAATTTTATGTTGAATTGGATACATTCTAGTTTTATTGTTTGATCCAAATTAGACGTTTTTTTTATATACAAAAGATCGACTCTTTTCGAGAAACAGTGTCGATCGAACGATAGATAGATAGATTTGAATGCGATAGAAGTAAAACGGAAAAAAAAGGGTTAATCAGTACTAACATATTTAATTGGTCTACAAATTTAAAACAACGTAAATTAGAACAAGTTAATACTTGCCGCTTGTGCCAAAGTTGACAAATATCAATTCACTTTTTGAAAAAATCAGTTAATTTTTTTTTCTTTGGTTTCTTTGCCGCTGAGCAAATTCCCTCAGATTTCTCAACTGCATGAGCTTTACATAGTCAACATTTTGAGTCTCCAGTCACCTTATGGCAATATCAAAATATTTGATTGCTTTCTGTGCAGAGGGGTGGGGGTGCAACATCTGCGTCTGCATCACTTTCAACACTTGTGTTACTCCAGTTAGAATCGTCTTTTGCTGCAAATTTGTTCGCTATAGAAATAATTATAGTTTCATCTGACATGTATTCGGCTGTGGGGCAATCATTGTCAGCACAAATCCACTCCTCCATATCATCAAGAGAAACGCCCATCTCAGGACCATGAGTCTGTACGAATTTCTCCCAAACAGCCTCGGCATTAATGACATCAGTTTCACTGAAACATTCGAAGTCACTATCATCGTCGTTGTCTCTGTTACTGTTTTGCTTTACGTCAAAGGCAGCTCCAAGACCCTTAATCCAGCACCCGAGGTCTCTTGTAATCGATTTTTTTTTTTTAATGCAACAAACACTTCCCCAAGTTGTTGATGAAAACAAAGCCGGCATGTACATGTAATTAGGTTCTCACAGAAGTACTCACGGGTTTCGATGTGACTGTCGATTGACTCTTTTCATGTTTTCAATGAACAGAATATGTTGTGATTATAATGTTTACACTGAAACGGAATTAAAGGATTAGAACGTGACTTTCACACAGGAAGACGTTTAATTGGTTGTTTATTTCATTCTCTGTTGCCACCTGTTAACATTTACCAGAAGTTTTCATTGATCGCTATTTCACCAGACTGTTTATTTACAGTATAATGACAACTATTTATCATAAAAACTTACATAATATATGATATCTTTAAACAGAGGTCTCACTAGGATTTTAAAACTGGGTCTTTCTGCCTCTGAATTCAATCACTAAATATCAGTACATTTTCTCACTCGGCCGCCAAGTCAAAGCCTTTGAACTAGCCGCCTAGCTGTTGCATCATGTTCTTTTATTTTTTAATGTACTCTTATAAAATAGCAACAGTACATCAAAGAGTCTTTCAGCCACTGAATTCTGTCATTGTAAATATCAGCAGTGTAAACTGATTAACACATTTTCCCACAAAGCAGGTGGCTGAAACAGGTCCGGCAAATCTTTGAATTTTCCCGTGCACCTATTACATGCGATTGGAGGACTCCCGCCTCAATGATTTTCTGCGTCCCAGATCAAAAATTGGCGTCCAAATACGTGTAATTAAGCGTTTTTGAGATCTCTAAAATTAATTCTTCTCTAGAACTTGCAAATTTCAAAATATGGATTATATTTTTACGGGCATTAATCACCATTTTCGATGATAAAACGAGCAATGTATCAAGGTTTAATTTATCAATTCTTATCGTAATTTTTTCATGTTCAGCATATTTTAAAGATATTTTAAATAAATTTTCTCTGGAAAAAATCGGGAGCCAAGATGGACACCGCATTATAAGCGGGATCGTGAGTTATCCGGGCACGAGTTATCGACGGAGCGGTGTATTATGAAGATGGGATACTGTGATAGCGGCAACCACAAGGGCTTGTTACCAAGAAAAATAATAGCATCCATCCATCCATGGATAGAGGGTTGGGGTGTGTGTGTCAAACTTATAACACTG
Organism: Sinohyriopsis cumingii; assembly: GCA_028554795.2. Lineage (NCBI taxonomy): Eukaryota > Metazoa > Mollusca > Bivalvia > Unionida > Unionidae > Sinohyriopsis > Sinohyriopsis cumingii. The sequence continues at coordinate 49,659,760 of CM068830.1, read as the reverse complement.
TTACAAAGACAATTAAGAACACCATCAATGTACAGATTACTGTTGTTACAGGTTGGAAGCCTACCCAGCACTCTATTCAATGTTGGATAATCTTCATTTTTTTGGTAACAAGCCCCTGTGGCGGCAAATGCTTTGCTCAATCCAATATGCTGATTAAAGATTGGCTTGGCAGCATCAATTTTGAATGAACCAACCATATTTTACAACTCTACATCACTATCTATAGTCAGTCAACACATTTACTGTGTGCCATTCAATAAAAAAAAAAAAGGCATGGAAATTTTTTTTTTGTGTGTGTTAAAAAAATGGATTTTTATCAAGAAAACCCATACAACTGCATTCAGGTACAAAATATAGGGCAAATTTGAGAAAACATGACACTTGGCAGCTACAATAATATTTGATGTTTGTTTCCTTTATGTTCCTGTAGATAATACTGCCAATCCATTCTTCTTGTAGATATGAAAAAAGGGAACAAAGATTTATCTATCTGAATCTCCAATCTAGTTCCTCTCAATTGGAAATGTAAAGGTCAAAACTGGGAAAATACACATTTCTGGGAACTGAGAATGGGGCTGGAATTTGGAACCACAAAAGAGGAAAGTCCTCATTGTATGAGATTTCATGACAATCTCAGTTTTGGGCAATTTTATCAATTTATGATTTTAAAAAATCCTGCAACAGATACATAAAATAATCATAAGGAAATGGAACCTTTGTCATTACAAAATAAGAAATTAGCATGTCTCTGATGCTCTAGAAGAACTTTAAAAAAATTGCTAGTAAGTGACTTCAACCTACCTCTTTCACCGTTTCAAACACAGGTAAACCAAGATGATACATTCCCTTTTTGCCTGGTGAAACTCCTCCCACCATATTTGTGCCATATTCTATGGCCTGTTGGCTGTGAAAGGTGCCCTGAAACACCAAAGGCTCAATTTACAAATGTATGCATGGCCCTTTTAAGCCACTTTGTTACATATACGTTTGACATACAGGCTTTTAAAATAAGCATAACGTTTATGTTCATGTTTGCATTGATGAAAGTGCACATATAACATGGTCTCAACAGAATATATTTTGCTTTGTGGATGATCTCCAAGTCTACAATATGTTCTGAATGTTCCTGTCAAACACTGAGGCTCAAAGAAAATAATTCTCAAAATAATTGTGTCCCAGTTTTTCTTTCAATCCTCATAAGTTTAGATTTTCATCCTCAATCTGATCTTGTGAGTTTTGCACAGAATCAAAATGTTTGTGTTTTGTGGGTTTAATGCCACTTTGAAGCATATGATTGGCTAAACATGGTGGCCAGTATATTGGGTAGAAGAACTCTGGGAAAACCTCCATGAAGAACAACAAAACCATGGGAAGCTACTGACAACCTTTCTCATGTACCCACACTGGTTGAAACAAGATTAAAACCAAAAGAGATAGAGGTGAGATACCAGTGACCTGTACAAGCAAGTGCCTTTGACTACTCTGTCACATGGGGCTCCAAAACAAAATAAAAACTGGCATTAATGTCGCATAATTTTCCAATGAAGACAAAGATCAGCATGATTTTAAAGTACAAAATATCATGACACCATTTACAACTTAAGAAATATGACAACTATTTTCCAGGCAAATCTTCATAATTTGAGATGTCTTCTGAGTTAGAAATAGGTTTAAACTGTAACAAAGCTAAATGATTCATAAAAAAGAGAATGCACAAGATAAATTTAAAATACTTGTGAAACTCAAACTGAAAAATTGCAAATGAGATAAATATCTGCCTGGATTATTTTTCACCTTTAACTGCACTAAATATGTAAATATCTTAAAGTATTTTATACACCTGTCTTACCATAAATGGTTAATCTGAGTAATCAAAATACATGTAATGTTTACAAACTTTTTATGCTCTCTTTAATACACAAACCAATCTTTTGAATTTACACTTTGAGATCAGTTCTGAAAGTTCTCTTTTGTCCAGAATTACGATGTGTAAAGTGTGTCCTCTTTCATGCAACACAGCAAGGACTTAGAGAATCATGGATGTACTCATCAAAAGATGTGTTTTTATCAAGGAATCCGAGATGTGGTACTTTTTCTAATTCATTTCACAACACTGTTCATCAAAATGAGCGATCATAGCCAGTTATCTTCCATGTAAAACAATAGGTGGCAGCATGGAACAAAGCAGTTCAAGATTTTTTCCAGTATACTTCTTGCCTAATAAGCAAGCAATAAAATTATAGCATCTCCATCTTGCTTTACAAAATGTCTCAATCGTAAGGATCTTGGATGTTAACATCAGTGCGAGACGAGTTAAAAAAAGGCTAAGTTATCTTTGAAGGAAAAAAGGAGTTAATCAATGGGTAAGCAAATATTAGGAATGATTGGGATATTGTATTTGCAAATGGAAAATCATATTTTCTCGTATCTGCATAAAAATAAAATAATCATTTTGACAATTAACTTTGTGATTATTTTCTGAAATTATTTTTCAACAGATTCATATGCCTAAAATCATATAATTCATGATGACTCAGCAACTTATTCTTAATAATTCTTTAAACAGTTACTTGGCTGGGTAATTTAGTAAAGAAATTGGACTTCCTTAGTAATGATTTTAGCTGTTTGGTTTGGAAATATAACTACAAGATTCTCGTTGAATATTTTTATGTTAAACATAGATTTGATATATTATTATGGCAATATCATATCTGCATTATATGCAACTGAAAATGTTTTTTTTATTCTGTGGTTGGATGTCTATGACAATAAGTCTTTTTTTTAAAGATGTCATTCTAGGCATGTATTTATAGCAGTCATGTAAGTGAATAAAGTTTGCTATGTTTGTGCTGCTCTCCTCCAGAAACTTATTTTTGGGTTAAAACAGACAGATTGTTATTACATTTATTATGACAACTATGATTCTTAAAATGGGTTTAATTTGATATTAAGCCCATACATGGTTGAGAGAGAGAGAAAGATGTACGTGTGTGTTTTGTGTGTGTGTGTGTGTGCAATGATATATGTCCGATTTGCTAGAAGTGAACTTTCTATTCCTTTTATTTTATTCAGACAACCTACACCTAAAAAATTTTACTTGGAAGGGACTAAAGGAGATAAATTATCATGGTTTAAATAAAGTTTATTGTTCTTGGTGTGTTAAATTCAGTTTTGCAGTGACTATTTGCAATATGAATGAGAACATTCCAATGGAATTTGTTTCCGATTATCACACACACTACACTTTTTAATAACTTATTTGAACCAAACTGTTCTCGCAGTTGTTTTACATAAATTATTTGTTTTGCAATGAGTGAATAAAAATAATAAGACAAAAAGTTGTATATTTTGTATTTACTTATCAAGTTTTTTTCTTCCCTGTACATAACCGTAAATTGCAGCATGCCATTTGTAATACTGTTTAAGATATTTTCATTAAGCCACACTAGTCAGATTCGAGTCTCGGCTTCAGCCAATGTGGGTATGTGAGAAAGGTTGCCAGTAGCTTCTTGTGGGTCGGTGGTTCTTTCTGGGGTTTTCCCGGGTTCTTCCTCTACCATTAATACTGGCCGCCATGTATAGCCTATCGTGAACTGAAAAAAAATGGCGTTAAACCCTACAACAACAACTACTATCATATATATTTTAATACACCAAAAAATGAAATAAAACTATTTGTTTTCATTGATACCTGTATTATTGTAGTTTTGCTAATTATGTACCACTCGATTGATCAACAATATATTGTTCTCACTAACGATTAACTCAGAGGATAACCAAATACTGGGACCGGGTTTTTCTGTGTGCCACCTGTTGGAAAGATAACTATGATCCCTCATTGCTGATCAAGGGATGCATTTTTTTTCTCCAACAGATTAGTGGTAGAAATGGAACTGGACAATGCTAATGAAAGAATAAGGAACACCAATGACCTTAAACAAGACTTAAGACACTTCACGTTCCTATAGCAACAATTATTGTAGTGATATACACAAAGTACATTTATAAGCTAATCAATGAAAGAGCTGCATAAATACTTAGGTAAAAAATCTTTATAAAAGATTATCTGATTATAACACTTTATTTCATAAAGCCTTTACTAAATACAGTGTCACCCTGCTATAGCATGCTCTGTTATAAAACAAATTTGGATACAACACAGTTGTGGCATGGCACCCAAAATTTCATATCTATGTAGTGCAGAGAACAACTTTCGTTTGTGAACTTGCTTTTTCATAACGATAAAATATTTTAATAAAAAATAGGAAATTAATAACGAGTTCATAAACAAACATCATACCCATGTAAAACCAGAGAACTAAGTGCAGTAGGCCTGCAATGGTCATGAGTCACTTTTATATAAAAAATTAAGCTTAAAGCATGTACAATTTCATACCCTTTCAATTTCCAGCTAATAAAACAGACATTTACTGGTCAATTGACTGTGTCTAAATACACCACCAAGCCCAGAAAACATGTAGGCAGCTTTTGTTTTTTGATGTTTATTAAATTGTGAGAATCCTTTATGTACCACTGCATTGTCTGCTGCTTGGCTGTGTATGAAGTTAAAAGAAGAAACATGTTGGCTATTGTTTGAGCAATGATTGTATACAGAATTAATTGAAGACAATCACAAAGACAACTTAATGACTTTACTCATGGACCAGTAATAAGTAACATTTCCGATAATGTTTATTTTGGTATAACACTTTATTATATTAAAATTTGTATGCGAACTTTTCCTCAAAATGATAATAACATTTTACACACTATTTCTCGTACTTAAAAAAAATATTTAAAATTTCAGGAACCATGCCACAATCATATTAAATTTGGATTCATACGCAATCTCTTCCCCATAATGATAATATATTTTTTATACACTATTTCATGTACTTTGAACAAAAAATATTTTTTTTTTCATGTGCAAATCAATATAAGAAATTTCGGGAGCCATGCCAAGAGCGCGTTATATCCGAATTCACGTTATAGTGGGGTGGCACTGTACATGTATTTATCTTTCACACAAAAAGAAGTTTTTCTTCTTAAAAGTATGAAAAATAACATGAAACAAGTTTATTCAGAGATCATGGTGGGCTTTGCCAATGTCACAAATTGCAATTTATTTTCCTTACTCGTGACAAAATATACCATCTGGTGATACTCCACCTCCACCCCCACAATGCTGACTGTTTAAACTTGTATGTACAACTTAGGTTTGGAGTGAAGAAATTCAGAAGCACCATGAAAGGAAGCCACAAAATAGATATAAAATGCACTGGAATTTATATATTGTTAGATAAACAAATTCATTGTTCATACTGACTAACCATCTCAACAGTGCATTGTAATCCGCTTATTCTGACATTTCGCCTGAGTACTGTATGATATAAGATCTCAGCATTTTTTAAATGAAATTTTTATTTAACATTTCTGGTAGTGGAGATAAACCAAACAAGGCACTATCTCGTAATGGATTATTTGGAAAAATAGTATCAGATTATCGGCTGCTCACTAGTAATTAATATATTTATTCTGACTGACCTCTGTATGTGAATGATAAGTAAAATTCTTCTTTTCACTCACTGAATCAAATCCTTCTTAACATTTTTTTGCTGTAGTAATACCTGTCAGAACAGAACACCTGTGTAAATATCGTCTGTTGGCCTTTCTTTTAAAACATTTCTGATGCATGCATGGAAGGCAGCATCACTCCAACACCAAAAATGACACCACCTCCCAAAAAAAAAAAAAAAAAATGAGATCTACTTGTTGGTCTATCTATGCTACTAGGACTAGCCACAATTGACCAACTTTTCAAAGCAGGAGAAGTAACTGCTATAATCAACCTAACTATGGCTGATTCCATTTGTTTTAAAAATGAAATAAGAAAAACTAGTTTTGCTGAAACTTCAAAAAGAAAAACCAATCACCTTTGAAGCACCGATCCTTCTATATAAATACTAAGCAGATGAAGAAAAAGAATTGATCTCAGTCCATGTTCTAGAGTTATATGATACTGCTACCACAATAGGAAACATGCCTGTTTGGTCTTCCAAAGCTGTCCTTTACCAGTAACTTGAATAACACATGAACAATTCATCAAAGAAATCCAACTACTCAATAAAACAAATAACCTTTCATCAAAGGAAGTCAGCACCAAAGTTAAATAAAAACAATGGAATCTGATGGAATGCTGCATTTTCAAAAGTGACTGGAACACATTTGTTGCACCATGAAAGTTTCACTTTTGCAGAAAAAAATGCTTACATTATGGTAGCTACCAACAGTGACACAAAGTACATTTCCAGTCTTTTGAAACCATATACATCGTTAGCCAACGATGGGTTATCTTGCAAAGATGTTTCTTGAACTTTTTAATTTGTTCAAGTTTTCATTCCCCTGTCAATAACCCCATTCACTAGGTAGCCTCAGCAATATGTTTCTGTCTCCAACTGACCACAATCTAGGCCAATTTAAGAACATGTACATGTAACATGTTAACAGCTACAACCTTGTGGTACCTGTGACAAATTTAGTGAATTGTTATGTGTGAATCGGATATAAATCAAAATGAGGACGAACATCATTTTTTTATGTATACGTCCTGTGTTTCTTACAGGATATGAGTCACTGATGAATTTTATAACATGTGATCTATACTCGAATTCATGGATTTTTTATATACAAGTACAGTACTTAATGGATTATGGATTGTACTACATAAATATAAGTGTATTTCAGACTAGATTTTTGTCTTCATTTAATCAAAAATGTATTTTTGCACCCACTTGTATTACCCCCCTGCCTGTCATGTTTTGGGTAAATGCATCATTTCATTAGCTAACTGACATGGTTGGTTATAACACAGTGCAGTCTGTAACACAGTTGGATTATATGGACACCAACATAAGTGTTATAGGGTTACACTGTAATGCTTAATGATAATGAATAATTTTGCATATGTTTTCCCAATGTTTACCTGCTTTCCAGTGAAGCCCTGACATATAACTCTAGTCTCTTTATTTATCATCAAGTTTGCACGTGTTTGTGCATAGCATGTCCTTACACCCAGCTGAGTCAATCCTGTAAAAAAGAAGCATATCAACATTCATTAAAAATAGAGGCTCCTCATGACAGGGTTACAGGCTTTGTCCCCCGCCCCAACATATCTTACTTCCAACCAAAATTTATATTCATGCATTTATTTGCTCAAAATAAACATACTCTTGTGTTCTTAAGACTTCCAGTTACTGTAAAATATGTGTAATTAGCGTTAGAAGCTGGTTCTCTTGTATGGTGTAAAGACTTCAAATTAAGCCACAATATACGTTGGCATTCATGTCAAGTGTTGTTTTAACCATGCATGCACAGGGTACATTTTCTGGACCTCTGTTTCACAGACAAGACCACTACAGTACCTGTTAATCATAATTAATCTGTTCCAGCATGTGTCAGAAATATAGTACATAATGTATTTCCAAGTTGCAACTGAGTTTTGGTTTTACAGGATATTTGTAAGCATAAAATTGAAATTTGGGATTGAAAGCAAATTTTTTGTAAATTGTGTTTCTCCGAGAATACTTACCCAATCACATTAACGTTAGGGATATAAGCCTGCTACCTCTTGAATCCAGCCCTACTAAAAGACGAAAATTCGTCTTTTCGGTCTATCTCTCATAGACCAAAGGGAAATAACTCTTGCCCCTTACCTCCCCTTGCCACCGCCAGGTGTCACTAGTTTTTTAAGCTGAGCGATATATATTATACAAGGATGCTTGCATAGCGGGGTGGTTGGGAGGGTTTTTAAGTAATGTGATCGGGTAAGTATTCTCGGAGAAACACAATTTACTAAAAATTTGCTTTCTCCTTCAAATACATTCCCCGATCACATTAATGTTAGGAGAATAAGTAATAGGAGGAGGGAATGCTGAGCATCCTACCTCCACCCTGGGTACCTTCTAGGGAATGATGGCTGGATTCCCCATTTGAACGATAACCCGTTCTCCTAATTTCATCAGCAACACAGCCTAGGGTCACGTGATATGTGACCCCTATATACAGTTAAGAAGATAGTTACTGAAATCTTCTTACCTAAGAAATTTCACTGGTGAATCCAGCAAAGCTGATAGGCTGTGCTGATTGTTTTAAATGGGTCTGGTGGTCATCTGGGCTGCCGACACCAGACCTACCAAATTCAAGGTTTGCCTCTGCAAAGCCAAATCTCAGAGATAAGATCTGGAGAAGGTTGACCCTGCATGCCAGCCAACAGCTTCTATTATATCTCAGATCGAAACATTGCGTTCGAATGCCAGGCTCGCCGAGATTGCTCTAATCTCATGAGCCGTAATCTTCATGAGGCGACTCTGATCTTGTGAGACCTCAGAGTACGCTGAGCGTATAACCCACTTCAGCCATGAAGCAAGGGCTTGAGGGGTGATATCCCGTTTACCAGCTTTGACCAGAAGAAAGAGGCGCTTAGGGGTGTCCTGACACGCCTCTGTGTATTTTAAATAGTGCTTGAGTGCACGAACAGGACCTTGCATGGCTGCTGCTCTTGACTTATCTATGGAAAAGAGCGAGCGAATGATGGTTCTTTGATTGCCAATGGATGGTAACCTATTTTTTCGCTACAAAGCCTGGTTGAGTCAGGAGGACCACCGAACCCTCTGATCTGAACTGAAGAAAGTTCGGGTCACTGGAAAGGGCATGTAACTCGCTCACCCTGCAAGCTGAAGCTAAGGCTATCAAGAAACATGTTTTGTATGATAGTAGCTTTAACGAAGTATGGGCTAAAGGTTCAAATTTGTCTGAATTGAGTCATGTTAAAACCCAGGACAGATTCCATTTTGGAAACAGGGTGAGGGATTTTGGTCGATTGAAATCAAAATTGGCTAAGAGATCTGATAGATCTTTGTTATGCCCAATATCACATCTACCATGATGGCGGAATGTGTCTGATATCATGGAGCGGTAGCCTTTGAAAAAAGTCGGCCAGTTGAGGGATTGAGACACTCAAAGGGAAGATGTTATTGATATGGCACCAGTCCCTGAAAACACGCCACTTTCCCCTCGTAAGCCTTCAGAGTGGAGGGCCTTCTTGCTCTTGAGATTCTCTCCACAATCGAAGGTTTAAATTGTTTGTCTTGCAAGGCTGCCCGGACAAGAGCCAAGCGTGAAGAAGAAGATGGTCCGGGCAGGGGTGGAACACCTGTGACCATGGTTGTTTGAGAAGATTTGGGCTGGTTGGAATCTTCCTGGGTAGATCTATCGCTAGATCGAGTAGATCGGTGACCCAGGACTTGTTCCATCTGAGAGGGGCAATCAGAATCATCCGGCATTTCTGACCCCATAACCTCTGGATTATTTTCGGTACCAAAACTGTGGGAGGGTAGGCGAATGCCCACAACCCCTCCCAGCTGATTGACAGAGCGACCACGGCCCACGCCTCTGGGTCTGGAACCGGAGAGACGAAGGTGGGCAACTTGCGATTCCACCTTGTCACAAAAAGATCGATCATCGGATGCCCCCAAAGTGTGCAAATCCGAAGAAAGACTGATTGATGGAGTGACCATTCCGTATGAATGACTTGACCTTTCCTTGATAGAGTGTCAGCCAAGACATTGAGTCTGCCGGGAATGTGCCTGATTTGTACGTTGATGTGGAGGTTGTCGCACCAACGTAGAAATTGCCAGATCAGAATGCACAGGTCTGGTGATTTGGTGCCCCCTTGTTTGAGGAGGTAAGTCACCACCACAGAGTTGTCTGTCCTAATGAGGACAGTTTTTCCTGAGAGTTGATCCTTCCAGAAATGAAAGGCATTGATGACAGCCCTCATTTCTAAAAGGTTGATGTGGAGAGGCCTCTCCCCTGGCTCCCACGTGCCGCTGACTGTAGCGAAGTCCGGCAACAGGTGGGCACCCCAACCGTAGGTACTGGCGTCGGTACATACCGTTATATCCGCTTGGGGCATCTCCAGAGGAATCCCCATGGACAGCCAACTGGGGTTGTGCCACTGACGCAGGAACAATCATATCTCAGGCGTGATCATTATTGTTTGATTGAGGGGACTTGAAAAGGGGCGCCATTGTGCCAGTAACGTCATTTGTAAGGGACGCATAAAAGGACAGCCAAGCGGGATCAAGTCCGCCGCCACATTGAATAATCCGAGAAGTTGCAAGAATTCTCTCACTGAAATCCACGTCCTGTTGGAAACGGACTCGACGAGTTCGACGATCCGGATTACGCGAGCGCGAGGAAGCTGTACCAGATTCAGATCGGTGAGAAACTCCATACTCAGATGGACAAAACGCTGGGATGGACAGAGATCAGACTTTTTCCAGTTCACGAGAAGCCTAGATGATCTAAAAGCGATAAAAGATCGTTTCTGCCTTTGAGCAGAATAGAACTTACCATATGTTTCTGGAGGATGTCGTCCAAGTATAGTGACATCCCTGTAGATGAAGTCGAGTGGAACAGGGTGATGACGCAATCCATAACCTTGGTAAAAGCCCAAGGGCTGATGTTGAGGCCAAAGGGTAGGACCTGGAACTGATAAACCGCGTCGCGGTAAGTGAATCGGAGAAATTTCCGTGACGCGGGGTGGATAGGGACGTGAAAATATGCATTGGTCATATCTAGACTGATGGCATACTTGTCCCGCCGGATGGAAAGACGGATTGATCTCGCCGTTTCCATCTTGAATTTCGGTGGTAAAATGTATTGGTTGAGGCGACTCAGGTCGATGATTGGCCTCAACTTGCTGTTTGCCTTCTGGATAAGAAACAGCCTGGAATAAAACCCCGGCGATGGCAGTTTTTTTCACAATCTCCACCGCCCATTTTTCTATGACTGACCATATCTCCTGTTGTAGAAAGATATCCTCCCGATCGGATGGTATGTCCGTGAAGAGGGGAGAGGAGGACAGGGGAGGGGGTTGGATAAATGAAATCCGAAGTCACTCCGAAATGACCTGGATCACCCATTCGTTCTGAGGAAAAAAAGGTGGTCCAGTGGTCCTGAAATTGCAGGAGGAGGCTGCCCACAGGAAGGCTGTCCGCGGGCAGTGGAGAGGGTATGTCAATTTTTAGAGTTAGGAGGCTTGAAGACGGAGAAACTTTGTTTCTTACCGCCTCTGTATGGTTGCCTCCTAGCTTGATTAGACTGTTGTCTCCTGGCATTGGGTTGGGATCTATACTGCACATTTGATTGTAAGGATCCCTTGTCCCTGGTCCGCCAATCATCCCTCCGCTGTGGCAGGGGCTGATTTTTTCTAAACGCCTGCGAGGGTTGGGCGGCAAGTTGGAGGGGCAGTTCCTGAGCTGCCTGCTTCCGAACTTCTTCAATTTTTCCTCCAAAGAGTAAAGGCGACCCAAACAGAGTCATCTGTAAAGCCAGAGTATGATGGGGCCTGAGCGACGTGGACTGCAGACATGCATCACGTCCTATCAGGTCTAAATTGGCAGAAGCAGTCAACGCATTAGCCATGGAATGGTGAGCTGCCCTGTTAATAACTCTAGCAATCTGGGCCGTCGCTTCCCAAGCGTGGTCACTGTCAGATTTTTCTGCGAGTCGGAAAATGGCTAATGAAGCCAAGTCTAACATTGAAGACGTAGCAACTACGTTCCTGACTAGCTTTGACGTGGCATGGAACACATTTTTGTCCACTTTGTAAAACAGTGGAGCGGACATGTGAACTGCTGCCATATTTTTTTGCCCAGGGCCGGAAGATCCGTACTGAAGGCGTCTGAATGAGTTTTTGTACCAGCGACACGAGAACGTCGCTGGTACTTGGCTTTCTGAAAAGAATGCCTTAGCATTCCCCGGATCACCTATTCGTATTGATAGACGATCATTGATCTCCTTAATTTTTTGCCAACTGGGGAAGGAACCGGAAGGACAGCGTCTCTTCCTCCCCGTCAAGATCTACAGACGCCTTAACTTTGTAGTCTTGAGTGGCGGTAGGAGGTGGAGGGCATTCTTAAGTTGCCAACACCCTATAAATTTCTTCCACTGCTGCCTTGAAGCCAAACTCAGTCCGTTCCATGGTTGGATCTGTGTACGGCTGATTTGCAGGAGTTTCGTCACCCTCACTGTGTGCCGAATCGTGTTCTGTAATAGCTTGCATTTCTGGATAGAGCATACCAGGTGGCATAGATGACGCGATTCCGTCATCCTTAACACTGTCACTAACTCTCCCTTGTGGATAAGCCGTGAACATATGGACGGACGGCCCTGCTGGCTGGTTTGTCTGGCTTGTGGTCGGTCTGAATGTTGGCAACGGTCCTGCTATCACCGGTACTGGCTGCTCCAATGGCCTGGGTGGACGGACAGATTTCTCACTAAAATCTCCGCCATAGTATTGGTATGTTGCCGGCGGTACAGCTTATCAGACGGATTTATCACTAAAATCCCTGTAAGTCATATTTGGTTGGACCGTTTTAGCAATAGGGTCCCCATGCTGGGACAGCTGGACGGCCGGTGATGTATAGGTTGTATAAAGAAATGGATCTGATGGATCCAGTAAAAAACCCATGCGTCCTGACTTACCGGCCCGAAGGCCATGCTCGGACATGCGGGGGGACTTACGCCCACTGGGCAGCCTAAAATTGGGGGAACATCCCCCCAAAGAGTCAGAAAAAGCTGTGTAAGCGAGCGAGGGAAATAAGGGTAATATCTGGCCTGATGTCAATAGCTGCGTCGTCGTTTCCTGGACCAAACGACGCATCTGTTCAAAGCTGGACTGTTGTACACTGTCAACATTATTTTCCTCCATTGCCGCTGATGTTACTGTGGCTGACGGTTGCAAACGACGAACTTTAGGTGAAGGGGGGACCCCAACGTTCCCCACAAGGCTCGCAATGGAGGCTGTCTTCTGATGTATACTGAGGACATCAATGCTATCTTTCTTTGACTTATTCCATCTATCCCTTCCTTTTGCTGCCTTCTGGACTACATCAGCCCACGTTTGCTCCGTCCAAGTATTAAACACGCTGCATGGTATAGATGATGTACACTTGGTACATACAATACAAGAGTCATGGTTGTCTTCTTTTGCTTTGAACTTTTTGCATTTCATGCATTTGGTTGACATTTCTACTGAAACGACACAAGAAAAGAAAACAAAGCACAAATTATCAATTCAGCATGTTATTAATTCGCTAATACCACAACCGTTACTAACGGAGTAAGCGAAATTATTCAGTGTCGCATTAACTCTTAATTGACAACACGAGTTCTGCGATAGCATGTGTAACATGATCTTCAGTAAACGAAATCCGTAAGGGTGACAAAGTCACTCAATTTTGAAAAAAAATTGTTAAAATAATGTATACAACCTGTAGAAGAATGATTGTCCAACGCAATAAATCCAAATTTAACTTCGGATGGTCCAATTTAATGCTAAGATGGCTTGGATTGTTTGGAGGTATAATGTACATGTTATCAGTACAAGCAAAGCTTAAAAACTAGTGACACCTGGCGGTGGCATGGGGAGGTAAGGGGCAAGAGTTATTGCCCTTTGGTCTATGAGAGATAGACCGAAAAGACGAATTTTCGTCTTTTAGTAGGGCTGGATTCGAGAGGTAGCAGGCTTATATCCCTAGCGTTAATGTGATCGGGGAACGTATTTGAAGGAGAAATATGCTAGTGTTCAGAATTGAAGGGTTTCAGATTAATGAGGAAAATAATTAAGATATTAACCCATTTTATCCTGAATGGTTGTAATACCTCACTCTAGCCTGAATACGCATGTGGTCGTAGTATCCCATTTTATTCTGAATATGACCATAATCCTGAATACGACTATGATCGTACTCTACTACGTATGCGTGTAGTGTCTCTAGAAATGTGTTATATAGGAAATGGTCAAAGCGCACATGCGCAGTGAAATGTAAAAAAAATTGGTTGGAAAAGAAATTGCTGGCTTGAAAATTGATCGATAAAATGATGGACAACAACTCAGATGTAAACATGGATCCAGACAGCGTGGGTAGCGACACTAAAATTGACAATTTGGATGATTCTGATGATAATATTGACTTAAATGATGGGTTAGAATTGAATCATGTTGATGAAAGAGATGATGCATGGCTTCATGCACTTTTCGACAGTGATTCAGAAAATGAAGCTGACTCTGAAGGTTTCAAGACGAATGGGTCCGAGATGATTTTTCACCTCAGATGCAGCCACGATTTAAATTGATAGAAGGAGTGGCTGTTCAACACCCAGAAGAAGCCGATGCACAACATTACTCAGAGTTACTATGGGATGATTTAATCTGGAAATTTTTTGTTGATGAACAGGATTTATGCTGCTGCTGCTGCTGTATGATGTTCTATTTTATCACAATGTATTTAGACTTGCTTCTCAGGACTCAGGCAGTGAAGTTGAAATTGGTAAACAGGATAAAATGGGTTAAAGAAAATTTCAGGACTAAAAAAAAAAATTGCGCTTGTGGGGATTCCTGTAACTGAGATTTCAGTGTTGTGGAGTTTGTTTATAATCTAGAATGTCTTTGAATGAGTTCAAAATAATTAAAAAAAACAGTGTTTTTGTCCACAAAGCCAATGAGCACTTTGTTGTTCCAATGAATAATTTAAACAAATAATTTCTCTCAATCATATCTGAACACAAAAATATAAACTCTGATCATAGATTCCCAAAGACTGATATGAAACAGGAACACATAATTGTTTACCAAATCCCTTTATATACAAACTGACACCTGACTTATAATGAAAAGAATGTTCTGGAAAACTAATAATTTTTAATGGAAAAATTCACTAACTCATAAACAAGGTCAGGTCTTGAACTAAAATCCAAGTAAACATCTTATTTACTTCTTATAATCATAACAAAAATCAGGTACACAATATAAATTAAATGCATGTAACAAGGAGTCTGATCCAAATTATGCAAGAGCTCTGAACCATTGCATTGTTATAAATATTAAGGAAATTCATTCAACAAGATCAATCTACCCAACCTGTCAAGTCAACAACAACTGGAAAGAAGTTCTTATGTGTGGAAATTTACAAACCCTATTTTCTTCCAAGTTAGGCCATCCATGCTTCATGCCAGAATTTCTCATGCATAATTTAAGAAACAATTTATCTTACCTTTCTGAAATATGGTGTAGCAAAGCAAGAAATATGTTAGTTGTCTGTAATTTTTCAACTTTGACCATCCATCGCTTGTGTTGTTACAGAAGCTGTATGTCATAGGATCAAAATGGAATCAATGTGCCAAGCTAAAGAATCACATTTTGTGTCTTTTGCATAAAAAAACTAACCTGCAACTGATATTACTGTTCATCACTGTAGTTCTTTTATTTGCAAAACATTTAATTTATTGTGCAAAATAGTGTAAATTTGACAACTGTGTAATATTTTAAAAAGCACTGTAAATAATTTCATGTAATTTTAAGTAGATTTGCTACTTGAGTGATACTAAATTAGACCTTAATATTTTAAGCAATAATTATTTATACGGATGCTGTGGTCTCCTACAACACTGGTTCAAGCAAAGCAGTATTATGCTTTACATAGAGATCACAGTACCAAAGAAGAATGTTTATAGTCGATCCAACCAGTTAAGCTGATATAGAGCAATAATTCAATTAAATATAAACTGGACTTAGATAATCAATTGTGAACTTTTTTGGGAGGACATTTAATGCTGTAACAAACATTGCACTAATGCAAACTCGCCATGTCGTATCTAAAGGCATGTTCCATCTCCTTTATTATTTTTATTAAATTTATGAACCTTGGTGTTCTGCAACATTTTACAATATGTCACTGTGCAAATGTATCAAAGGGAACACAGGAATATGATGTCATCTCTTTAAAATGGGTAAAGAATTAAACATTATCCAGATACTTCTCAAAACCCACTGGGAAAGCAATGCCTCCTGGAACCCAGATTATATAACAAATCTGTCAAGAATTTCTTCCCCAAATCATGCTGCACACAATGCCAGTTGTTCACTAATAATCAAACCTTAAGTGCAAGATAGAGATTTGACTTAAATTGCACGTAGGGATCTTTCTCCAATATTTTTTTCCCCAATAATCAAATTCATGGCCATCAAAAGAACCACAATGTAATAGATTATACTGAATTTACAATACTGAATATACAATTCAGATCAACACATGCAAAAACAGGTTAGTATAATCAATTAAAAAATGATGTCAAATGACAGTTTATATTGATTGCTATTACTTCTGGCATTTCCTCCATGACAGTTTCATTTGCTGGAAATGTGAATTATGTAAACACGAGTTATCTGACTCCTGCACCAAATCTTTTAGTTACCATGAGCTAAGTCCAAAGCATCAACATGGAAAAATGGAACCCCATAATTCCTTTTCTTTTGTTTTTCTTTTGCAACAATATTTCATTTTGTTTGATTTTTGTTGTTGTTTTGGATTCAACAACATTTTTCAGCACATGATATGATAAAAGGACCTGTCAAATAAGATGTGACAGCATCATGTTCGTTTCCTGCGAAAGAAAGAAAACACTGAAGATTCACCACAAACAGCTATATTAGTAACAACATAACTAAAAATACAGCTATAGTGAAAAACATCATAGTATTTTTTTGAATGGAATAATGCAAATCTCAACTAACTGACTAAAGGAAGAAAGAATGAGATATCAAGCATTTTTTGCTGTTCGATATAAATCAGAATAATTAGTCAATATTACCAGTAAGGAAAAGTCAAGAAGGATACAAATACAATATTTCCCTTTACCCTCATTTATACTTCAGAGACCCCCAATTTTTTTATCTGATCCCCAGTTTTGATTGTGTGCATGTGTGATTTTGGATTTTTAATGTAGCTTTAACAATTTAACAATTTTTCAGTCATATCACTATGATGTCTGCAGTGTGGCAGTTTATAGTGATGTCTAGAACTGGGGCATCATGCAGCAGACAAAGTGGCATAATGTCCCACCCAGTTACATTATCCTGACAGCAGGCCAACCAGTCCTAATACTAACCTCTTAATGCTGAGTACTGAGCAAGGCAGCTGTTGGTACCATTTTTGTAAGTCTTTGGCATGACTCGGCTGGGGATCGAACCCATGAACTGCCACATCCGAGGCAGATGCTCTAACCCCAGCTCTGATACCAAAGTTTTTGTTTTTACTTAGTCTGACCCCAGTTTTGACACCAAGGATATTTTTCTCTCTGTCTTGCACCCCTAGGGGATATACTGAAATACCTACAATATACCATGCCTTGTGAGGTAGACAATTTATACTCTCATAAAAATCAAAATATACTCAAAGAAACATCACATAAACACAAGTGACTGAGCAAGAGTCATGACATAGTGGGAAGATGAAAAGTCCAGTAAAGATGAACAGAAAGAATTCTGTAATGGAAAATTACTCTTATTATTAAGCAAATGAAGTTACTCAAAGAAATTCTTTGCAGTTAACTCAGAAAACAAGGGAGATTATTATTAGTTTCTTCTGAGACAAAGTTTTCAATTTACTTCAATTCAATCCAAGCTGTACTTCCAGATGGTCAGATAAGTAAAAAAAAAAAAAAATCTTTACACCTGGCAATTTCACTCGAGCAGATGGGTGAAAATTTGTCTTTATCTTTTGGCTTATTAGACAATGATTTTCAAAGTTCATTAGCATGAAAGGCGCAGAGGATACCAGTGCTGGGGCCACTATGGTCACAGTCAGTTTAGAAATTTTAAGTCTGTGAATGGATTACTTATATAAGACATCAAAAACATGATACTGAAAATGGAAGAAGCTCTTTGATAAGCTAATATGGAGGATGATCCAGAAGTAAATTTTGTATGAAGAATACAAAAGCTAACTCAGAGGTCTTGCTAGAATTTTAAAACTAGGAGTCCAGGACTCCCATTTTCGTAAAAATAGGAGTCCCACCATCTAAAGTTGCAGTCCCTTCTTTCCTACAGAATCAACACAGATGTGAGTGCATCTATTTTTAGATGGAGAGGTTTTCGTAATGTAATCACTCACTTTAATATAGCTTCATTGACAGGATTGCAAATTTAAAGTTTATTTATTTGTCTACGTCCTTGTAGTAAATTTAGGCAATGGTCCCCCCCCCCGCCCCCGTATTTTTGCATATACGTGTCAAGTCGGAAAACAGCTCAGACCTTAAAGCGCATCTTGCGAATTCCACAACACAGCATTGCCCTATACGTTTCTGACCTACAAAATTTAGAGTTTAAAGTTAAATCTTTAATGAAATAATACCTTGGCTTTACTTTCAATGATTTGTATATTTATCTAAAAATATTTGCCCGATGATTTACGAAAACAGACAAGCTAATAAACTGATACATCCCAGACTTAGCGAAGTCCGCCATTATTTCCTGTTAGGCCTACTGGACCAACAGGTTCACTTACAGTTTCAAACTAATTTTATGATGAAATAGTGTACAAGGGGCAGTTAATATATATCCATTTCACCGATTCTGATCTTAAAACACATGTTTGTATGTTTTATCATCAAAGGATATCATGCAGGAAATTGATAGTTGCTACCATACTCGGAAAAGGGTTAATAGTCAATCAGCTATCAAAACAATGTTTGTGAATGGGCAAGAGTTTGTTTGTCAACGTAATTGATATCAAAACTAGGCCTAGCTACTGGTCTATTGATGAATACATTTCACTACAACCCTAGAACTAACCGGGCTAAGGCGAGGGGCATTTAAAAAAAAAAAGTATGGTCAGTCAATGTACCTCTTAAATAGCTTGTTTGTTCATCAAGTGATACTGAATTTTGTCAATCCAAGTAAGGACTTATTCCAAACACTAAGCTAGACATCACAGTTTCTTAGACGTAGATAGTGTCTTATCCGAACTATCAATTCTCGCAACTTTAGCACTTCTGAATCTCGTTACAATCTTCGCAAGTTTGCCGTTTAACCCCAAAATACTTATCCAAATTTATGAATGGCATATTGTCTAAGTCTCAACATGTCTTGATTCTCGTGCACTACTTATTCCAATACATTCGGAAATGAACACAATAACGAAAGCTAAAGTTGTTTATTTGATGTACTTTTATAAATGACCACCTCTGGGTCTTTCTGACTCTGAATTCAATCACTGTAAATATCAGTACATTTCCCCACCTGGCCTTTGAACTTGCCGCCCAGCTATTGCATCATGTTCTTTTTGATGTACTCTTATAATGGCAACATGTATATACATCAAAGGGTCTTTCAGTCACTGAATTCTGTCATCATAAATATTATAACAGCTAACTGATCAACACATTTTCCCACAAAACAGGTTGCTGAAGCAGGACTGGCAAGTCTTTGAATTTTGCCGAACACCTATTACATGCGTACAGAGGACTCCCTCCTCAGTGATTTTCTGCATCCCAGATCAAAAATTGGCAACCAAATATGTGTAATTAAGCGTTTCCGAGATCTCTGTAACTTACTCGTAAGTCTACAGTTAAGTTCACAATACCGGTATTAAATATGACTACTTGATTTGTCTAAGGATCTGTATGTAATATCTTCAAACTTTCTGACAACATGCTGAATAAGCGCCGGGTATGAATCACACCCTGCTGCTCCACTGATGCATATGGGAACATATAGTCTGACTACACCAACTCGTTTGTTTGTAATCCCCTAATGATTTCAAAAATGGAATACTTTAATGTGATAAAAAGTGCATGGAACTTAGTCAATTAATTCACTGATTTATAATTTCTAACGTGACTATGAACAGAGTGGCCCTAACACCGTCATCTGTGCATTTCATGCTTAACAGAAGTTTTCAATGTAATAGACGGACATGCTCGAGATCCATTTCCAGTTCCTGGACAAGTCCACTTTCAGCAAAGGTGTGTGCCTGCTTCCAATATTTAAAATGTCAAATCAAGCAAAGGAAAAGAAACACAACAACAAATTTGCCTTTCACATGGATTTAACAAGTGGTTTAATTTCTATGTTCATGTGTGGAAAGGGATATAATTATAAAATCTTAACATTATATAATTTATGTAATTATCCAGCAGTTGCCGAACAGGATGAACGTCATCATGTCGTCTGATGGAAATAAATTAGCCCATAGTGTACACAATATGGTGCTGTGTTGTTATGGAAAGTCCGTTAAGCATGAAAGGTGTTGGGGATGCCAGTATTTGTGCCATTCTGGTCAGTCAGGTTAGAATTTATAAATCAATGATTCAGTTGACTTAGTTCTCTGCACTTTTTATCACATTAAATGCTTTCGTTATTGAAATTGGTATGGGGTACAAACAAATGGGGAAGCATAGTCAGACTATAGTATCCCATCCATGAAGTAGGAGTACTATATAGTATTGGTATACTCTCCCCTTTGGCCACATCCGGGTTAGAAATTATAAACTGACAGGGCCGAGCAAATCCCATAGCCCGATGTCCCAGACTAGTCATTCTTGAAGTCGGGCAAGTAAAATTTTCCAAGTCGCTAGTCCGGGACAAGTGCTTTTTAAAAAAGTTGGGTTAATCCTTATTTTGGTGCTTTAATCGCTATATCTGCCTTTATTTGGCCAATCATGCCCTCCAGGCATACTGAATACTTGATTCTACCCCTCTTCGTGTATACATGTACATCCTGTTACTGCTTGACTGCATATTGCACTAAGCGACCAAATTATTGGCAAATCTAAACACGTCAAACAAAGAAAGCCAGTATGATCAATCAGCAGTGTTGTAAGCAGTTTTGTTGCAACGAGTTTACTCAATCTAGATCATAACCAGCGGCTCACTATGATTTTAATCCAGCGAGTCAGTGTAATTAAATTAATGAAAGGTACTTTACCGACATCAATGTTGGTTTCCTTTATGAACTGATTAAATGACAGTAATGATTCTTTAATTTATAATTGATTTTACAGATGACTAACTTCCACGTGCGATATTGTGTTTGAAGCGAAACAATTACTCTAATTAATGAGCTGTTTCAGTTTGTATTTAAAATAGAAAATTGATGTTGTGATCACTTTAGAAGTAGTTGTCAAGCATGCTGATAGTTACTCTGCAGATAAAATGAGTTTGCTAAAAAAAAATCGCAAGGAAGGTAATAACGGCGATTCGGAGAAGGTAAATTTGTTTGAAAATGGAGGGATAAAACGTAAGACAGATACTGAGTGTGCTTGTTATCCCTGTCTTGAATATATGACTCGGAAGGTGGCAGACATATACATGGACATATTTTCAAATCCATGAGCTAAAACATATATACATGAACCTGAAGAAGCCAAATGTGTAACAACCAATGTTTTCAAAAATTAAATTGTTTTAAGAAATAATTATGTTGTATATTATTTTTTTCTTTCTATGGATTAAGTACATACATCTCATCAATCTCGGCAAGTGATTACCATTTTGGGACCAGTGAAAAGTAAGGTGGGACTAGTGAAGAGTAAGGTGGGACTAGTGAAGAGAAAGGTGGGACTAGTGAATTGTCTGAAACCACTTGTCCTGGACTAGCGGTTAAAAAAAAAAAAAAAATTTGCTCTGCCCTGACTGATGAATGAAAATGCTACACTTTGTTCATTATTTTTTCCTTCATGCTTTTTGCTTTTAAAATCGGGGTTCAAGCAAAATAGAGGGTGTGAGAATACTATACAGTGATATTAGGGCATAATCACCTAGGCCATGTGAAATTTTCCAGGTTTTGCAAACAGTTTTGAAAAAAAAAAATGAAAAATGAAATAATGTGTTCTCATTCATGCGAATTAATAAATATGGAGAAACAAGTTCATTACATGAAGAAATTAACTTTAACCTTTTATCCGGCCAAGAACTTTACAAGACGCAGCCATGTTGACTCGGTGAAGGGCAATCGACAGTTCGATATGTATTATTAGTCAAAAAAATTGTTATATATTTATCATATTCTAAAACCCGTCCATTCATGGTCCTATTGACCAATAGTAGAACGCTTTACATTTACATTTTGGTCTCTGTTATATTGACATAGTTGCCCGGATGCTGGACAAAAAGTATTGGATTAATGGGTAGGTTTTGCGTTATTTGGAAACAAATCCCAGTATTGTAACATATTTCATAAAAAGCTGTCATCTGTCTGAAGAAAACTTCATATATTTTACAAAAATGTAAAGAATAAAGTTCATTTGAGTTTATCCGTTTCTCACGATAAGGTGAATGTTTAACATAGATGATTCAGCTTGATTCGACTCCTGTTGAATCTTTCGATCTCTAAATCTGGATGCATCACAGGTGCTCGTCGCGTTGCTTAATAAATTCTCACTCCTGACTATTCCGTGATATTAAAGATGCTCCATGATTTAAGAAATTGGTCACCTTTTTAGACTATATTTAATATTGAAGGAAAGTATGAGACATTTTCAAAACGCCACATTTTGTCATCAATATATTTTTTAAAACATTAATCACATGATAGCAATCCCTGTGTTCGTATGGAATATAACTCTTAATAGTTCGTGAATTCACTTTCACATAACAGTGCTATTTCTATAAGAGTTATGATAAGATGAAATTAATCTTTGTTTATTGCACCCTGGATTTTTAAGTCACATTTCTTAAGAATGTGTTTATTTGTTAAAGTAATAAAATCATGACAATTAAGAGTGACTTTCAAACCGTTAAAAGTAGTCAGTAAATTGGTTATATATACTAAATATAAAGAGTAAGTTAAGATTTCAGAAATGAATTAAATCATTTTTGCTTCACTTCAGTGCTAGTTTTCATATAAATATTTCATTCATATTTTTCAATTATTTTTGGAACTGATATGTTAATGCTACTCACAAGAGCATAATATTTGACCACCCAAATAAAATTACTGATCCAGGGAGCATAATTTGAGTACAAGTTAGAGTTACATCCTAACCTCTAGCATTGCAATGTGATATGCAGCTTATGGTAAAATATAAGAAAGCTATAAAGGGACAGTTTGGGTAAAACAGTGATAGACGAACAGTGATTAATCTACACCAGCATCCCGCATCTGGTGCGCACAAAAAATGGCAGGGACTCATTAGATGTCCATATCTGCATTACTTTGGATGCAAGAAATTTTAAAGAAACAATGTGCTTAACTGTGATTTTTGTTTAACAGGACTTTCTATTCACTAGGCAAATATTATCTTTGCACCGGTCATGTGGTACCACTCCTTAACAGTATACTATTATGGGATGTCATCAGTTCCCCTCATGTTTCCAGTTAAAATGCAATAAAAAAAGATGATGAAGATTGACCCTAAGCAAAGGACATTGGATATTTTATTTTTTGATTCAAATTCCACTGATCAGCAGCATTTGGTTTCTTCATCTGATGTTCAGGATGCTCAGCCTCCAGTGTACTGCATAAATTGCCAAAAGTTCAACAGTTTCAGCTGAAGTGGCTAAAAAACGTACTTGTGGCTGCGATATGACAATGGCTGTGCAAATAAAAATGAGGACTTTTATGTATTGTGAGCTATGCACAGATAATAAAAAGGTAAATGGTATGAACAAGATTGCTAGGAACAGAAATTTTCAAAATTAAGTGTTTATCAGACATGATGCAGATCTTGCTGACCACAAATTATGTCTGATAGCCCCAGAGTTACAAAATAACTTCGAAAAATGTAGTTCAAAGCTCATGTCAGATCAAGACAAAGCCATAACTGCCTTACTGAAGGTTGTTAAATGGATGGCAGATGAAGACATCCCACTGAAAAAATTTAAGTCTTTTTGTGAATCTCTTACATGAATTGGGAATTTCAATATCTTGACGTTATGAGAAAGAGTAACATCAATTAGGAAACTTAAGTGACTGCCAGTTAGCTGCTGGAGTTGTTAGCAGAGTTTGCTAACAATGTTGCGTGTGTGTGATTTTGATTTTTAACGTAGCTTTAAAAAATTTTCAGTCATATCGCTACGATGTCTGCAGTGTGGCAGTTTAAAGTGATGTCTAGCACTGGGGCATCATGCCGCAGACATGTAGCATGATGTCCCACCCAGTCATATTATCCTGACACCAGGCTGACCAGTCCTAACACTAACCACAGAGAAAATAGAACCGTTAAAAAGCATCACTAAATACTGACTGATCTTTTCTACTATTTTAAGGGAAGTAGTCAACGAGAGGCTTGACTACATGCCTTACAGGAGGTTTTAGATGATCCATGTCTCATATATAAGGAGCTCCATTTAGTGAGGTGGTTGTCTTAGTTAAGTGCCCCTACTGCTGTATGGAGAACTCTTGATAACTTGCTTACCTACCTGGCTGAAGCCAGTCACAAGGTTGTTGTTGTGGGGTTTAACGCCATTTTTCAGCACACAATAGGCTATACATCGCAGCCAGTATTAATGGTGGAAGAAGAATCCGGGAAAACCCCGGAAAGAATCAATGACCCACGAGAAGCTACTGGCAAGCTTTCTCACATGCCCACATTGGCTGAATCCGAGACTCGAACCCATGCAGACAGTGAGATGGCAGTGATCCATAACAGAGAGAGCTTTCGGCCACTCGGGGGCCCCCCAGTCACAAGGATCACAAAGCTGGAGGGATGAAGAAAAATATAGCTACTGAAAGTTTTATTTCTACAACATACATGATGATGGATGCAGTGGTACCTGTAACCATTCTCAGTTGGTTTTTCCAGAAAGAAAATGTGGATGTGTCCCTTGTGAAGGTAAGAACTGATGAGTGTATTACTGGTCTGCAGAAGGTATATAGCTTTGAAACTCCATACATGCAAAAGCTCCAGGAAGACCTGAAGGGCAGTACATTTAAGGAACATCATCAGATCACAAAGGGGGCCCCGAGTGGCCGAGTGGTCGTTGTTGTTGTGGGGTTTAACGCCATTTTTCAGCACATGATAGGCTGTGTATGGCGGCCAGTATTAATGGTGGAGGAAGAACCCGGGAAAACCCCGGGAAGAACCACCGACCCACGAGAAGCTACTGGCAAGCTTTCTCACATACCCACATTGGGAGAATCCTAGACTCGAACCCACGCAGACAGAGGTGAGATGGCAGTGATCTGTAACAGAGAGCGCTTTAGACCACTCGGCCACTCGGGGCCCCAGGCCGAGTGGTCTAAAGCACTCTCTGTTACGGATCACTGCCATCTCACCTATGTCAGCTTGGGTTCAAGTCTCGGGTTTGGCCAATGTGGGTATGTGAGAAAGCTTGTCAGTAGCTTCTTGTGGGTTGGTGGTTCTTTCCAGGTTTTCCCGGATTCTCCTCCACCATTAATGTTGGCCGCCATGTATAGCCTATTGTGTGCTGAAAAATGGTGTTAAACCCCACAACAACAACAAAAACAAATCACAAAGAACAACTTCATCCTGGAAAAAATAACTAAACTCTTCATTGACTCATTAATTGAGAACATTGTCTAGATTTTCCAGCAGATGACCTACTTATATGCTTTGGTATTGTTGCTATGCGACCGATCAGCATGATGTCACAAACAGAAGTGGATACATACGAGATGAAGAGATTGACAGACTGTACATACTATGGAGAAGCAAAAACTATACAATGGGAAACTAACAGAAGTATTGAGGAAAAAAACATCAGAACCTGTTATTGACTCTGTTAAGGAAAAAATAGAGTGGACTTTGCTTAAGAAAGTAGTTCTGGCTGAGAAATACCCACAAGATATGATGTGTAAACTGTGGCATTTAATTGACCTCCACCACAGAGAAGATTTTCCAAACTTACTCAAGTTAGCAGCACTTGCACTAACTTCAGCAGTACATACTGCTGGATGCGAGCATGGGTTTTCTGCCCAGAACGGAATTCTGGTTAAAGCTAGAGACAGGCTCATATTGAGACTCAGCACAAACTGATGGCTGTAAAACTATGTACAGTGTCATTTGAGTACAAGTCAGTATTAAAGGCCTGGAGATCTAAGACAGGTGAACTCATGAAATAAAGTAAAGTGAAGGAGTTGATCTTGTAGTTAATAATGACCTAGTTGTAATAATTCTGTATTATAAATAAAGAAAATGTATCTCAATGTGTATGCCATTTATTAGCAGAATCGTTGAACTCATTACATTGAGCAGGTCTCATTGTTTGAACATATGCAAGTCCTGGGACTATTTGGGATGAAATTGAAAATTGATCACTGGATGAACAGTGAGAACGATGAACATTTGCCAGTTATTGTTGATGATAAATGTAAATAGTTCAGTACAAGAGTTTTTCTGCCATAATTTTGTTCATTAGCAATTGATTACGTTACAAGCATGATCTACTTTAGTAAAATCAGTTATACAGCCTATTCACAAATGTATAACATGGAAAACTAGCCTTGGTATGATTGCAGTATATTTCTAATATTCTTAAAGGAATACCAAGAAAATGGATTGCATTTGTGTCAGACAAATTTTTAAGTTTATGGGTCTACCTTTTGCAACACATATATTATAAGTAGCAGTTTTTACAAGCCGATAAGTGATTGGGTGAGTCATAGCAGGCTGATTTGGACCTCTTTGCTGTTAATTTTATGCATGTATCTTGCCTTGTACAATCCATGCAAATTGTTTAAGCTCTTATTATTATGTGCTTTATGATCCCTTGTTTATGTTCAGATCGAAAAATGGATGACTTAAGCCGAATACCAGTGAACCATTGTGCCAAGGTATTTATTCAGAGAGACTACTCTGAAGGCACCACTGTACACTTTCAGGAAAAATTTCCACAGGAATTGGAAGGAAAGGTAAACTTTATTGAAAATATGAAGCAAATATGTTTTACAGTTTGGGGTTTAGAAACCATGTATAGAGTAAAATATTGTAGATGCTGAAAAGAATTTATCTAGTCTAGTTTTCTTTCACTACAAAGTTCCTTAGTAGGTCAGTGTGTCACATATGTTAGTGTGAAGTCATGGATGGAGTTGTATTGGTGGAAGTTTGTTTTATCATCACTACATATTTTTTTAGCTCTTTGAGTTTTTAGCTTATGCAAATCATTTACAGTATAAATTAACATCATTAAAAACCTGATTTTTAACGCAGCATCAGGATGAAGAATTGTGGGAGCTGTCCTCATTACACAGCTCCTTCACCGATGACATGGGCAATTTTTATGGTGCCCCATGGTGTCAGAGCAGGGGTCTGGCTGAGTCAAGTAAACTTGGGGGTCATGTTAAAAATTTGGAGGTTTCTAATGCATAACTCAGGGTAAAGGAAAACACTGCTTTCCTGTTGGAAGTAAAACTGCTAGATTAAAATGTTCACAGATATGGTTAATAAATTCTGTGCAAGAATTTACAAATATGTATCTTGTAATCAGTTTAATGCTATCAGGCGAGAATTTTTGAGACTTTGTCTCTGTCTCTCTTTACATGTATACACCTCTCCCTTGATAACTTGCTCACAGTGGGGTCCACAAACATAGACTGCTCTATAGGTGAGGGCATGAGTTACTGAGGGACCTCCCAAAAAACTGCTAGACATTGAGAAAAACCATGGGGGGAAGGGAACTGAGCTGTTTATAATGACTGAATCCTGGTTTTACAATCATGTCGATAATTATTGTTAATAACATGCTTTTACTAATGAAGTTGTTCATTGTTCTGTATAAATTACATTAATTTTTTAAAATGTCCAGCATGTGAAAGATTATTAATGTTATTCCAACTGGTTTCAACAATCATTACATGTACACGAAAACATGTGTATTATGTCACTGCTTTTTTGTTGTTGATTACTCTGGTTCCTGGAGTGATATTTATTAGTATAGTGCCAAGTAGGGAGGCAGTGTATCAGGGAACTAGACTAACTGTTGATACACCACCAAACACAATTCCTTTTTTGAAAAAAAACTAGCAACATTGATTTCGTGTGACAATTGTCTACATCAAAACATAAGTTTTGTGTTGTTCAGTTAGTTCTATATTGATAATGTGATTTCATTGGAAGTAATAATGAAACTTATTATCATCCTTGCCAGTTCAGGAATTCTGTGAAACTCATTGGCCCACAATGGTCCGTTTCTGTGAAACCAAGCTCTTTATTGTACAAAGTATTCATTTTGCTTGATTGCCTTGCTGTCTTTGATCACAGTTATGAATGAGTTGGTTAATTTAAGGTTTTTTAATTATGTCGCATACACAATAACATTTAATACAATGTTTGATCAACTGAAGTGAGTTCACCCGACATACGACTGGGGCCACTAGTTTTAAGTATGACAGATTTGCATGCCTTTTAAGTTTTCTTTTATTCCACCTCCTTTGTTTGATTTCAAAAGATGTAATTAATGTGATAATTCAGAAGAGGCCAGCTTTTAATTCAGTGCAACAATACACCAGATACTTCCACAAGTCGGTTATCAAAACATTGCACTTATTTAGGTTCTCAGAGAAATGCTCGCAGACATAGCTGTTATGGTAGATTGACACATTTTACATTTAAATACACATTGCATTTGTGATGATTACACTTAAGAGGAACTGGAAGATAGAACTACAACACAAATTTCACTTAATATTATTTAATTGGCATTTAAATATTAATGTACTGCCTACACTTGGCATAAGTGACATTTTCATTGTGGAAAAAAAATGTAACAAATTATATGACTTCTTATTAAAAGTTGATTTCATAATGTTGATTAAAATTTCCAGGTCCTTTCTACTCTTTTTGATCATAAAAGGAGTGATATATCAACGTCTAAATAAAAATTTTGATCACGTTTTTCTTCAAGTTCAAGAAATAGGGATCAACTTTTGGTATTTTCTGGTTTTAAAAAATGGGATCCATGCCAGACCCCCACATTATAAGTGAGGTTGTGAGCTATCAGAGCACAAGTTATCAAGGGAATGGTGTGTGTGTGTGTGTGTTTGCGTGTGTGTGTGTGTGTGTGTATATATATATATATATATGTATGTATATAATGTTATGAGTCTAAGAGTTAAACTAAGTAACAGATAGAAAAGAAACCAATGAGTTTAGTAAAATCATCAAGTAATTTATTTCCCTGGAATGCAGAATGAAAATTCAAAGACATAGCATTGTGAATAGATCCCAAATAATCCTAAATGTTCCGTCACAAGTCCAGAAGTATAAAATATTCCAACTGAATTCGATCTTGAATAGCCTGATGTACAACAGTGATATTCAGTAATCCAGAATTGTTTTCATTCTCAATAATTCATAGTAGTGCTTTAGTCCAAAAATGTCAACAAGCACTTTGCAATTGTAATTAATAATTTAAATTAAAAAATTCCTCTAGAATTATATCTGAATCCCCTTGACTTGTGACAATAGATTTTTCTCAAAAAAGGCCCACTAACTCATTAACGAAGCCAAGTCTTACATGCAAACTTTGTGAATAGCTTGTACTTGGGGTAAGAAAGAAGCCTGTCCCTTGAGTTGATAAAGGTCAAAATCACTGAATGAAATAATTTAAAAAATGTCACAATAGCCTACTGGGCTCATTAACAATGCCTGTCATGTTCACACCTCATGAGGTAAGACTGCTTCCAAACTATATAACATGAGCATCATTTATGATACACCAAAAAGCAGGTGGTATTACAGGAAAGGAGAAGGCTGTAGCTCTATATTGATGTAAATTAATTTTGACTTTCTTTTTGCATTAAAAAATATAGACAAGAAACCATTTTTTTAATACTCTTTTCATGACAAAGCAACCTGTTTCAGAACCGGTGTTTTGTCCAGATTTTGGCAGTAAGTCTAAGCAGCCTGGGTCAAGCTAAAGATGGACAGTTGAACCTTTACAAAAACTAGGATAAGTTTCAAATTTGGAGTAATATGGGCCAGGACATGAAAAATCAAATTTGAATATCAAAGAAGAATTTTTGTAAAAAATTCGCCCCTTTGTAAAAAAATTTCACCCCTCTGTACATGCATGTCTGAAATAGCCAATCAAAGACATCTCATATACACCTAAGCATCTGCTTAAATGAAAATCTCTCAGAAGCAGATGTGTTCAAATGCATTCCAAAGTAATCCCAAAATGTGTTTCAAGTAAAATTGAAAATAATTTCCAGGGAGAAGCAAGTTAAACTAAACTTTGAGGAAACCTTTAACTTATATGGAAGGAGCCTATTGATATGGGACTCATAAGTTCAAAGCCAGTGTGACTTAACGTCATAGGCCTGCTTGGGATTGGGTTAAGGAATGAGCCATTTGATTTTGAAGTAAAAAAAATCAAGGTCACCAACTGAAAGAAAAAAAAAAACAATTTCCACACAGTAAATTAGTTTTGCATTAGATTCAAGTTCCAAATTTTTGTGGCTAACTTGCACTGGGACATGAAGAAAGCCTATCAGTTTTGAAGTCAGATGTTAATGTCATTGCATCTGAAAGAGGAAACATGGTGTTTGAATATTAACATTAGTTCTGCATAATAGAAATAGACCTAACTTTATTGATTACTTGGACTTTGAGTAAGGAGTATGCCTCTCAATTTCAAAAGGTCAAAGGTCAAGGTCACTTGACTCAAAAGTAAAATGGTTTCAACACATAAATTTCAGTTCTTGACCATGTTCCTTAACCAAAGATTTGGATGACTTAAATGTTTCAGAATTAAACCTTGCCTTTTGAGGTCAAAGGTCAGTGTTTTGGGATCATTGAGGCTCGTAGAAAATGTCTTTTGCAGAATAACGTTTGTTTATGAATAAAGTACTCAACCAAACTTTGATGGCTTGCACTGAAGGTAATAAATACACTTGATGATTATGGATCTAGAGTACATAATTTGAATTTGTTTTAAGTCACTAAAAACTAATGATTATTGCAAAGTAAGTTTAGTTCAAGACTACACACTGTGGCCAAAAGTCAAGGTCATTGAGGCACATTGGTCAGTAATATCCAGATTCAACCATGCCCTACATTAAGGATTTTTAAACATCGGTCTTGTGTGTAATGTTCAGTTATTGTATTCTTTGTTCTCTCAGTTTCTCTTTGAGTCCCATAAAAACTATTTTAATAAATGCTATTAAAATTTGTTCTTGAGAATTTTCATCTCTATGAAGGCGACACTAAATGTGTTGTTTTTTTTTCAGATTGAAATTGAGAATTTCATAACAACAATAAGAAAATTAAATGATATGTATTCAGAGGCAGAGTCACTGAATAGCAGAACATACTGTGAAAGCTGCTTTGCCTGTATGACAGCGTATCTCTCTTACATCTGTATGAACACACATTACGAAATTGTAAGTAAACCCATCCAAGTCAGGTTTCAGAAGTTAACACAGTTTACTTTTACTGTCAGTTCTTTATTGAGATTCATTCATTGATCCTAATAAGCCTGTTTGCTTTGATCCAACCTTCATTTGTAAGTATTATACAGTGGAATTGATTTTTTTTGTCTCACTTAGGTGCTAACCCTCATAGATACTCTTTCCATTTTGGCCATTGTCCCAAGCACACACACATACACGTGCACAATCATACAGAATTGTAGGTCATAGATTCAGGCACTGTACCTTTACCAATAAAGCATTGTCCCCTTGAGGATTTATAGCATATTGTACATGTTTGCTATCAGAATAGACTTTTAATAAATCTTTTTCTTTTTTAAAAACACACTTGGAATTCCAAGTGATTCCATTTTTCTACATGTTTAGTATTTAACTTGATGAAAGAATAGGAATAAACTTATAGATTTTTTTTATATTATAAAAC
The DNA here is from genome assembly GCA_028554795.2 of Sinohyriopsis cumingii. Classification (NCBI taxonomy): domain Eukaryota; kingdom Metazoa; phylum Mollusca; class Bivalvia; order Unionida; family Unionidae; genus Sinohyriopsis; species Sinohyriopsis cumingii. The sequence goes on along the minus strand of CM068830.1, from coordinate 49,628,101 downwards.
GTTTAATCCTAATAAGTCCATGTATGCTGTCTTTAGAGAAATTTCAATTTAAGATGATTTTAAAGTTTCAAGGATCAAAGATAATTTCATAAGCAAAGTCTAATTAAGCTGAGGTCCTTGTACAGTTTTTAACTACTATGACACATCTTTTTTCTTTGATTTTACTGTAATATGAATGATTTGACAGATGCTGAAGAAAATCAAACGGTACATTGAAGATCAAAACCACACAGTATATGTACCCAGAGGACTGTTGCTTGTGGATCCAGTGGAAAGGGGGCTTCGAGTTGTATCCTTTAATTGGACCCTATTATAAAAGATAAGCAGTATAGTTTTTTTAGTGTATAGATTTATTGTATTAGCTCTAGTGATCATCGACCAGAGGTGCTTATGAGATGGTCTGTTATTTATCATCAGTCTGTAGTTGACCCATCTTATAGCACTGTTTGTTTTTCCTCCTAAACTATTTGGAGGATTGCTATTGGAGGAGTTACATGCACAGTTTTCCCATGATGTAGTTAATCCTACTGGAAAATGGTGCATTTTGGACCTCCAATATGGCTGTCACAGTGGCCAGCTTGGAGGAGTTACATGCACAGTTTTCCCATGATGTAGTTAATCCTACTGGAAAAAGGTGCATTTTGGACCTCCAATATGGCTGTCACAGTGGCCAGCTTGAATATCTTCTTCTAGTTCCTACTGAATAGATGGGATTTTCATCAGAAGAATTTGCATGATGTCTTGTTGGTCATAAAAGAAAATATCCAATATAGCCACCACAGCAGCCATCTTGAAAATCTTGTTATCACTACTCCTTCTGATTGGAAAGTCATATTGACACATTGTTTTCACCAGAAGACATATTATGATGTCTAGTTGGTCTTGAAAATGGTGATGATCTGATATCTAATCACACATACACAGCAGCAAAATTTAATGTGAATTTGTGCACTTGGAAAGCAGTGATGTGCAAGAAATCCATCATATTTGCAATCTTTAAAATCTTGTTATCATTACTCCTGAATGATTAGTAATATTGCCATGTTTCTTTTTTCCAGTAGACTTTGTATCACGTAAACCTGGTCCTAATGAAAATTGTGTTGCTTGCACACCCAATATGTTGAAAATCTAGCCATCACTACGTCTCCTCAATGGATGGTATTATAAACATGGGGATTTTATTAAATTACTTTTTATCATATCTAATTTTCCTAAATGAAAATGGTGCAGCTTAAACATCAAGTATGACCAATCTTGTTATCACCACTCCTTGTTGAATGGATGGTCATATCAGTCTGGCATTTTCAATCTCAGCTAGGCCAACATGGTTATATGAGAAAAATTTTCAGAAGCTTCCCTTGAGTCATTGTTTCTTTCTGGGATTTTCTGGGATCTTCTTCCACCAAATATACTGGCTGTCATGTATAGCTTATCTTATGTTTAAAAATTGCATTAAACCTTTAAAAACCAAACCAAACCATAAATAAAAATGGTGCCAATCTGCCATAATGGGCATGTTTAAAAAATTGCTATTGCTTCTTCTCCAGAATGGCCACCATGACAGTCATCTTGAAAATCTTGTTAATGTTTCTTTTCCGAAACGGATGTCCTGTCAACATTGAGTTGCCACCAGAAGTCTTTTTTTTGTTCTGATGTCTTCTTGGTTACAAATGATGTCTTGGTGGTTTTAAATGAAAATGATGCCAATCTGACTTCACAGCAGTAAATTTGAAACTTTTGCTATTGCCAAAAACTGTTAGAGATGGTTTTATAACTAAATAGTCAAAAGAAAAAGATGGTCTTATTTCAAATTCCTGAAAATTCTTTTTAGACAGCAGAGTGTCATGCTCTTTGAGGGGCTCTTTTCTATTCAAAATGTTTGGTCAGTTGACTTTTCTTCCTATTGTCTTATATGGTGTCTAGATCTGATAAAATATTAGCTCATATTCTATGTTGGATATACATGTTCAGACATCAGATCATTTTCTGAGAGTTGAAAGAAATCTTGATGTCCTCAAGACAGTTGCCATATTATTTCTGCATTGCTGTGAATTACCCTTTTACAATTAGAGTGAGAAAAAAAATCATCTTTCCATAAATCCCTCAGTGGTCTCACTTTAAAGAGGTCACCCAGTTAGGGATCGAATATGGCAGTAGGGAAGGGTGGAGAGGCAATTAAAATGATAGCAATATTCTTCTTTTGTTTAAAATGAGATTTATTATTATTAAATTTTTTTGGTCTCATGTTGACAAAATCCTTGAAGTTGAACTTTTATTGTGTGTTGGAATTCAAAAGTATTTATTAGTTGGAAATCTTACCTTGGAAATAATGATAGGAAAATATTGCTATAATGAGATATCTGTTTATTGACCCTAATGCAACTATTTGTGTCTTAGGCTCAAAAATGTACATTTTACAATTTACGACTTGGTGTGGTGTGCATTTGTGTGTCTATATGTGTGTGTATGTGATTCCTTGGGTTCATCCATTTATCCATCACACAGTCTTGTGAATAATACAACTACTTGTTTCATTTTAGATGGATTGCTTTGAAATATTTTATGTGTATCATTATTTTTAGCTTCACTGATAAGAGACCAGAACAGCGTATGGGATGGCGTATTGTCTGTCATCTGGATGTCCTTTAGCACATGTTTATTGTCCATGCTTCTCATAAAGTTTTTGGTGGATTACCTCGAAAGTTTGCATGCACATTTTTCCCACTGGCAACTTTGCAGCCAATATTGGTTGGCTTGAATGGGTATTGAATCTGCTACCCTTAGTTTTATTATGCACCAACTTTTGTCCATTTCTGAAAGTTGAAATTAACCGTGGCAAGACATAAAATTAGTATATTCAACATTAAGTCAGTAGTCACAGGAATGTGAAAAGTGAATGGGAGAAAGAAGAAATGTTTGGAGTTTTCCACACAACAGAAGATGATATTTGAACAGCAATGTCACATGCCGAATCAGATGTATGACCAGAAAGAAACCAAAATGCAGAGCAAAGTTTGAGAGTTCTTGGTTGTCAGAGTTCAGATGGTTATAACACAGCTCCAAGAAAGTAGGTATGTTCTGTGATATTTGCAAATGTTGCAGGAACAGTAACCCGTTTACATCAGAAATCAGTTGTTTGAATTTTAGGATGTTAACTCTTTCATGAAATGCCGAGTCAGATGATTATATGCAGTCATTAAAGGCTAATGTACTCAAGTTCAGCTTCAAAGCCACTGCATTCAGTGTTTAAAGAAAGAGTGAAAAATTTTGTGCAGTTGTATTTGTAATGAAGACAGCATAGTTTATAAAATTCACATACAGCTTAGGAGCAGAATAAGATCAGAAATGATAAACACGCAGACACTAAATTACTTCTTAAGATCTCTATTTGGTGCAAAATAAAATTAGTGCAGATCTGACATCCAGTATGGTCACCATAGCAGCCATCTTGAAAATCTTGTTATCATTACTCCTCCTCAGTCATGTCAGCAAGGGGTATTCACTAAAGATTTGTGATGCCTAAACGAAGTGAGGCCAGTCTGATATTCAATATGACTATCATGGCAGCCATATGAAAAAATCATCTTATCACAACTTGACTTGAACAGAAAGTGATATTGACATTAGGGTTTCACCAGAAGACTTCTTATGGTATCTAGTTGGTCTTAAATTAAAATGGTGATGTGCTGACTTCCGGTATGGCTGCCACAGCAGCCATCTTTCTTCAATACTCGTGAAAGGAAAATCATATGTTGAAAAAATATTGTTATCTCTACTCCTCTCCAGATAGACTTATTACGATACCTAGTTGATCCTAAATGAAAATGGCACTAGTTCTGCATCCAGTATGGCTGCCATATTGACTGTCTTAAAAATGTTGTCACTACTCCCCCCGAATAGATGATCATTATGACACAAGGCTTTAACTAAGACTTCTAATGATGTTTGCTTTGTCCAGTATGAAAATGGTGCCAATCTAATATCCAGTATTTCACCATTTAAAATTAACGCTATTGCTGAAGAACATTAGAGACCGTTTCAACACTCTACAGTTAAAGGGAAGGAATGGTCTTATCTGTAATCTTTTCACCCAGTAGAGCATCAGTCCCTTCAAGGGATTCTTGTTGATTAAAAATGTATATGTACATAAGTTTTAGTGATCCTTAACCTTTACTCAGCTGGAAGTGTGCATTTTGAATGAAGTCAATGGAAGATGAATATTCTGATGAACAAGACATCATTCACTGATTTCTGCAGTCACATTTGTTACTGCATTTTTACATCATTGTTGTTTCTACAATCTCACAATTATGTGCTTCAAAGGTGTAGATTCTTTTTTTGCTTGAAACCTCATATGTGATACAAAGTATACCTTTGAAAATCCAAACTTTGCTTTTCTAAATAATTCCAAAGTTGATGACATGAATGGGAGCCTTTCCGTGTCTGTCAAAAGTGGTGTGAATTGACATGTAGGTTTGTCCAATTTTTATATTGCCATACAGTAAAACCTGTCTTGAAAGAACACTGCTATGTGAGACTACCTGCTTTAAGAGGCCACATTCTCAGTGCACAAATTTATTGATTGTATATCATCATGACCTATAATGAGAGACCATAATTTTTTTAATAAAAATCGTGGTCTTTCAAGACAGGTTTAACTGTAATTGAGGTTAGGTCAGTAAGACTAAACCCTATAAGCTAATTTATGAAATTAAAATCATTGGTTTAGAAATAAACTTCTCCATTACAGGAAAGTAAATTATCTAGAAAGTAAAAGATAATGTGAAGTTTTATGTTCTAATTCTCACATCACTTAGTGTTTTACATGCATTCTTGTCAGTTTACGTTGCACACCAAAACTGCAAACAGCATAGTTATACAGTGATCCTTAACTATGACACCATTCACAGGAAACATGAAATGTTTGAGGATTCCTAATTCTGGAGTACATTGTACAGAGTACACTGGTTCCTCAGTATAATGTTACTCATAGGAGTCATGAAAGTGCACCATGATATATTTAGAGCTTACTGCATTTGTATGGGAAAATATGAATGATGTTAGAAGTACAGTATTAATCAGGAAAAAAATGAGTTCATTTTTTTCCCATACAAATGTAGTAACTATTTTATTATATACTCATTTTGCTTTTTTAGCTAAGCCTGAATAAGAAAAAGAACACACTAAAATAAACAAGGTATTGAATTTATGCAGGATTCCAAAGTAAATACACAACAATATGTTCAGCAATATATAGTAACAGTGTTAATACATGCATAGCACTGCCCATTGACAATTAATTTAAAAAATAATTTTTGTTATGGTCCTCATAAAATTGAAAATTTAGAATCATATTGTGAATGAAAGTGCTTTGAAACATCTTTTCCATTTGGTCTGGAAATGCAGGAACTTTTTCTGTCGATCCAACTTAATTCTGCTTTTCTATTCTTGATGGACTAGATATATTAGCTGTGTCAGTAACATGAAGTAAATGTGACTGGAGCAGTGGAAGGACTGCCTTGATGCTGCTGAACATAGCTTAAATTTTAATTCTTTTAATTGATATTCTCAAAAAATATAAGCAGGACTATATATTTTCTGCTAGTGATTATCGCATTCATTTCATTTGATTGCATTAAGAAGAATGTAATTTCTGTTGGAAGTGTAGTCAAAATTATAGTACAGTATCACAGTGTGGAACACATGTAATTCTGATTAGCAGAAATAACTGAGAAAATACATTGTGAGGAACTTCAAGATGCAAAAATGTAAGTGTATTTATTGCCATTTTTATTACTGCTGTAGATAACATATGTTTATTACTTCCATGCTCTTTATTGGAGAGAATCCAGCTACTGACATGACCTATATGACTTATTCATTTACTGCTACTACAAATTAAACATTATCAAACAAAGTAAAATGGCAAATTGCAAAGCAGCTGACAGCTCTTTTCATAGATGGAGAAAGACTTAATCATCTTGGCTCTAAGGCTCATGGTTTTCTACCAGAAAATGTCCTCTTCAGTTGCATATTTTTTCCAGTTAATTGTTTGGACTGACTTGGAAAATGGAATGTCTCTGAGGAAGATGAGATAGCCATAGGCCATAATATGCCCGTCTTCTGCTGTTTGCCTTGAGAGTATTGGTCGTACACTGAGCCATTTGATTTGTGGATGGTTTTAAACATTTTTCCTAAATAAAAATTGAAATGATCAGAATCATATTTTCAATACTGTATGTGTCACATTGCAAATACGACCTTCATTTGTTTGCTTGGTTGAAAGTGTTTTTCTGTGACTCGGTTAACTTCCACATTGTCAACTTTATCATCTCTACTTTCAAATGAACCAAACAGCTTGATTAGTTCATCCACAGACAAATCGAATAAATCAAAAGTTCAGACATCTGCTACATGAGCATGCAGTGTTTGTTTACAATAAAAAAAAAAAAAATTCCTAACATATACTAATTTTAGATAAATATCATGCAGTATGAATCAGTGCAGTTTGGAAAAATACTGCACAATTCTGACAATGTAAAGTTAATGGAGAAAGAAATGAGCACATAATAGATGAGGTTACATTATACAGGGGTGCATTATAAATGAAATTACTATTAGCTAATTTGATTGAATGCATCCATGATAAATCAGGGACCATGTTATTTTGAAGTACCCTATAGTGAGGGACTACTGTACAGATTGACATTGCATATTATGCCAGCAAACCTGGGCCTATATTGTTCATTCTAGTTTTTGTCTAGCCTGTCTTGGTATATGCACAACACAGGTCCATTTAGTGTCTGCGTCTCTATTTCCATGCCCTAGATTAACCTCATTGTTAATATTTTCATGTGGTCAGTTTTTGGTTTGGTCACTTTGCCACTGAGTCATTGTGTTTGGACACAACATTCAGGAGTTTGACATACAGACCAGTTCCACTATTTTGTATTTTAAAGTGAACAGAATTGATCTGGTAGTACTTGGAATGATTATATCTAGAGCTATGCTGTTTTGGAAGTTGGGCAGGCATTTTACATGGCTGAAGATGATGGTTGTCATCTTATGCTGGGTTGGAGAAGTGATGGTTTTGATCTAGTCCTAGGTTGGAGAAGTGATGGTTTTGATCTAGTCCTAGGTTGGATAAGGGATGATTTTCATTTTGTACTCTTGAGTTTAAAAAAAATATATTTTAACTGTGAACTTCTGTTGTGATTGCACAAAAACATGCCACACATACTTCATGAATTGTATTGTATTTAATAGTTATAATATAATTTTTTTTTAAACGTGAGGCAACATGCACAATTTGAAACTTGACAACAGACATGCAGATATTAAATATTCAGTATTTATATCAGTGGATATTTCAGTGTTAATGCACATCTGTAATTGCTTATGGATTTCTGTCCTTTTGGAGAAAAAGTCTAACAGGTTGATCAAAAGGGAGCTTTCTATCTCAAAGGTGGGAACTCTTCTACAGAATGTGCAAAATAATTTTTTGTTGTTGTTGAAATTACCCATGATGCCCTTGTGTTAGTCATTTATTATTGATTGGAAATTTAAGTGGAATGCTGAGCAGTGATGTATCCAACAAGTTATTATATCTGGATTAAGTTGATAATCACTGTATACCAGCATATAGTGTGCACTCCCCCATGGTGAACAGTGAAGACTTTGATACACATGCATGTAATGAAACAGCAAATGAAAGTAACGAGGTTGTTCTTTTTATTTATGTACTGGTAGATAAATGTCTACCCTGTTTGCAGTTAGGTGCTTGGTCCTTTACTGAGTTACTCAGAGGAATCATATTGACATGTCCCTGTTATATAGAGATTTCCAACACTTACACAGATAATTTATTAGTTCATGCTGCTTCATGTAAACGTCTCTCATTTTGATATATTTTTTGAACTTAAATTGTTTTAGCAGAAAATTGTTCACAAATTCATGGTTATGATGCCTCACATCTGATAGACAAAGAAATATACCTGATAACCAGTTACATTTTGCTGTCAAACTCATGATATATGGTAAGGCCCTGCATCAGTCATCTATCATCTACCTGTCAACACTGCATGTTACCACTCTGAGGGCCATATTTATGAGCTGATTTTGATCAGACTTAAAATATATGCTTACACGACTTTTTTACGTTTGCTGTCATTTTCTTGTTAAATACGATTCTTTGCTCAATTGGCCACAAGGTCAAGTGAGCTAATGTAATGGCACTGTATCAGTCATCTATCATCCATCTGTCAACAGTTGCACGTTAACATTCTGGAGGCGATATCATCAGATTTTGATCAAACTTCCAATGTATGCTTAACTCATTAAGATTTTTGATGAGTTTAATAATGAGTGAAATACAGACGTAGTAATGATGAGCTTTCATTTGATAGGCTGAGCATGTTACATTTCTGGAGGCTATATTTCTGATCCAGATTTGATCATACTTGCAATATATGCTTATATCCTCAAGTTCCATAATGAGTGAGATGAATTGGATGCATAATGAAAAGGAGGATCTGGCATCTGATTTCGGGTAAGCTTACCACTCTGAAGCCTATGTTTCTGATCCAGTTTTGATTAAACTTGAAATGTGGGCTTATCAACAAAATGTTGGATGTGGTCAGTAATGACCAAGATCCATTTGTATTAATGGTTTAATTTTGCATCTGATTTATTGAGCTTGTTACCAGTTTAAAAGCCATATTTCTGATCTGAATTTGATCAGAATGGCAGCGTGTGCTTTTTTTTATCCAGATCTCTGAAAATGTAAATAATTAGCAGGATCCACAAATATTGACATGGTCTCACATGTGATTGACAAAGCTCATTACCACTCTGATCAGATTTACAGTATTGTTAAGATTTACATCAGGTTGGATAGGTCAAGGTCAGTGCAGCTAATGAGATGATCTAGGATCTGATTGGCAGAACTTTGTTATGACTCTTGATGCTCATTTGGATCAGATGTAGTAAATATGTTTAAATCATTAAGATCTTAGATGAGCACATTTATGAGCATGCTCCATGTGAGTACATTTATGAGCATGCTCCATGTGAGTACATTTATGAACATGATCAATATAAGTACATTTATGAGCATGATCCATGTGGGTACATTTATGAACATGATCAGTATGAGTACATTTATGAGCATGATCCATGTGAGTACATTTATGAGCATGCTCTATGTGAGTACATTTATGAGCATGATCAATGTATATTAATTTTGTTACCTTGCATCTTATTGGCTGAGCTTATCATCACTCCTGCAACTATATATCTGATCATATTTTGGTCAAACATGTTAAATATTTTTATGCTATCAAGATGTTGGATGACTGCTTATCAGTGAGGTAATGTTGTATCTATCTGATTAAGCTTGTTACCATTCTGGAGACTGAGTTCCAGTCTGATTTTGCCTCAGCTTGATGCATAATCATAGGCTGTATAATAAGTAAGATATATGCATTTTAATGAGGTATCTGGCATCTGATTGGCTAAACTTGTTATCTCTTTAGGTCTAGAGACTATATACTTGTATCTCATCCAGTTTCGATAAAACATCGTATGTAGGTTTATATTATCAAGATCTTCAATGATTTCAGTTATGAGCAAAAGACTGTTTATTTATTATGCCTCTATCTTTAGAAAGAATTCTCATCAGGATACAATATAATAGGTCAAATTAACATGCTTCAGAGTTTTGGAGATGGTTTACATAGGTTGTGAAATACTAGTGAAATGATCAACTGTTAAAGTTAAATGTAAGCCAGGTAAGCAATATGAAGCCTACTTGAGTCTCCTGTTATGTATTCTTCCAGTTTTAGGGTAATGTTGTTTTTTGTCTGTAGATTAAATATGTTGTACTTGCAAACTGCTTTGAATGTAATGAGCCACTTTGAATACACTAAGACAGAAATGGAGTTATATGTGTATTAGGTAGTTTTATTCAGTATATGAATGACTGTTAGACTAGAAAAAAAATCATGTTTATCAATCATGAAATCTACAACTGTTTCTGCTATTTTAAGAAAGTAAGTTATTGTCATGGGTAAAGATGCATTATGTAATTTTCATTATCCAAGGAATATTGAAACCTGTATTCAGTATCCAAATGTTTTATTTGCAACTTCATTTAGGAAGTTTAATGCTTTTACTCATACTTATTTAGTTATGTTTGTGATAGAAGAATTGATGTTACCAGTGCTTACATTAAACCAGATTTTTACTGGTCGCAAGAAGACACCTTGATAGGGATAAGATTTAGTGATGTACTTTTTGACTTAAAAGTGTTTTAGAGGGTATAAATTACAAGTATAGTGTCTTTAGTCTCTTATAAGTCAAATTCAGCTACTAACAGCATGGACCCTAATCTGCCATGATGTAATGCACTGGCAGATCAGAGTTTGTGCTGTTTCTTCTATTGATTATATCTTAACAGATTGCATAGACTCAAATCTTCCATCGAATTATGTGTTGGCAGATCAGAGTCTGTGCTGTTTGCAGTTGGACTTATAAGCAACTATATTCAGAATGATTATTTGAGTGAAACTGATCACTTATATAGAAAAGAATAATTTAGGATCTAAATTTGCATTGGTTTTTCAATGTCATATTACTTTAAAATGACTGTTCATGTAATTTTTTAAAATTATTTTAACATAGAAAAGAAAACAACCTACATTTAAATACATTATACAAAGTTAGATGTTCAGTGTAATTGTGAATTGTGTAGCAAACTTCGACTGTTTAAAACTATTGCTACAATATTTGTCATACTTCTGTCCCAAATGTACATATTGGTGCATGCGTGATTGCTCCAGGCAGAGTTGGAAAGAAGCTGAATCAGCATGTATACTCTTGAAAACAAACATCATTAGCATTTACTGGTAATCAGTAGCATATGAATGATATTTTGTTGCTGTAACTGGAAGAAACTTAATTTTAAGGGACATGAAACTACAGGTGCACAGAATAAAACCATCATGCACATTTCCTACTCGAGTGAAGGAAAATGTTCAATCAGAGCTTAATATTGATCCTGTTCATTTAACAGAGCTAGTATGCATGCAGCAACATTTACATTGATCTAAGGTCAAGACTAGTGTAGGATACATTTTAGGTCCAGATGAGTAAATCTGTTTACATTTTAGGTCCAGATGAGTAAATCTCTTTACATTTTAGGTCCAAGTGAATAAATTTGATCACATTTTATTTCCAGATGAGTAAATTTGTTGACATATTAGATCCAGATGAGTAACTTCATTCACATGTTAGGTCCAGATGAGTAAATTTGTTGACATTAGATCCAAATGAGTACCTTCATTCACATGTTAAGTCCAGATGAGTAAATTCATTCACATGTTAGGTCCAGATGAGTAAATTTGTTCATCATCTTAATATCTAATACTTGTTATGATACAGATAACAGTTGTACAGTTATCATAATGCTTATAACTTTATCAGATGTATGTAATACAGATTTTCATCAAACATTCTGTGCAAGTATTTAGTTCTTTTAAACTTCAGCTATTACAAGACAACCCACCTTGCTGAATTAAACTTTATTATGTTAATTTCATTAACAAGATCAAAGCTTAGAATTTTTTTACAGTTAAATACAAAGTGCAAATTGTCCATTGGAAGTTTATGCTTAATAAATTTAGACTTTTGATATCGTTTCTGTATACATTATTCATGTTTCTTGGAAAAGACATTTTTATTTGGCCTTTTAATTTTGCATTGTGGTTTGTTGGCAGATATTAACTTGAATAGTATAGGTCCAGTTTTATTGGTGCGCCAAAGCCTTTGTCTCATTCAAACCTCTGTTATGGCTCCATAAGATCTCTGCTAAACAGGTTGTCCTTGAAGTCCAGAATGAGGCATTCCTAAAATTTGGGGGTCTGATTTTATAGGATGATGAGGTGAGATTGCATGATACATCACTGTAATAATGAAGAAACATCAGGTTTCATATAAATATGGACAGTCTTAACTGTTTTAGATCCCTCTCCTCCAATGGCATTCGCGTGCACCTCACATTGGGTTATCTCCCCTTATGACTCATAAAATGTCATTGCAAGTGTATGTGGAAATTTGCTAAAAACGTGTAGAAAGGTGTTTTCTAATTTTTACCTTTTGGAAAAATTTGCAATAATTAGGAGATAGAAACAGATTCTTAAGCTATCTGATTGAAAAAAGTCATTGTAAATTGATTTTTCATTTACAAATTATCAATCATTGAAATAATTAAAAGAACATTTAAAAATTAGACTGACAACAGGGTCAAACAGTTTGTGTTTGCTATATTGATACACATCTTGTTCTTTGGAATGGAATGAGAATATTAAAGTCTTTATTCTGTACTGTTATTGAAGAGTTTCTGATAATTTTGTTGCAGCAAGATTTACTTCTCTTGGATAATCTTCAAAGAGGAATAGGTTTCATATGTAAAAGTTTATTGTTGTCAACATCTTTATTTTATTGCTGCAAAATGTTTATTTGTTCTTGGCCTATTTATGTCTTATAAAATTAAATTTAACATTGACCAATTTGTATGTTGTTGTTTGTTGCTTTGCTATTCCAAATCTGTTTAAAGTTTGGTCCATGAGATATGGGTAAAAAATTACAATGTCACAAGTGAAAATTTTTTTGCATACATCCAGTCAACGAATGGTTACTCGGATGCATAAGAAATAACTTGTACCAGTTATCTGTATGTCGACTATGTACATCCAGTGGTGTTCTTTATGACATCATATAGGGAGCAGTTTTTTGTGTCTGTTTACAGAGGGATGTTTAACTATATCTTGTTAAGCTGACAGTATTATTTTGGTTTCAGTGATTGCAGCAAGTCTGTCTAGGTAAATTTTGAAATAGGGAGAAATGCCATTGTGGTTTTACTTCTACATTGTTTGATGAAAATGACAACTATTGATACCACAGGTCAGTTAAGCATATTATTAGACACTCTTATTGTGGAGATCTCATGAAGCAATGCAGGAGTCTTTTTGAATGAGATTAGCAATGGTCTATGCTGTTCTTCTTTGGATTTTAATTGAACTGTGTAAAGCATATCTGGGTCTTGACAGTGCCAAGTGGAGTGTACTGTATATGGATAAATTTGGTAAATTACTGATATTCAGTATAAATAAAATAAAGCCCCACTCTTGGGTTTTCATTGATATAATGTCTCTAACAAAATCCAAGACTCATTCCGTGTTGATCGCAGATGGGGAAATCGGGTCAAAGTATAAAATATTACTACTGTAGAATTTATTTGTGAAATACCAACTTAACATAAGTCATTTTTGTCTTGCCTGCATTTTGGGGAATCTTGACAAGGTGTCCTTCCATCTGTCCACACTTTAGATTTTTCGGGTCAGTACTAAAGTCTTTTAGGTCAAAGTTACTGTTAAAGATTTTTTTCATTCTGGGTTAATAAGAGACAATCTTAACATAAAAAGGCATCTCTTGTCTGTCAAAAACATTAAAAGTTTAATATAAGGTCAGTCCCCATATTAAGCATTGATTTATTAATTATTTTTTTTTTAATTTTAATTTTAATTTTAATTTTCATTTTTTGTTCGTTTATACACAACCTGTCATAATATCTTCTCATATGTATTTTTGCATAATAATTGAATTAATGGAAACTAAAATACTTGAATGAAATCATCAACTTTAGGATCTTCAAGAATGACGATATTAACAATGATGCCAAAAATAAAAACCTTAAAGAGGGTGCTGCCACCTTGTTATCAGAACTCATGAATTTAATGGAGGTAACTATACTTATCTAAAATAGAAAAAATAAGACAAGGGTAAATCAGCCATAAAAATAATGCTTTATTGGTTTTTTATTTGTTATGATTTTTTTCACAATCAACAGCATAATATATCTTTATTGTCAGATGTTATTATTTTTACTTTAAAGGCTTTGCCTAGTACAAGCAGTATAAAGACTTATGGACTTATGAATGCTCTATGGACTTTTTCACAAATGGTGTTATTACTTCCTGGTAACTATGTGCTATTTGTATATAACATATATTATCATCTCGCTATGTGAAGATGTGGTATATCTTTGGTTATGTCAATAATACATGTACTTCATCATGATTTGTTTTTATCTTTTGAAAGTCTTTCAAAACCTGTCCCTCTTACTTTCTCATGCATTTGTGGTAGCCTCAATAGATTGTAATCGAAGCATATGGGTTCCTCAGTGTGACATCGAGAAATCCACTTGGATCTCTCTGTCTGTCTGTCTCTCTCTGTCTCTGTCTCTTTCTCTCTGTAATGCATGCATATACATGCTCATAGATTCACATGAACATACCATTATTTTGGGGAGCAAACCAAGATTTTGAAATTGGGCTTTCCCTTTGCCCAGTCTTCCATTCGTCCATCAGTTTTTAGGTTTCCTTTTTGTTTGCATACAGATTTGTTCCTGAAACTTTCATAAATACTGGGGACATTAAGTGAATAAGCAATGACAACAAGCCTTTGTGGTTTTATGTATGTAGAATGTAGAATAGACCTTGTCATAAGAGGCGACCAATAGTGGCAGGAACCATGGTGGTTGAGTGAGCAGCATGCCAGACTTGTGGCATAGAGGGCGTAGGAGTTACCATCAGATCAGTGCTAATCACTTACCATGGTGTGCCCTAGGATAAAGTACTCTAAATGTGTCAGCTCAAAATACCTTGTGTTACTATGCTGTAAAACACCAAACCAAACCCCTGTAGTTGGAATGGTTCATTCCTTAATCTTTCCATTGTCATTTTTTAGTTGTTTCTTCCTGATCCTACTGTACTTTCTTGCTAATTCCAACCAAAATTTGGTGCATAAAGTTTGCAATCTATCAAACAGCAGGAATTAATTTCTACATCTGTCATCTAATAGGTACCTACAACAGTTATTGTTAGGTGTATTTCAGTCACCTCTGGCTTTCACCAATATAAAGAAATTAATAAATGCATACATAAATATAAATATGAATAAAACGTCAAGGAATCCTTTATTTCAGAATTACCTGGCCACAACATCCATTCTCATTCCCACCCTTTATCTACCACCTCCAAGCAGATTTTCCTGTAGAAAGGTCTGCAGACGTTGTCCAGGTGTTTACTAACAGTATAATGAATTCTTTGTGATTTAAGTGATCAGTTGAGAGTATCAACAGAGACTGTTCTGCAGATGATTTTTTGTTGTCATTAGAAAGTAGTTTTCATTTAGGACTAGATAGGTGTGAATTGACTCAATCACAGAAGACATTTATCCCTACTTGCTTTATTAGCATATTGACATTTTTAATGTCAAGTCCGCATTAGTAGAAAACATGACATAGCACTCAGTTTTCCTGCAGGTGGCGCCATCAGCAGGTTTTGATTAAAGTTTCCTCAGATGCATAGTAGCTCTTCTCATTATACTTGATATGAATCATTATGAAACTATGACAAGTCTTATGTTACATGTTTAGGCAATGAATTAAATTTTTATAAGTCCTAGTAAAGAAATGTTCTAATGAATTCAAGTTCGAGTCCTGACAAAAAATACAAAATGGAAGGCGATGAAGTATACTATAGTCAGTATAATGTTGATGTGTTTTCAGTTCTTTGTGAACCACAGAAAATAATATTCTGGTGTTTGTATTCCGAATAAAATTTAAAGAAATGTCTTTGTCCAAGAATTCTGTATGAGCACTCAAATATTTCCAGGAAAAAGAATTAATCTTTTAGAATCCAAATAATGTGACTAAAATTAAAATGTAACTTCAAACTGATCACAAACAGACACTTTCCAGTGTAAAGTAAAAGCCCAAATGGAGAAATATCTCTATAGCCATCGGTATATAACCTGACTACTGCGCAATTTTGGAAAACCCAGAACTGCAAAATTGAGGTTGTTTACATATAAAATTACGTACTCCCAGTATGACCTTGATGAAAACCAATAATTTTACTCTGAGAATAAAAATAAGAAGTTCTTTACTTGTCTCAGTGATTTCTGAATCAAGGTAAGAAACTAAGTCAAAAATAGAAACAGTGTTTCTATTATTAGGTGTTTATGAAAAGAGTTGGGTCAAACTGAATTTTCTGGAAAATGTCAGATTCCTAGTAAACAAGATTACATTACTTTGATATGTAATGAAATTAAAAATCAAAAGATTTTAAAACTTACAAACAATTAAATTAGATCAAATATACGTAACACTTCCCCCCATAAAGAAAAAGAAAAATTTATAGGATAAAGCTTTATTTTTACCATAGATAAATTATTCATCAGGTTAAAAAGAACTCTTATAAATTACACAGTGTACATGAGATAATACATTTTTATACATGTGAAAGTGCATCTGCTATTAAATTTTATATTCCCTTGATGTACCTGATGTCAATATCATATTCCTGTAACAACAAAATCTACCTTAGTAGTCTTTGATTTTATTTTTCATCTTCCCAATAAAGTAAGGGTGTTGTGGTCACTAAACACAATAA
This sequence comes from Sinohyriopsis cumingii, assembly GCA_028554795.2. Classification (NCBI taxonomy): domain Eukaryota; kingdom Metazoa; phylum Mollusca; class Bivalvia; order Unionida; family Unionidae; genus Sinohyriopsis; species Sinohyriopsis cumingii. Next base: position 49,611,587 of record CM068830.1, on the reverse strand, counting down.
TCGAAGAAGGGGCTGAACTAATGTGAATTTCAAAATGTTGTAATGCCAGTATCAAAGCCAAACATTACTTCTCGAGTGTTGAATAATTTCTTTGGTGCTTATTTAATTTCTTAGAAAAATAGCACACTGGATGATCAATACCATTTTTGTCTTCTTGAATCAGAACTGCTCCAACCCCTACATCACTTGAATCAACAGTTTAATTGATTGTCTTAATTTTGGAGCTGTAAGAACTGGTGCGCTTTTAAGTATGGCTTTAACTTGTCAAATGCCTCCTGTCATTTTTCAGTCTAAAGATTCTTGTTTTCCTTACTCAATGAGTCTGTCAGGGGTTCAGCAGTTAAAGAAAAATTGGAACAAAATTTCCGATAGTATCTGGCCATACCTAAAGATCGCATCAGTTGCTTTTTATGTACAGGCACAGGGAATTCAGAGATAGCCTTGACCTTAGCATATATATGTTTAACTTGTCCATATCTCACGATGTGTCCTAGAAAAGTTACACTAGCACGGCAGAACTCAATTTTGGATAAATTAATTGTCAAACTTGCATCAGTGAGACTATCAAAGAATTTCCGAATTGTTGCTAAATGTTCTTTCCATGTGTCGATGACGATGATGACATAATCGATGTAAGCATCACAATTGTCTAGACCAGAGGTGATCATATTAATGAAACGTAGAAAAGTACTTGGCGCCCCTTTCATCCCAAATGGCTTTACTTTATATTGAGAACGTCCATCTAGACTCACGAATGCCGAAATTTCCTTTGCTCATTCCTTAATGGAATTTGCCAAAATCGTTTCAGAAGGTCAAATTTGGTAACATACGTGGCATTTCCGATCTTATCAATACAGTCATCGATCCTTGGTAATGAATATGGATCTGTTTTTGTCACACTAATCACCTTCCTATAATCAATGCACATACGGAAAGTTTTATTTCGTTTTGGAACAAGTATGCATGATTAACTCTAGTCACTTTAACTGGGCTCTATAAAATCATTCTACTGGAAAGTACTGAATTTCTTTTTTCAATTATTCCTGTTTGAGAGGGTTCATCCTGTACGGATGTTGTTTCACAGGTTCGGAATTTATAATTTCAACGTCATGGAAAATTTTGTTCTTGCAGGAACATCTGGAAATAAGTGCTTATATTCAAATAATAACTCTTTAAGTTCATTTCTTTTTTTGCACTTGCAAATGTGAAAGTTCATGGTCCAGATCTTTCATAATTTCTGAATTCTGAAGACTTGTCACTCTAATATCAGTAGAATCCGATGATATACCTTCACTTAAATCTTCACAGAGTGGGACAGTTACAACTAAATTTATTGCATGTTTAACCTGGCTATCTCTTTCAATATTCTGGTACTCCCATAATTTATTTAGATACCAGGAGCACTAATATTATAATTTAACTATATTGATTTTTATCTTAACTTTATAAGGGCCGTAATATCTAAACTGAAGAAAATTTTGAAGAATGAGCTAGAGAGACAGAACTCTTTCACCAGTCTCAAAAGTTCTCTCCATTGTAGTTCTGTCAAACCATAATTTCATTTTTGACTTGAATTGCTGACTGCCAAATTCAAGATTAATAGGCTGGAAGGTTCCAAACCTAAAATTTGACCCTTGACTTGATTGGACAGATTTGGGAAGGCCAAATTGAATTTTAAAAACAACTTTATATTCAAGTTTTTACTATGGTTTTAGATTTAATATTCCTCCCTCAAAGGAATTGCCTCTGGAAACCTTGTTGACGCATACATAATGGTCAAGAGGTATTCGTTACCTGACTTGATCTTTGGTAAGAGATCAACGCAGTCTACCGTAATTCTACTAAATGGCTAGTCAAAGGCAGGGATAGGTTGTAGATGAGCATTAGGTATCTTCTGATTGAGTTTTCCTACCATTTGACAAGTATGACAAGATCTACAGTATTTAGAAACATCCCTTTTGATTTTTGGCCAATAACAGTGAGTCAAGATCTTATGATTAGTTTGATTAATCATTAAATTACTAGCCAAAGGAGTTTCATGTGCCAGACTAAGTATTTCCTGTATGTAAGGTTTTGGAATCACAATTTTATAGTTCACTGACCACTCATCACCAGCAGGTACCTCGGGAGGTCTCTATTTTCTCATAAGAATTCCATTTTTAATGAAATAACGGACAGGAACGTCATTGGCTTCAGTTTCACTAATGACCCTTTGAAACAAACAGATCTTAGGATCTTTTTTCGTGTTTGACGTGTTTGTCACCCTGATTAGAATAAAGAGAATGAATAGTTAAAAGATGATCACTGTGATCAATACCTTCTGATTGATCCAAACCATGAGTGAAAGTGACCTTATCAAAGGCCTGATCAATACATGTGTCAGCTAAGGGAATATTTTCCTTATCAACATCATTATCAGGAGCTTTCTTTGCCATAGCTCTGGTAACTGCACAAGCTGGGAATAAACCAGGGAATATTTTTCTCATTTGGATCAACTTTATGATCCAAGCAAGGATTGTCAGTTACAAAAGGATTAATCACAACCTTGTGAATAGACCACTTTTTGGAAGGTCCATTTATGAAAAATAAAACTAACTACGAAAATGAAAAATATAAGGTCAAAAACACAAAACCGAAACCTCTAACTAAAACCGGGAGTGTTTCTAACTTGGTTAGTTTATTTTGTTAGTCTATCTTTGTCGTTTGTGTTTTTCACAAATTTGTATGTTTTGTTTACCCAACCTGACACCTATTTTGTGAATGCACCCTCTCTGCTGCTGTAATGTGTGAGTAGTTAAATCATTTTTATATCAATAATGGAATCTTGCACATCTAGATTAGCTCGAGAGCGACTAGAGTATATTAAAAAATATATCCTTATTCGTGATGCTGTCAATCAGCATCTAAAAGCGCGTCAGGGGTCTCTGGTAGAGTTTTCAGAATGTACGGAGCAGTTTTTTAAACCAATTGTCGAACCAACAAAGAAAATTGTTAAAGTAACTGAGGCGGTTAAAAAAAAAAAAACTCTTGAGACACTGCCTGTTGATATTGCTGGCCGTCGTCAAGCAGCTCAACCGTCACCTCAGCAACCTCCCCAACCACAACCTGAATTTCAACCACAACCTCTGCCAAGGGGTAAAACTAACATTATGGATAAATTTACGCCTGAAGGTATTACCGCCATCAAAGACTCAAACAAAAGATTTGATATTGCTGCGTTTGGATAGCATGATAGAGATAAATATGTAAAACCCAAACATGTTAAAACTTTAAAGAATTCTAATTGGATTTGGGATGTATATCGCATCGCTACTGATATTCAACAAATCAGATCTGAGGAATATGTTTATAATTTTGACATTTTTAACCAGAGAGTGGATGAGCGTATTAAACAAAACAGGAGAGTAGACAAAGAGAAGAATAAATGAAGCAGCAACTTAAAAAAGCGAAAGCAGAAAAGAAATTGGCCTCAAGAGTATTGAAGAAAAGACAAGATAAAACAATAACTGAGAAGAAGGAGCAACTGGAAGTGGTATTACCACTCAAGGAAGTGGTCTTATTACTTCATGTCCCATAACTTCCTTGCTGATGTTGAACGACAAGAAATTCTGATTGGCAGAAAACGAGCCGGTAATAATTCCCCAGAAATCGTCAATGTAGCAGCTGATATTTGTCAACGACTATTTACAGGCGGTATCATGGACATTAATGCTTATCGGTCTCTCATTAATTAAATCGTTGATGATTATCACTTTGATTGAGGGTTTACAATTAGATCAGTGACAAGAAAATACGATGATTATACATAATGCTCAACGTGGACCTGTACTGGTCAGGGTGATAAGTTCGCGATTACCAACATACAAAGTTACCTACGGAGATGGACTCGGTGATGTTGTTTAGGGTCTATTTAGAAGGATAGCCCCAAAAGCAACACCGATTGCAAAACAATTATCAACGAAAGCTATTGACGTTGTTCGTGATAAAGGTATTGGTGTTGTTGGTGATGTTGCTAGTAAAGCACTCTCGGCAATCTGATCCCGCATTTGACATGGATGCGCCCGTTTTCAAAGATGAATCTGTGCGCGATTATTAGTATTATTCTTATGACGCACGTGAACAAATCTAATTTCAAGTTCAAGATACAAGGAGATATTTTTACCTGCTGAAGAGTTTATTGAAGTGGAATGTAGACTTTTGAAAGCAGATGATACAGCATACGACATTTAGATCAATCTGGTTTTGTTAACAATGGTGTGATTGCATTATTTAACATGATTGACGGAAAAATATTGAATCATGTCTAGAAAATATTGATATTGCTACGACGATATTGGGTTTGGCAAGATACAGCGATGATTACTCGAGGTCAGCTGGTCCGTCAATTATGTTTGTAAATGATACCACTGATCACCCCGAGAGAAGCAACGTAAGACTAAATGCAGATGTGGACACGGTTGATTCAATGAATGACAATTTCAGTTTAGGATTCGCAGCACGCAGACAAATGTTAAATGGAGATGAAAATTTTTCATGTGTGATTCCACTATCACATTTATTTGGATTCTGCAGAAATGTCAGAAAAGATCTATTTGGAGCTAAACACACTGTGATACTTATAAGAAAAGCCACCGACCATGGTGCTATCTGGCGAGAAGAAAAAAAAAACACAGTTGCTGCAGGTAAAATAATACTAACAAAACTGTCACTATGGATGTCAGTAATGACTCCATCGAACGACAAAGAACATCGATTGTTATCTTTCATGGGTCAAAGCGGTAAATCAGCATTGTCATGGTTGACAATGACTACAGATAGCGTTCAATGTAATGCTGCTGGGTTATTCACATGGCAGATAGCATCACAGCAGGGAGTGTCAGCACCACGACAAATATTCATCTATTTCCAGAAAAATGCCAGACTAGATTCGCAGGAAAGGAATCCAGTGGTGTTTGACACGCTTGGGGTTAATGAAGTTGATTTGAGGATAAACGGACATCAAGACCCTTCTGAATAAGTTTTGCAAAAGTTTGATCAAAATCATGTTGCACGTGCTTGTCATCGGTTGATGACATTCATGGGGCGTGATCAGAATTTTGATTCTGGTTTACAGATATATCAGCGGGATTTCGCAACATTGTATCCAATCTATTACTTTTCATTGGAACATTTCGATTTGTTCAGACAATCAGTCGTTGATAAGCACTTCCGAGCTCGTGTTGTTCGACTGCCTGCTGGTGGTTACAAAGCCAATCGCTGTTATACTCTCAGACAAAACGATGTTGCTTGAAGGTGTTGGTGGACGAATGAGAGTCATTGATGCCCCAGTAGAAAACATGTAATTAAATCACTCATTATATTTATAATGTCATATCATCATGTTAGTGTCAGTCTGACTCCTGGTCAGATTAAAAAGCTACAATCAGTATCATAAGATAATTCAGGAACAAATATAACACTAAAAAAGATCATATCAGTCACATTACGTAGTACAAGTTGTTTTAATAGGAGTCATGTCGTTCTATTGGTATATGTTTTTTTTTGTTGTTGTAATTGCATTAATGGGTTTCATATAAATTGCACGGGTAATTTCATTATTTAACACAGATATCACAGTTGGGAATCTTGCAACCCATTTGCGAGATCTCATATCTTTCTGAATTATTTCCTTTGCATATTGATATCCAAAAAAAACCTGCTCAACAAGTGTTCTATCAGTTCGATCAAATCGTTCAACAATTGCATGATCACCATGAATTGCAGTATGTCCTCGTCTAATTTTGACATTATGTTTTATCATAAGAGATGATACTGCAGATGATACTGCACCAAGAAATTCCTTGCCAGGATCAACCTGTAGTAACTGTGGCCGTCGCAAGGGTCCTCGTTGATAAATTCGTTCAAAAGCAGATACAACTTGCAACGTCAAGGACAGTCAACGCGTATTTGTATGTACGTGATTGACGTCTACCAATTTTAATAGTATCGTGTGATTAAACAAATATCTGCTTGGTGAACTTCAATTAGGAGTGATGACATCAAAATGTGCATGTGGAATTTTTTAGGTGGTGGTAGCTATTTGCCATATTGCCTGTTAGCCAATTTTCAGCAACAGAATGTGTACCATTTCCTGCATCAGCGAGTGTACTAATCGCTGCTCTACCCCTCCAATATCCTCTTGGGGTATAATAAATCGATTCCATTGTTTTATAATAATCGGTTGATTAATTACCGGCTCATAATACTAGTTACCTTTTATCGCAGATCTTACCAACCAATTAGCTAATAATTCTCTAAAAGATTTTTTTTAAATGAAATTTAACGAGTGAATCAACTTCACGTCTGCAGTATGTCGTTGTTGTAAATCCTTATTTTCAGATGCTAGATCATGAACGTGACATGCTTGATCAATTGCATTTACTCAAAACCCTTGGTTGATCTCGTCAAGTCGGATATCGAGTCGAGTTCCAGGACCACAATAATTATATCCGGGAAGATGTTTTTCTACTTGATGCGTAGCCCATGGAGCTCCTGGCAATTTTCCTAATGAAGCGGCTATATCACCACCTGTTTTCATACGAGACGAATTATATTTTTGTACCACATTTTACACATTTATCTGTAAGTGCACGCTTTTTATTTTATGTTATTATTGTTGTTAATCGACTGATGGGGGTGGATGTTCTGTATCGAACACAATATGAACTCATATTATTTATTTTAAATCTACAACTTCTATGTCATTGATTTTTCAGCTACACGAAAGCAAGAACCAGTAAAACATCATCCAGCGCTAACAAATTCCATTAGAATGATAATCATAGGCCCATCTGGGTCTGGTAAAACGCAAATTATTACTTAATCTGATAATGAGATGGCTCAAATGGGATCAGTTGTATTTAGTAGCTCCATCTGTAGATGATCAGAAATGTTACGATGTACTTAAAGATTTTATATGATGATGTAATGTTGGACAAACAATCAAATCCAGCTCGGATATTTTCTCGATTAAGACACTAATACACCGATGTTATGTTACTCGGCGAGATACACAAATACGTAGGTTATCAGAGAAAATTATAATATTTTACATGTGTTTAGTGGAGTCGATACACTTACTCTGCGAAATATTCATCAGACTTGGTGGAGTGGGGACATGGGCATGATCAAGTTCAAAAACTTCTTTTCAGAAGCAAAACACGGATTTATCACAATACATTTATGTGATCCTCGATCACGATATCGTATAGGTCTTGATAAAATCTTTGGTTGAGAGATTGATATAAGAATGATTTAATTACTCAAAAATTAAAACAGCAGAGTGCGACCACAAATAAGTGTCACGGAGGGTAAACAAAACATATTTAAAAAAATGAAAAACACGAACGACAAAGATAGAGTAACAAAATAAACTAACCCAATTAGAGAAACTCTTGGTTTTAGTTAGAGGCTTCGGTTTTGTGTTATTGACCTTATATTTTTCACTTTCGTAGGAAGTTTTATTTTTCATAAATGGACCTTCCAGCAAGTGGTCTTTTCACCCGCTGTGCTGCTGTACCTGAAAATTAAAGCTTCTGAGACGCTCCAGTGTCCCTTAAAATTTTAATATGGGTAGAACTGGCCGAATTACCAAAGAGTGATATAGAACCCTTCGATATGAATGGTTCATAATTCTCCATAATAAAATCAGACTGAGGTTTATTAGTAGTAAGTAGGGATACTGTACGTACAATGGGAATTAGCATTAAAAACACCCCTGGGATCATATACGTACAATGTAAATTTAACATGGCGAAAAATCGTGGGACATTATACGTACAAGGGGAATTAACATGGCGAAAAATCGTGGGTCAATATACGTACAAGGGGAATTTAACATGGGGAATAGAGTTTGGGTTTGTTTAGGGACAAAGGGATTTTTTTAAAAAAAAAAGGGGTAGGCAATTGAAAAGTCATTCTCTTTTCGAGAAATATGGCTGGCCCTGAAAAGGGCCTTTGGGTTTATGTTAATGTTTCCATTAACATAAAGGGCACCGCATTGGTCTTCTTCTTGTCCTTAGGCTGCGTCTCACTGTTGGCCCGTAAATCAGAACTCTTTTGAGGCATCCTTGTCTTTCGACGTAGATCCTACGTATCCACAGACTGGTGTTTGTCCTGTGGACAACGGTCCACTTGGATCGGACATACATGAGCATGTCCGTCCTGAACATCATGGAAGACTCAAGCGTAGAAGATTGCACATCGGTCCACATCTTGAAGCGACGAGAACAGGTGAATCAATGCAGTGAACTGGGCTTATTTATAGGTAGAGGTAGGATTGAAACGGATTGAGTTCATTCACCAATCCGAACACGCGTTACAAAATTCAGTCAGCCCGCATCCAATCCGAAGAGAGCAGTCTGTGACGTCACGTAGTCTATATAGATTCGCTAGCGCTTGTGTGCAGTCAATCTATGCGACAGTGATTCAACATGACGGAAACTCAGAAAACGATCCATTGGGGTGCACCAACAGGGGAGACTGCCCAAGGGAGCCCGGACTTACTTTCAGAAGAGGTGAATTGGGATTTTGTGGATTTTCTCTCCTCGCAAGAATTTGTTCCGGAACCTTCGTTACCTTCTTCATTACCGCAAGTGGAGAATTTTAGACAGAGACAGAAAGAAGAATTGGAGAAATTTATACAACGACAAAAGGAAGCGGAACAAGCTTTTCTCCTACAGCAACAGCAGCAAGAAGAAGAGGTAAGAAAAAAACAACAGCAACAACAGCAAGAAGAAGTAGCAGCAAAGAAACAAGAGGGTGAAAATCAAACGGCTACGGTACTGTTGGACATTTTAGCGGAGTTAAGAAGTCTGAAACAAATGTATCAGACTTCTTTATCACGACCGAAGAGAATACGACCTTCCCGAGCTAAACACGCCAACCCTGTGACTAAGCCTGTCGTACCACCCTTAGTGATTTCAACCCAATCATCAGAAGTAGGCCTTGGCCGTGGCAAAGGCTTAAGGCAGTTAAAGTTGATTGCTTAAACTCACCCCTACACCATAAAGAAAAAAGGCCCTTTTCAGGGCCACCCACATTTCTCGAAAAGAGATAGCCCTTCAATTTTGCCAATAACTCAAAAAAAAAAAAAAAAAAAATAACCCACCCATTTTACCCTTATAGTACATGTCTGTGTATGAGTGCGTGAGTGTAGCTTCTTATTTTAAAATCAAAACTCAAAGACACTTACCTTGGATCATTAATTTATTCTTTTCTCCATTTATTACAATCCAATTCACAATTCACAACAGAACACTTTAATTAAAAGTTCATTGACTTCTTCTGTCTCCTTGTTTAGTCTCTCTGTTTTTTGAATTTTTTCACCGTCACACTCTTTTCCTCTTCTTTTTTCTCCTCGCTTTCTTCCCTTCTTCTTTTCTTCTCCTGTTTCTTTTTCTTCACCTGTCTTCTTTCTTCCTCAGAAGAATCCCTCTCTTCCTCTGAAGAATCCCTCTCTTCCTCTGAAGAATCTCTCTCTTCTTCTGAAGAATTCCTCTTTTCTTCTGATTCCTCTTGTTTCTTTTTTGGGCAATCTGGAGACCAATGTCCTTTTTCTTTACAATAATAACAGGTATCTTGACTTTTGTCTTTTTTAGCCCCTGTTTTTTTTTTTTTTTGACGGTCTGGACACTCTGAAGACCAATGCCCTTTCTTCTGACAGATATAGCAAGTATCTTGACTTTTATCTCGAAAGGAAGGAGAGTAGTCCGTCGGCTGGTCTGAAGAGAATTTTCTAATGACCCCTCGCAAAGCTCTGACGAAACGTTCGATTTGGTTAGTCTCTTCCATCGTTGTGCTCAGCTTGAGAGTGAAATGAATAGTGAAAGGACAAGACACACACCCTTTTATATACGCTAGTCTGCCATGACTATAAATTAGTCTATGGTGTTTAAACTTGAGTCATTTGACGTTTTACACTCAAGATGAAACGATCCTATTCATTCGAGAAGAAAGAAGAAGAAGAAGAAGAAGAAAGTAAGAGGCAGAAACGTGATCTATCGCCTCGTACCAGAGCTGAAATCTTGGCACAAATTCATGCCAGTGATTTTGAAGAGGACATGAGTGAACCAGAATTTGAAACCTCTAAACCAAGTTCGTCACCCTTAGTCAACCCTGAAAAATACTATTCCATTCGAGAGACGGAAAAGCGCTCCTCTAGAAAATTTAGAACCACGGCTTACAAATACACGGTGAAGTTTAAAGATTTCAAGGCTGAAGTGCCGTTAGAGAAAGCAGAAGTGTTTATCACTGGGGTGTGGGATTCTCTGCTCACTGCACTCAAGCGACAATGTCAACCCAAAGAAGACGATCGCTTGAGACTTTCCATACAACACGACGGTTTGAAATCCCCTGTTTGGATCGAGTTTAGCACCCCTGCAGAATTGACCGCTTCCAAAGTCATGGACAAGATTCAACACGTGCAACAATCTAATGACCAGTTTGACATCACCGATGGAAAAGCCACATTGGACATGACCCACGTCTCTCCTCCTCAAGGGACCGGACGCAAAAAGATGTTATTGGTGAACGAGCTTCGCAGCATTAAGCGTAGTCTTGTCCAAATTCACAATCCTCATGACCAGATGTGTTTAGCCCGTGCCATCGTGGTGGGACGAACCTATGCCAACAAGAACGACACGGTAGAATGGAAAAGAACCTGGAACACTATTCAACGTTCCTATCGAGCCAAACAACGAAACGAAGCAGAACTCCTGTTGCAACAAGCTGGCCTGTCCAAAGACACACCCTGTGGCATTCCTGAAATGCAAAAATTGCAAGATGTCCTAGCTCCACGATACACCTTGAAAGTGCACCCTCAAGAAATGCGCGGGCCTCTGTTGTTTCGAGGCCAAGATTTTAAGGACGGAAAATACATTCACCTTTATCATCACGATGAACATTTCGATACCATTACCAGTATCACTGCATTCCTGGGATACGGTTATTATTGTGAGAAATGTGATTATGGTTATAACAATCGAGAGCAACACAAGTATTGTGGAATGAAATGTCCAGGATGTTTGGCCTCTCCACCCTGTCTGAGCGAAGAACCAGTGCCTTGTTCAACTTGTCTGCGTACGTTTGTCAGCCCTACCTGTTACCAACAACATTTGAAAACGGAAGGTTCACAGAAGAAATGTGCTTGTCAACTGCTGAGATTGTGCCCTACCTGTGGACAAGGCATATGTACCAATACTGCCAAGGCACACCTATGTCGAGGAAAGAAAAAATGTCACATTTGTCACCACATCGTGGACTTGGAACATCAATGTTACGTGCAAAAATACCAACCCCCACCAGAGAAAGAGGACAGTTACAAGAAGAAAGGCAATTTCATCTTTTTCGATTTCGAATGCATGCAAGAGACCGGCATTCACATCCCTAATTTCTGCGTGGCTCATCGAGCGTGCGAGAAGTGCGTTCAAGAACCTATCTTCAGTCATTGCCCTCACTGCAACAAGATTCCTGGAGGGCGTGAAAAAATCTTTCGGGGACCGAACACGTTAGCCGATTTTGCTCGATGGGTCTTAGACCCCATCGACAAGACGTGGAGCCAAGAGGACATCGAACGTTACGGAGATTGTCATCGTCATGCCACGGTGATGGCTCACAATTTTTCCGGATACGATGGACAGTTTCTTCTCAGATACTATACGGAACAAGGCACCGAGCGTCCTAAAGTGACTTTGAACGGAGCCAAAATCATTTTCATGCAAGTGGGACAAGTGCAGTTTAAAGATTCGATGAGTTACTTGGCCATGCCTTTGAGTCGAATGCCTAAAACGTTTGGAATGACAGAAATGGCTAAAGGTTATTTTCCTCACTTTTTCAATACGGAAGCCAATCAACAGGCCGTTCTACCCCATTTACCTGAGGCTCACTATTACGACCCCGACAACATGCGTACCGAACAACGAGAAGCTTTCTACGCTTGGTACCAGACTCACGCCTCCGACCCTTTCGACTTTCAGGAATTTCGAGAACTGTTCATGGAACACGGAGGGGTCGATCCTTTGAAAGAAGCTTGCACCATTGCCAAAGCGTGTTCCTTAGTGTATCGACAACGATTCATGCCTGAAAACACCGTGGCTGTCATCAGTCCTCAAACGACCCACTTTGTCAAACGTCAATACTCGGTCAAAGCCCTACGTTGGTTACATTACTTGTGCGACAAGGAAGACAAGTGGATTCAGCATGCCCGCAACGGAGGGGGTGAAAAGACCATCGGAACGTATTCGGTCGATGGCTGGGACTTAGAAAACCCCAAGATCGTGTACGAGTTTAACGGTTGCTTATTTCACGGATGTCCCGTCTGTTACCCTGACCGTAGCACTAAAAATCAGTTTTTACAACGAACCATGGAAGACTTGTACCAGGACACTTGTCAGCGGCGCCTAAAGTTAGAACAGCAAGGATACCAAGTGGTGGAAATGTGGGAACACGAGTACGATTACCGAATGAAAACCGATCCCGAGTTTAAACGCCTCGTGGAAAGTTGCCAGTTCATGGACCCGTTGAACCAGAGGGATAGTTTGTACGGAGGAAGGACCAATGCCACCTGTTTGCTGTACCAAGCCGACGAAGAGAAAGGAGAAGAAATCAAATACTTGGACGTGTGTTCGCTGTATCCCTACGTGTGCAAATATTGTCGCTTTCCTGTAGGGCACCCGCAATTGCTGACGGAACACATCGACCTGAAAAACATTCGACAATACGAAGGCTTGATCAAGTGTAGAGTTTTGCCTCCCACGAACCTATACCATCCCGTCTTACCTCACCATTGTCAAGGCAAACTGATGTTTCCCTTGTGCCGTACTTGTGCCGAAACGTGCAACCAGGACCAGCCTTGCCAGCACACCCAGGAAGAACGTGTCTTGACGGGAACCTGGGTCAGCGTAGCATTGTTCAAAGCTCTGGACATGGGATACCAACTGTTAGAAGTGTACGAAATTTGCCACTTTCCCAAGACACAACAATACCACAAGGGTGACCCCAGTCAGAAAGGCATTTTCGCAGACTACGTGGATGCCTTTTTGAAACTGAAGCAAGAAGCCAGCGGCTATCCTTCCTGGTGTCACACTCCCGAAGACCAAATACAATTCAAAGAGAAATACTACGAACAAGAAGGCATCACTTTAGACCACATCGAGAAAAACGAAGGCAGGCGATCGTTTGCCAAAGTGATGTTAAATTGCTTGTGGGGTAAAATGGCACAACGACCGTGTTTACCCAAGACGGAATATTTGACAGAACCTTCCCGCTACTTCCAGATGATTCACGACAAAACCAAATACATGAAACACGTGGACGTCGTTCGAGAGAATTTGATCTTGGTCAATTACTAAGAAGATCTGGACTTTGTACAAGACGACCCTTTTGGAAATGTCATCATTGCGGCTTACGCGACAGCCCATGCTCGCTTAAAATTGTACGAAGCTTTAGAACTGTTAGAAGAACGTGTCCTGTACTTTGACACGGACAGTTGCATTTACATCCATCACCCGATTCAACATCACACTAACATCGAAGGAGACCGTTTAGGAGCCTGGACAGACGAGCATCCCGACGACAAGATTCTATGTTTCGTCAGTGGCGGTCCCAAAAATTACGGCTACGAATACCGGGACAAACAAGGAGAAGTGCACACGACGTGCAAAGTGAAAGGACTGACTCTGAATTATCGTACCAGTCGAGTGGTCAATTTTGGGGTATTGAAAGAAGCCTTGCAATTGGGAGAGGATGGAAACTTTAAAGTGACCACCTATCAACCGAACAAGATTGTACGTTTACCCACTCATCACATCGTCAGTCGGCCCTTGGAAAAAGTCTATCAAATCGTGTACCAGAAGCGAGTGCGACTTCCCAATCATTTCACCTTACCGTATGGACACGTTGGTATAAAACATTGGTTGTAAGAGGATAGTTACCCCACCAGAAAGATGACTTCGCCACAGCAAGAATCGAGTGAGAAACCCGATGAGAACTCCAAGTTCAAACCCTACCATTTTCCAGTCTTCTTACCTGACTATTGTGATTGTGCCCGTCGATTGGACACGTTTCAGAAATGGCCTACGGATAGGGAAGGATTACCTTCTTCGCATGTTTTAGCTAGAACAGGATTTGTCTACTTGGGACCTGAATCAGGATTGGGATACGAGGTACAGTGTTTCGCTTGCGGACTGAAGTTACGAATGGATATATGTATCTATAAAGATTCAGCTATTCTGGAACATACTCGATGGTCTCCGCACTGCCCTTACCTTTCTATGGCCTTTCCACCCATCACACTACGGTACAATGTTGACGGTACCTTAGAGACGGTACCTTCCAGAACAGGACATAAAAAACGTAAAAAAGGAAAGATGTACAAGCTGGAGACTACATTGCGACTAGTATAAAAAGGGGCTATGGTCAAGATCGATAGTTCATTGTGACTACCAAGACCGAGCGAACAAGATGAATACTTTCAGAGAAACACAGAACAAGTTGTTTAGAAAGGCACAATTCAAGTGTGAGGCTTCGGAAGTGGAATGCGATTGTGAGCCTTGCGATGGGTACGATGCTGTACTCTGTGACCTTAGCGATGCCGTAAAGCATCATGGGAACTTTAGTGTCACTACCCCTATCATGGAAAGTGATGCTGTGCGTGTCAAACCTGAGGGATGCGAAAGCGATGCCGCTCGTCCTCTTGGACACTTTACTGGGTTTAAAGGGGAATGTTCACCTTCACGTCTACCCCCACTACGGATGTCATTCAGCCCTGAGCAAACTCCTACCCATGTCACTCAACCCTCATCGAAACGAACCTGTGAAAGACGAATATTCGTTCCCTGTGCGTTTGTCGGAGTACTGCGACTTTGAAAATCGGCTTCATTCGTTCAAAGGAAAATGGCCTAAGTATCTGGGAGGACCGACCCCCGAAGAATTAGCCAGAGCCGGATTTTTCTACTTGGGCGAAGGAGATAAAGTCAAGTGCTTCAGTTGCGGTGTGTCACTTCACCACTGGGAACCGCAAGATTCGGCCTACGTAGAACATGCTCGATGGTCACCGAATTGTCATTACTTAATCTTAGTGGGACCGAGACATTGAAGTAACTTCTTACCATAATTTGTTCATGGATACTTTACAAGAGAACATTTGTGCTTTGCCTGTGGAGTTGAGAGAACGCATTTACCGAGATCTGGTCAAAATACAAGTGAAACGTAAAGAACAATTGCATCCCTTACGTCACCGGTGTTTGAACCACTGGTACCTGAAGGCTATACAAGGACTGATTCAATTGAAAGTGTTCCATTGGACAGACATTGATCAACGATCCTCTAGTTTTAAAAAGGATTGGTTTGTTATGGACGATTCTACCTACATCATTGTAAACTTACTGCATCGAATTCCAGAGGAAGAGTTAACGAATTACCAACATCTTGAACACAATGTCAACTTAGTGAAAGAGGAAACTTCTGAACGAATTGTAATGTGCAAATTAGTGACTAAACGATTTAAATTCGACACTGAAGTAAAACCATGTTTGTGCAAAGAGTACATTTCTTGTGTTAGACCAAAGAGGATTTAGTATGACCTATTCATGGATACTTTGCTAGAGAACATTCGTGCTTTGCCTGTGGAGTTGAGAGAAAGCATTTACCGAGAACTGATCAAAATACAAGTGAAACGCAAACTCAAAGTGATTCATCCGTTTTTAAATTATGCTCTGTTCCAAAGTACAAGAAGACTGATTATGAGTGGATATTACATTAGGCACAAAGTTAAACGAGGCTATTGGCCACCACCCAACGATTCCAAAAACAGTGTATATACGTATGGATACTTTACAAGAGAACATTTTGGGCTTGCCTGAGGAGTTGAGAGAAAGGATTTACCGAGAGCTGGTGAAAATACAAGTGAAACGTAAAGAACAATTGCATCCGTTACGTCACCAGATCTTTAACTACTGGTACCTGAATGGTATAAGAGGACTGATTCGTCAGAAATTTTTTCAGTGGTCAGACCTTGTTGAACACTTTCAGTTTGGGGATGATGATGGACTAGACGTTCGTAATTTTGGTTACTTCGAGATTCACTTACTGCAACGTTAAAGGATTACCAACATTTGTTACATGGAATCTGCTTAGAAAAAGACGAAACATCTAGACAAACTCTGACGTTTCAGTTACAGTATGTAACATTTAAATTCCCTACTGGAGAACGAACATGTTTGGTTAGAAATTACCTTTATTGCTTCCGAAACAAAGACACTATAAAATCAAGTTGCCATGCCACGGATTATGTCACATATTATTGAACAGATTCCGTGGAAGGTACTCAATGACCATATTCAAACCGTGGATCATTACCATCAATTATTACAAGAACTGTATCCATTCAATTTGGGACGACAAGTGGTGTGTGTCTTAGTGACTTGTTTTCTGGGATTTCGTTTACCAGCCGATTCTTTGTGGACTCTTTACGATCAGTACTTACCACCTCAATGGCCTTAAATGGTCACGAAAAACTCCTTTTGCTCAAAGCCTTGCGTTTTCATCTGGATACTTCTCGACCTCAACAGGAAAAAAAGATTCGTCAACTTTTAGCTACCCAAGACGTGTATGACGATGTGTGTGTAGCTTGTGACTTACATCCCCATTGGACAGATGTCCGTGCTTGGAAAGAATGGGGTTTTGAGGCTTGGACCCAAGAAGTAGCCCAGTATGCACGAGAGTTGTTCAAGGAAAAAAGTTACTTTTCAACCCGTGTTAGTGACGGTGCCAGAAGAACCCGTTACCCAGGACGGGACTGTCGTGGACAGGCCTGAAAGACCCTTTCGGGAGGACACTTGTGTGACCTTACCCCCTACTATAGAACCGGTTAGAACATTACCCAAAACATGTTGTTGTACAGACACTTGTTTTTATTCCACGTTAATGGTTATCATGTGCATTTTATTCTTGTACTTAAGTCTTTGGCTTTTATGTATTTTTATCTTTCGTATTCATGTTTGAAAAAAAAAACATTCAATAAACGTGTTCTGAAAAAGTATATAAACTCTTGTCTTCTTTGTTTTCGTGTCACAAGTGACATTTCTCACACAATGGCTACCTCTGCTGTCTCTGCTCCCTCTTCCTCTACTGTCAAAGTCATCGACGAACACTTAGATCGTGCCAGTTGGGAGGCTTTGTATCTTCGCCATCCTTTTAACATGCTCATTGCTGGACCTAGCGGTTCAGGCAAAACCGAATTCGTCAAACGTTTGATCGAACATAAACATCATTTGATCGATCGGCCACCTCAACGGATCGTGTGGTGTTACAAAGAGTGGCAATCGGCGTACAACCTCTTGCGAGAAAGTCAAGGCGATTCCATCGTGTTTGTGGAAGGCATTCCTAAAGAAGACGACGGCATCGTCTCTGACTCCCGTCAAACCCATTTGGTCATTTTCGACGACATGTTAGGAGAAGACAAAGATGAAATTAAATTGTGGTTCACGCGCAAAGGGCATCACCGTAATGCCAGTGTCGTTTACATCACCCAAAATTTGTTTCAACAAAGTAAAGCCCATCGCACCATCAGTCTCAATGCGCATTACGTGGTCTTGTTTAAAAGCCCTCGAGATAAATCGCAAGTGTAAGTCTTAGCCAAACAGTTAGGAACGCCTTGGCTGACTCAGGCGTACGACGATGCCACTTAAACACCACACGCCTATTTACTCGTCGATTTGAAACCTACGACTCCCGAGGATTTGCGATTTCGTACCCACTTGTTTCACCACTGGTGCCAAGACGGAGGGCCTGTCCTGTACACGTCTCCGTCCTGGACTTCATTTCACTCCCCATAAAAAAATCTATAAAAACCTCAGACCCTTTTTCGTCTGTCTCACACAGTGTGAACATGACGTCCCTTCAGTCGCATCTTCCCGTCAAATTGATTCGTGCCTTGTATGGCATCAGTCGAGAAAAAAATCCACAAACACGAGCCCGTGTCTTAGAAGCTAGTCTCAAAGAAGTCTTACGATGGTTCACGGTGACGGCACGTCAAATACGCCAAGGAATCATTCAGATTCCTCATCAAACCAAACGCTTTTTCGATCGAAACAAAGTCGCTTTGGTCCAACTGGCCGATCCCCGCATCGACACTCAAACCAAAAAACAAATCATTTTGAAACCTGGAGGGAGCGGTACTCTAGGAGGGGTCATCATTCGCTCTCTCTTAAGATGGGATCCTAATGCCCCCAAAGTTATCCCCAAGACAAAAGTCCAACGAAGCCCCAAGAAGAAAAAGAAAAAGACCACGTCCCCAAGGAGAACTTCTCCAGTGGCAGGACCCTCCTCTGACCAGACACCACCACCCCGGAAAAAGAAAAGAAGCCCCCAGAAAAAGAAACAGAAAAAAGTCCCCAGAAAAAGAAAAGTCCACAGAAGAAAACTAGTCGCAAGAGAGGCACTTCGGCCAGGACGCAACCTTACACTCGCAAACCACGACCTGCCACAGCGGTGACTGCGTCTCCGGCAGCCTCACGTTTATCCACTTCTCTGTTAATGACACCCAGAACTGAAGAGTACTTGGAGACGTTGATCACACCAAGAACTTCTCCGTTGATGACCCCCAAAAGAACTTCCCCAGTGGCAGGACCCTCCAATTTAGCGGCAGTGGCTGCTGCTCATAAAGTACCTTCTCCCCAAATCAAAGTCCATGAAAGATCGGGCATGTTACAAAGTTTACTGGATTTGTCCAAGCAAGAACTGGCTCGATTTAGTCCGTTACGTACCCCTGCACGACGTGTCATGCCTGTCCTCAAACTGATACGACGTAAAGACAATCAGTGGCGACGCGTTCCAGTATAAAAAAGGCCTTTGACCAAGTAGGGTATCAGTGTTTTTTTGGTGCTCCTGAAGACTCAAAGATGTCACCCTCCAGAAAACCCCAAGGAAAGAAAAGGAAAGGACTGCCACCACGTTTAGCCAAACATGGGGACATGTTATCTGTCCTGTCCAAAGCTTCTCCACCCCTACGAAAAAAACTCATTCAAACTGCCTCCAAAGAGGTCATCGATACCGTGTGCGAATGTTGTTTAAACGTTTTGAAAGGCACGATCCCTTTGTCCAAACACCAGAAACAATGCTTAGGCAAACAACGTCACGTTCTTCGGAAAATGGTTCAAAAGAAAATTCCCATTCGTCAAAAAAAGAAGATGTTAGTGCAACGTGGAGGCATTTTACCTCTCTTGTTAGGCCCCATACTGAAAGGAGTCTTGGGAACCATGTTGGGAGGACTGGTAAGAGCAAGATAAAAAGGCCCTCGGAAGTCCCAAGATCTCAGAATCGACCCCTGACAACCCCATGGAAGGACGAAAACTAGCTTTAGTGCCTTACAAACGATGGATGAAATACCATCGGTGGCAAGAACAACGCACCCCGCATTTACCTCCCAATCCCAATTTGAGCGAGATGTCCCAGTTACAACACGAATTGCAGTCCTTGATGGATCGCCAAGATTTGTCCGAAACAGAAAAATCGCAAAAGTACGGTCAACTCTTGCAACGACTGCAACTCTTTCACCAGAAAGCTTTAGACGAAACAGCTTTACCCACTCTGAAAGATTTTAAGACCTTGATGAAAAGTCCAGCAACATCATCATTACCACCACCACTACTACCATCCCCTGGGGTCACCAGAGATGCTACCCCACGAAGGCCTGAGGAAGAAGAGATGCGAGAAGTGTTTCAAACACCGTCAGCAGCTCCCATTTCGAGTAAGATTGCAGCATCCTTGTTGACCCCGTCCCCCACACCCCAACGAGAAGAAATGAAAGCTTGGGTTAAAAAGATGATGTCCACTCCTCCTTCGACAGAAGTGAAAAAGAAAGAAGGGAAACCAGAAGTGAAAAAAGAAAAGAAAACCAAAGCCATTCCATTGCCACCTCCACCACCACTACCTTCGACTTCTACTCCCGTAGCCCATCGGACACGTAAATCCGTTTCCAAACCACCCTTTCGACCCACCCAAAGTAGCATCACCGAAGAGTGGGTGACTTATTAACACACCAACCAACACAAAAAATAAAAAATGGAAAAAGTCTTAGCCAGCATTTACTACGATCCTTCGCATCCTGCAGGTTACGCAGGAGTTCAAAAATTGTATCGTGCTGCCAAAACTCGACTGAAAAGTCTCCGTTTACCTCAAGTGCAACGATGGTTACAAGAACAAGCTACCTACACTTTACACAAACCCATTCGACGCAAGTTTGCCAGAAGTCGCACCCGAGTGGAAGGCATCGATCATCAATGGCAAGCCGATTTAGCCGATGTCTCTCATTTGGCCAGCTACAATCGTGGCTACAAATATTTGTTTTGTGTCATCGACGTCTTTTCCAAATTTGCCTGGGTCGTGCCCTTGACTTCCAAATCGAGCAGCGAGTTAGTGCGAGCCCTGCAACGGGTGTTGAAACAAAGCGGTCGTCACCCTCTTCGATGGCAAACGGACAAAGGTACCGAATTTCTGAACCAAGCTTTCCAAAAAGAATTAAAGAAACGTGACATTCATTTTTTTACCACCGAGAATCCCGAAACCAAAGCCAGCATCGTGGAACGTTTTCAACGCACTTTGAAAGAACGCATGTGGAAATATTTTACGCATCACCACACTCTGAAGTACATCGACATCTTACCGCACCTGGTGCAAGCGTACAACCAATCTTACCATCGAAGCATCGGACGTGCCCCGCAAGATGTGACTCCCGACAACGAAGTGTTTGTGTTTGAGCGCCTGTTCGGTACGTCCCCGACGAGGGCTGTCCCCAAGAAAAGTGGAATGTTGGCCGTAGGAGATTGGGTGCGCATTGGCAAAACCAAACGCACTTTCGACAAAGGTTACTTACCTAACTGGACGACCGAATTGTTTCGCGTCACTGGACGAGTGCATGGCCGTCATCCTATCGTCTATAAATTGGAAGACATGAACGGAGAAGTGCTCAAAGGAACGTTTTATTTGCCCGAGTTACAACGTGTCACCAAAAAGGAAGACGACGTGTACGACATCGAAAGCATTCTCGAACGCAGAACCCGTAAAGTGGGCAAACGACGTGTCAAAGAAGTCAAAGTACATTGGAAAGGATATCCACCCAGTTTCGATTCTTGGATCGACGCTTCGCAAGTCATCGACTATAAAAAGAAGTGACCATCATGCCCTTTCACACAGCAGACGCAGCTACGTCGACCACTCCTCCTTCACCTAGTTCTTCTGTGCAAGATTTACAAAAACAACCCTTGTGGGTGTGGTGTGGAGAACGTGTGCCTAAAACGCAAATCGTCTTTTTCTGCCAAATCTTCGTGGTGTATTGTGTCATCGGGGCAGCCATCGCCAATTTGAGTTTGCAACAAGGAGACAAACAATCGTGGACCATTTTATTGAGCAGTTGCATCGGTTACCTGCTTCCCAATCCCTCCCTGAAATTCTCTTCCAACAGGAACCTTGTGTCCAGTGCCAGTGTCAGTCACCACTCCAACAACAACAACCACAACCGGAACCCCATTTTGGGCGGAGACACGCCTCTGACGTCCAGTAACCCCTCGGACAGCCACAGAACTCTGGAATTATGAGTCACCAAAACCAATTTTACTTAACCTTACCCAGTGACAGTTCCATGGAGGTGTTTCCCAACAACACGTTGTGCTGTTACACGGCTAAATTACCTCAAGCCATCCCGTTAGATCACGAAGCCCATTGGGAAGTGGCTTTAGTAGAAATGATTCACCCGACCCAAGTCCTCAATGTCCTTAACAACCAAAATTTTTTTACGGTGGAAGTTCATGACGATCAAGTGCAAAAGCAGTTGAATAATGTCAAATATGATCTCAAAAAATATAATGAAACAACTCGAACGTGGACCTACCAGATTTTGATTCCCCCAGGCTATTAGTTTAGTGGTCAACATTTGGTCAGCACCATAAGCTCCAGGTTTAATGCCGTGTTTGGGAAAGCGTTGGAGCTTGCCTCAAAAAAGGTCACCATGGAGTACCACAAAGCAGCTCGTCGCTTCTTGATGAAATTTGAGTCGAGTAAAACCGTGTCCATTTTATTTTGTCCTGAATTGTTTGACATGTTGGGCGGTGACATGGAGCTGAGGAAAAAAGTAGAACAAAAGCACAACCCGAATTATCAGTCATTTCTGACAACGATTCTTTTGCCAAGTATTTTCGTTCCCCGGTAGAACTGAACCAAGGACAGAATTTGATGTTTGTGTACTCCGATGTGGTGGAGTACAACGTGGTGGGACACACCTCCGTGCCGTTACTGCGTGTCATTCCTTTCAAAGTGGATTCTGCCACGAACGCTGACGAGGAAGGTGGAAACACTTACCACGTTCACCGCGAATTTGTCCATCCTCACTATTTGCCGGTCAGCAAGTCGTATTTGGACACGGTCAACATTACTATAAAAGGAGATTTGGGACAAAATATTCCATTCACCAAAGGAAAAGTCACGGTGAAACTCCATTTTCGAAAACGGTTTTCTCACGACTCGTAAGTCATGTATCCAGTGTACCGAGGGGTTGCTCGACAGCGAGGACACGGTTTAGGAGATATGTTAAAATCGGCCTTTCGTTCGGTGGCCCCGGTGTTGAAACCGATGGTGACACGCGGATTGCACGCCTTGAAAGATGCGGCACTGACGCAAGGCAAAGAATTTCTCCAAAATGTCATCATCGACAAACAAAACCCTAAAGAAGCCTTCATGAGGGCAGGCAAAAATGTCTTGCTGCAAACGGGTAAAGACATTTTAGGCCGACGAGACACACCTATAAATGTCCTGCACGCTACCGAGTCAGGCATTCAGCAAGGACAAGGCAGAAAGAGACGACGAAGAAGAAAACAACCTTTCACCAGACTTCAAGCTAGAAAGGCCAAGAAAAGAAAAACCGTTCGAGACTTAGACGCTTTCGATTATTGAGAAAGAACAAAAAAATGATGCACCGAGAGTCTTGTGCTTGTTCCAAGACGGAACTGGATATCTTGCCATGCCCCCCACCATGATGACGATGCAAGAATCCCAGTGGGTGGAATTTCATCCCGTCTCCTCATTGACCGATTCCGCTCCCATCGAGTTTGAAATCAAAGGACAGCCCGAAGATTACATCGATCTGAATAGCAGTTACTTGTACTTGAAAGTGAAAGTGATGGAAGGAACACCCCCCGTTAACATAGACGCTGATGAAGCAGTAGCTCCCGTCAATAATTTCATGCATTCCTTGTTCAGCGAAGTGGACTTGTACTTGAATAACAAACTGGTCAGCAGCAGCATGGATACTTACCCTTATCGAGCGTACCTGGAAAATCTCTTGACGTACGGAAAAGAAGCCAAGAACACTCATCTGGATGCTTGCGTGGTATGGAAACCTGACCAAGCGACTAAGTTCAACGGCATTACACTTGCTGGGGATGCTTCAAATCCAACGGGATTTGTAGAACGACAAAAGAAAATTGCTGGAAGTCGTAGTTTAGAACTGATGGATCGTTTGCATTTGGACATGTGGTTACAAGAAAAGTATTTGCTGAACGGGGTGGATGTCCGCCTGAGACTGAATCGCAGTAGTGCTGCTTTCCATTTGATGGCTGCTGCTGATGCCACTTACAAAGCCATCATCCAAGAAGCCAGACTCTATGTGCGTCGTGTGGAAGTGTTACCTAAAGTAGGTAACGACATCAGTCAGACATTGAGCAGAACAACCGCCAAGTATCCGATACGACGCGTAGAAGTGAAAACCTTCACCATTCCTGCTGTACAGCGATCCATGATCGAAGATCATCTGTTCCAAGGACAGTTACCCAAACGTTTTATTGTTGGTATCGTCAAGAATTCAGCTTTCAATGGAGTCTACAACGAAAATCCTTTCTACTTTAATCATTACAATGTGACCAAGATCGAAGTCAGTCGCGATGGCAAGACCTTGTGTACCCGACCTTTTGAGCCTAACTTTGGTGCCGCGAAGAATTATTTGAGATCGTACTTGTCCCTGTACGAAGCTACCGGACAGTTAGGAACCAACACCAGTCACGGCATTACGTACGACGATTATGCAGGAGGCTACGCTTTGTGGGCTTTCGATTTCACTCCAGACCAAGGCAGCGACGAGGGACATTTCCACCCTATAAAATCCGGCCAGATTCGTGTGGAAATTCAGTTTGCGAGTCCACTGGATGCAGGGAACACAGTGAACGTCATCCTGTATGCAGAATTCGATAATACCATAGAAATCAACAGTTTGAGAGAAGTCATTCTAGATTACTAGAAGTCATGGAAGACTGTTATCCCTCTTTACCTAGTGGAGAAACTTTGGACATGAAATGTGAGGAGACCGTGGAAGGAGAAGAATCTCAAGACAAAGACGAAGAAGTTGTCATGATGAAGTCGAGATGGCCAGAACAAGAAGCCCATTTAGTCTCCTGTTTTGCCAAACACTTGGTCGAAAAAATGACGGAATTGATCAAGAAAAATTGTTATGGATGTCAAAACGATCATCCCAGTCAAATTCAACACGATAAATGCCTAATGTTAAGTCAAGAAGAAAAATTGGACGAGTATGTGGACGAAGCTTGGAGTCTCATCTCGAACAAAGACGTGTTGCACCAGTGGTATAAAGACTTGCGTGAACATTCTTGTCCACCATTAACCACTCAAGAGATCCATCGTATCGAAGCTCTCCTGAATCAGAGTGAGGAAACAGAACGAATAACCGTTTATTCGTCAGACATTTTCAAGCAAAAAGTCAGGATCGAATTGACAACTTATTATTACCTGTGAAGAAGAAGAAAAAAGCACACACAAATCAATGGATACCTGGGAACTTTATTACCTTTTGAACCACAGTTCGTATACGGCTTCTTGGAATCCTGTCGTCTGTGTTAAAGATGAACTCCCTCATCGCAAACCTAAAGACCATCAAGCTTACGTGATCAACACGGACGACAGTCATCTCCCAGGAACCCACTGGGTAGCCGTCTACTTTCCTCAAGAAGGATGTGTGGAATATTTCGATTCGTACGGATTGCCCCCTTTGGAAGACGATATCATTGACTTTATGAGAAGAAATGCTCAAACCACCCGATTCAATAACGTGAAATTACAAGGCACAGATTCCTTGGTGTGTGGACAGTACTGTGTGTATTTTCTGCATCATCGCAGCCTGGGCTATTCCTTAGAACATTTAGTGACTCATTTTGTTCCTCGTTCTTCTTCTAGAAACGATGTGAAAGTAGATCGATGGTTTTGTGACCATTATGCTTATCTTTTGTCTCAAGCTAGGAAACGTAGTGTCCATCAATGGCCTAATGACTTCCAACAGTGGAAATCACAACGTTGTCAGCCCTGTTTAAAGTAGATTGTCAATTGAGAAAAAAATGTTTGTAATTTGAAACAATTGTTTGATGATATCATGCTGGATTATTGTTAAAAATGTTAGAGTTGTTGTTTAGTGTTAAGTGATTTTTGAATAAAAAATGTTGTGTTTTGAAAAAAATGCCTTTGTCTTTTGTTTAGCTATAAGAATGTTGGATTGATGCTCTTTCATTTCTTACTATCCCTCTCATGACACTCACTGAACGTTGCGGCTCGAAAACCGTGTGGGGGATGTTTTCCTTCACGTCCGCGCTTTGACTTTAAGAACCGGGGTTGTTTCCAGTCTAACCATCCATTGTTGACTCATCCTCCTAAGAAGATGTGCTCCAAACTAGCTAAGCTCAACGAAGCCTACGTGAATTTGCATAGGGTCAGACACAGTCTGATACCGAAGCCAGAAGAAATAGAGAATGTGAGAATGTTAAAAGTCACTGAAGACCTGATAGAAGAGCTCTTCAGAGAAGAAATGAACAGGGAAAAAGAAGAATGGACAGAGAAGTACAGACTTCAGAGACAGCAGCAACAGCAGCAACAACAACAGCAGCAGCAACCTGAAGCTGACAGAGGCTTTGTCGATTGTCGTATCGACACCAAAGAGTTCTTCTTCTCTTTCCGAAGAAGCAGACCTATCGCCAGAAAGTCTATCCTCAGAGGACATCGCATTCTTAGAAACTAAAAAGATTGCCATAGCAAACAAAAAAACAGCCCTTTTCAGGGCTACCCAATACTCTAGAAAAGAAATAACGATCAATTTGCCAATGTGTGTAGGTAGAGTAGTGTGAATATAAACACTAACTCTTTTTAAAAAAATGTGAGGGTATGTGTTTGTGTGTTTGTGTGTTTGTAAGTGCTCAAGTACGTTGGTATGGATAGTAGATTAAAATGATGTTTGTTTTTTTTGGCTGTTAGAGGTGTAGATTTGGGGTTAGATTGGATTGCTTTGCGTATGTGGATAGTCTATTGAAGTGATTTATAAAAAATTTTAAAATAGTGATGGGTAGCATAAAAAAGTGAGTGAGTGTTTGTTTTAGGTCCGCGCGTTGTTGTTTTTTGGTCATGATCTAGGTAAGATAAATTTTATGTTTTTAGGGGGATGTTTTCCTTCACGTCCGCGCTTTCACTATAAATTGAAACTCGTTCGGCAGTCTAGCTACCCTTGTTGATTGATCAACACCAAAAATGAATAGCAGAATAAGCAAACTTCTTGAACTCCAGATACATCTGGAATATGTCAGGCGCCTGTTAAATGAACTGGCCGCGGAGGCTATAGTAGAAGAGGAAAGGATAAAGAAGGAAGAGGAGGAGAGAAGACAGAGGGAAGAGGAGGAAAAGAAAATAGGAGAGAGGATGTCGTACAATATTCCCGAGACAGAAGATTGGGGTGTTGAAGCGAATCATCCTCCCTCTGCGCTCCCCAGAAGAAAGGTGAAAGGAGACTGGGGAATAAGATGTGTGTGTGGTGCCAGGCCAGGAAGGTGCCATCGTTAGATAGGTGCATCTGGAGTTAAAAAAAAACAGCCCTTTTAAGGGCTACCCAATACTCTAGAAAA
Source organism: Sinohyriopsis cumingii (assembly GCA_028554795.2). Taxonomy (NCBI): domain Eukaryota; kingdom Metazoa; phylum Mollusca; class Bivalvia; order Unionida; family Unionidae; genus Sinohyriopsis; species Sinohyriopsis cumingii. Next base: position 49,584,609 of record CM068830.1, on the reverse strand, counting down.
GAAATAACGATCCACTTGCCAATGTGTGTAGGTAGAGTAGTGTGAATATAAACACTAACTCTTTATTCATAGTGAGAGTGTATGTGTTTGTGTGTTTGTGTTTGTAAATGCTCAAGTAAGTTTGTGTGAATAGTAGTTTCTTTATTGTTTCTTAGCGTATGTGGAGAGTATAGTTTGGGTTTTATTATATGATATGAGAAAAAGTGGGGATGTTTTCCTTCATGTCCGCGCGTTGTTTGGTCATGATCTAGGTAAGATCAATTTTATGTTTTTAGGGGGATGTTTTCCATCACGTCCGCGCTTTTCGTATAAGAACCCACAGTATTCGTCGTTCAAACCATTCTGCAAAGAATAAAAAAAGAAGATGGCTTCGAACCACCTTGACAAAATGGAAAAATTGCAAAACGTCCTGGACAATTTAGGAATGATGGAGCAAATGTTGGTTAACCTAAACGAGGATCACTATTCTTATAGTCCCCATCGAGTGAAGATGGAGATAAACAACTTACGAAAAATGAAGGTAATCATCAGTGATCTGTTGAAAGAAATAAAGGAGGAGAAGGAAGATGAAGAGGAAAGGATAAGGATGAGAGCATGGAACGAAAAAATTGAAAAGAAGAAGAAAATGAGAAGAGGAAGAAAGAAGAGGAGGAGAAGAAAGAAGAGGAGGAGAAAAGAAAGAAAGAAAAGAATAGAAAAAGTGTAGGACAGAAAATAAGAAGCTGGTGGAGAAATAGAAGAAATTAGAAGAAAACCAAAGGCCCTTTTCAGGGCCAGCCATATTTCTCGAAAAGAGAATGACTTTTCAATTGCCTACCCCTTTTTTTAAAAAGAATCCCTTTGTCCCTAAACAAACCCAAACTCTATTCCCCATGTTAAATTCCCCTTGTACGTATATTGACCCACGATTTTTCGCCATGTTAATTCCCCTTGTACGTATATTGTCCCACGATTTTTCGCCATGTTAAATTTACATTGTACGTATATGATCCCAGGGGTGTTTTTAATGCTAATTCCCATTGTACGTACCGTATCCCTACTTACTACTTTTATTAGACCCAACAAATGTATTGTTTTCAATACATGACAGAGACCTTGACCTCTTAGAAATAAGAGCATTTGGAATAGGTCTGTCTTGATTCTGATGCCCATTTTTCTATTTGTAACAATCATAAATAACATGTCTTTTTTCTTGCAATAGGTTCAGGTAGAAAGAGTGAAGGATCTTAAATCAAGTTTATCTGAAGCTTGATTTTTAGAAACTGTGCCAGTTTGAGATTTAGAAGGGCTTGCATTGGACTGAAGTGTTTTTTCTGCCAGAAGACTGTTGAGTGGAAGTCTTATTTACAAAAGGAACTTTATGAGTTAAATAATACTCATCATCAGCACAATGATCATTTTCCAAGGTTTCGATGCTCGTCTTAATATCACTATGGACACAGTTCTTGAACACTTCAAGTAATACAAGTTGTTTGAGAGATTAATAATCTTGTTCAGCTTACTTGGCTGAGCACCTTCTATCAAATAACTGCTCTTTTGCTCTAGCAAATTCGACATGAGTTTGTCCAACTTCTTTATTATAGTTTCTGAATATTTGCCGATAAGCATCACGGACTAACTCATAACCCATCAAGATATAGTCCATAACTATATCATAGTAAGCGCTCTGCTTTAGTGATAGTGAAATGTAAATATCACGAGCTCTACCAGTGAGTACACATTGCAATAACAGAGTCCAGTACTCTCTTGGCCACTTAAAACTCTCAGCAATTCTTTCAAAACGAAGAAAATATCCGTGTACTGCTTCTTCCAGAAAAGGAGGTACTAACTTGATACTTCTTAAAACATCAAAAGTAGGGGACTATTTGCCTTTAGCCAACTCTATTTCTTTTAACCGAATTTGAAATTCCCTTTCATCCTTCTCTTTTTGCATTTGCCATTGTCCTTCTCGCTCTTCACTCTCTTTTTGCAACTGCGTTCGTCTTACTTCCATCTCTTTCTGAAACTACATTTGTCTTTCAACTTTCTCTTTCTGAAACTTTATTCGTCTTACTTCCATCTCTCTTTCCATTTGTATCTTTTCTATCTGAAACTGAACCTGTCTTATCTCTAATTAGATCATTTTTAGTTGTACATCCATTTTCAAAAATCAAACCACTCTTAAGTAAAATTCAAACAAATTCTCTATCTTTGATGATATTGTAGAAAAAGCTTGTTGATTTCACGAAAGATTTCAAAACTAGTGGAATTCAAATGTAAAAAACCCAAAGTTTTCTGAATTTTTTTTGCCAAAATTACAAAATCCAAGGATGTGTTTAGGCTCTAAAAAACAGTAACAAAAGGGAAAGTGAAAACATGAAGCTTTGAAAAATATGACAAATAATTTATTTCCTTGGAAAAACACTTTAAAAATGAAGAAGAAAAAAAAAACGGTTTTAAGAATCAAATCCAAAAATAATCCAAGAATAATCAACGAATTAAATTTTAGATGTCCTGGCAATGAAATGTTCTAATAAATTTATGTTTGAGTCCCGACAAAAAGTACAAAATAGAAGGCGATGACGTAAACTATAGTCAGCATAACGCGGATGTGTTTACAGTTTTTTGTGAACCACGGAAAATAATATTCCGGTGTTTGAATTCCGAATAAAATTTAAAGAAATGTCTTTGTCCAAGAATTCTGTATGAACACTCAAATATTTCCAGGAAAAAGAATTAATCTTTCAGAATCCAAATAATTTGAATAAAATATAAAATGCAACTTCAAACTGGTCACACACAGACACGTTCCAGTATAAAGTAAAAGCCCAAACAGAGAAATATCTCTATAGACATCGGTATAAAACCTGACTACTACACAATTTAGGAAAACCAAGAATTGCGAAATTGAGGCTGTTTAAAAAAAATTGACGTAAGAAATTGATAAAAACCAATAATTTTAATTCGAGAATAAAATAAAAATAAAAAGTTGTTTCAGTGTTTCTATTATTAGGTGTTTATGAAAAGAGTCAGGTCAAACTGAATTTTCTGGAAAATATCAAATTCCTAGTAAACAAGATTACATTACTTTGACATGTAATGAAATTAGAAATAAAAATATTTAAAAACTTACAAACAAATAAATGAAATGAAATGTAAATTAAATCAAATACATGTACGTAACACCAGTCATGATACGACATGCTCTCTAGCTCCTTTAATTATATGGTGAAGGTGACTGTAAAGAAAATCTACCTGAGGGTTTTGATAAAGCTTATTTCACTGATTTTTCCTAAACCCCTTGCTAGAGTTTCTTCATACTTGGGACGAATCATTATCAAACCAAGACAATTCATTTTGTGGCATGCATTGCATTCAGATTTGGTTACGGTTTGGGTCCTTTTTATTCATTAGGTTATACACCTTTGATAGATTTTCTTCATGTATGGATTTTATCAATATGAACCTAAAACAATTCATTCCGTGACATAGAAAATTTGTTCTCAGTTTTTTTTCAAGGTGTTTGCTTAGCATGTTTTTCCTATGCCTCTTAATGATTTTTCTTCATACTTTGGATGAATCATTTTTTTTATATAGTTAAAGCAATTCATTCTGCGACATACTCAGCCTTTAGATACAAGGGTGAAGATCAAACGTTGTACATCAAGTCTTGGGCCGTGTGATTGACATGAAATATGACTGTGCGTATGACAACGAATTTAACTTGTGCATTTAATACAATTCTGTCTTTATTTATGTTACACACTGATGTTCCAAGTTATTATATAGTTATACCACTAATGGACATGATTTAACATAGCTATACTGCGACCCTATAATTCAAGTTGATTTTCCAAATAATAATCAATAATGGGGGCAAGTTAAACTGGACCGTGAAGAAGATAACAGAGCAATCTTTAAGTTATATGAAAAGGAATCTTTAAGACCTATAGCATGCCTGTAGCCTAGAAATTGCACGATAAAATAATATAGTTACACGTTACGTAAGTATGCCAGAAAAATATATCCATTTAGAAGGGTTTATGTTACTCACGCAGATGATAAGTTTCGTGTAGATATAATTCATTCAAAAAACTTGCAAAATGTAATCAGTGATGTAGATTTAGTTTGACAATGATACATGCCTCCTTAAAGCATGTATGGGTTAAGAAACTAAAAGCAAAAGAGGGAGAAGACATACATAATATATTTACCGGTATATATATGATGTTGTGAACTAATTTAAACTAAGCTATCCTTGCAATCTTCGGATCTACGTAAAAAATGATACATTAATGTTATGTGGTATTTTTAGATTTTATTAGCATATTAGCATAATTTCACGCTTAGTACATATCAGATTCTAGCTGTTAGTTCTGATAATTGCCAGAACACGAGTCCCAAATTGATTGAATATGAACTAGGCTATGTCACTTTTACGGTTTTTGGAGAGAGAGAGAGAGAGAGAGAGAGAGAAACGTGCGGAAGGTATACGGTAACATTTCACTAAATTAAAATTCTATATCAGTTTGCTGCTTTATTGGGTAGGTGAAACGTAGAAGGATTGTTTTTTTTCAGCTGCAGTATACAATTTGCAGGCATTATTACAAATTGTAATCACTTTGGTGATAGTCGGAAAGTAACAGCGACTTGGGTTATTGTGGTTTCTGCTCGGTGGTTACAGCTCGGTATCGGATTTCGTCCATGTAACGCGTAGGGCCTTTGGGTTCAACATCAGCGATGACACCATTGATGTGATAACCTGTGCAAACTTCTGTATCTGTGGAAATATATAAAAGTTCATTTATATCGCCATTGTATATGGCAATTAGTGAGTTGAAAACATTTATTGGCCGCAAACATTACTTGAATAAGTATACCGATCATAAGTCGTTCTAAAATATATCACTGAAAGCTAATTACGTTACGACTGTCAAGTTGAGAGTTCAGTTCTCATCGCACGAATTAGTAATATTGAGGCGTCGGAAGTTAAAATTGTTAATACTGTTTTTACCACTTTAAAAACAAAAACACAAAGAATACGAAAGCAACAGACCACTACATCATTGTTCATGGGTACTAATTTAAGCTACATGCATTAAATGAGTTTTCCCCCAAATTCATGTTAAATAATTATACCTGATGAGAAAAGAATGGTTGTTCAGATGCAGGACATCTTTCATACTGGGAAACGTGCGTACAACATTTACCTGAAATTCGTCTACAAGGTTGCTTATCTCCCTTTGTTACGTCCAGAACATCAAAAGAGGACTCGTTGACATAGGATTCAATACAGACGGCAAACTTATAATCTTTCAAGTCGGCTGGTGCGAAGAAAAGTCTTAAGACATCCATTGGATAACTCCATGAAATCGATCCATTAGTGCAGGATGGGTTTACGTTGTATCTCTGACCAGCAGGAACTCTGGAAAGTATCTAAATTCTATTACATCTGGTTTGGAACCATCAAACTCTTGTCCCTGATATTAACATTTGACCGAACACAAACGACGTTTGATTTGAAACGTTTTCTCTGGCTAATGATGGAAACTCAATCTCATAGTCAAGATCACATTTTTATGGTCTCTGGGTCCCATCTAGAGAGTAGTTTTGTGGACAGTGAATATTGTCTTAAAGTGATTGGTCAGTATTCATATCTAACATACATTTTATCCATTATTCTTTATTTTATAACGACAAGACATTTGTTGTATTACATCTTTTTTTGTAAAACTTTAGTATACGTCAAGGTTTGATATTTGCATTTGACCAATCGCAAATGACGCTACATTTGAAAAGTAGTTTTATGAGCTCCATGCTTGCTCTCGTACTCAGGTAGTCCTACAATGTAAGACATAGCACATGTTATTTTTGTTTTAGTGCTATGTTTTACTGCCCAAATAACGGCCTTGTATAGCATGTTCCGATGTCGGTTGACATCGGAACGAGTAGTCAAAGATTCAGGAATATCTCGCACACTCGGCAACCCATATCAACACTCTTCCACAAATTGATATGTAATTAATATACTGTGTTGTTTTTGTTCTGGTGGTATCAAAATCTGACACTAGCAAATGGACGAATTTTCACGTTCCGTTAAACATACATTTGAACTAGTTGAAATACGACGGTAGTCGAGGTATGCTGAAGTATGTTCAAGTAGGTTCATGTGGGAGATATGTTTCTTGAACGCAACAAAACGTTGCTTACAGTCCCAATGGGCATAATATAATTTTATTCGTTTCGTTAAATAATAATATTTGAACTTCACCCGATCTCGGCATTTCCGGCTTTGATCGCTTTCCAGCCAACTGAAATGTAGGCCAATGAAACTTGAAAACAGGGCCATTTCTTTTGTGAGAGTTTGACTTTGTTAGAGAAAAGACACCAGATTAAGTAAAGTTTGACTAAAACATTATGACTTTACTTTGTTGAAAAGCGTCACTTTTGGTTGTCAGCTGTGTAAGATTTTCCTGAAAATTTGACTTTCGTTAAGATGTTAGTCGACAAAACACGCTACACAGCGCCGTTAGTTAGGCGGTAAGACCCAGACGCCCAAAACATAAATATCAGCGTCGGGGTCTTACAAGTAGGAACTTGATTCCAGGACACTGAGTATTGTGTCAAAGTTATTCGTGTATTATCTATTTCTAATAATGTAATATCCATTATCTTTTCCTTTACGAAGAGAAGATATTTATTGTATCATATCATTAGTAAATCTTTAGTATTCATCAAGACGTGATATATTCAACTTACCACGTGATCGTATTATATACAGATGAATAAACGTTTAGTTTCTTGTCTCCAGTCCATTTGAATCTTTAATACATGATGCTATCAACATACTGAAACAAAATAAACTTAGGATATTTTTCACTGCAGCTTCTCCATACCTCAGATATTTGTGTAATATTTACACGTGTAAATAAAGAAGATCTACAGAAACAATGAAGAAAAAAAAAAGAAACATATAAAACGCTGCCACGGACGACGAGGTCTTCATTTTATAATCGGATTTAACTAATGCAAACAATGACCATATATGAAAACATGCTTAAGCAGGGACACATTTCTATTCCACATTACATGTAAATAAGGAACCTGCTTTCGGAGAGTCGAGGTATGTATATAAAGATGCTTTTACTCACCCATAGGTCATCTCGTCACAGGGGTTAGGGATGAACCCAGACTTTGCCATCACAACGAGGATCAGTAAAATCAACGAGATGCGTGCTAAGGCAGCCATATTAGCTGTAATAAATTTCTAGTAAACAAGTAGTACAACCTTGCTGGCAACCTCTTTACTAACCAAGATTTCTTTGCCTTGAAAAGAATAAGATCACTTTAATTACTTGATTAGTATATATAAAATAAAACTTTAACCTAATGAAAGCAAAAATAGTTCAGGGCCATAATGTTGTTTCTTTGTGCTTAATTCATTTCAGACTATGAATCTGTTAATACTATACAAATACTTTCAATATGAGACAATAAAAACGAATTAGCAATATGGCACAGAAAAGGCCAACTGTTTTGTAACGAGTCATGCATGTTTACGTTTGTTCTGCGTAATACTGTATATGTAAAAGTAGTTTGTATACGGAGAAAACAAGACCAAAAGTGATTTTTGTAAAGAAACCTGTATAGGGTTACAATAACAATTAAAATAAAAAAAATCACTAGGACAGCAGAACTTGGGAGTATTTTCTCAGTTATTAAAATCACTAGACCTCTCAGTCTATGATGGCAGTTTAATAACGTTACGGCTATAGAAATATAACAAACTTTGTTATCTTTCTAACATCATACATAATGGCACATACCTTCGTTGTACTAAATTTAATGGTTTTCAGAAAGCTGGTGTACATATTCCATCACGTTCTACGTGAAAGCAACAATGTATCAACAACCTTGCATCTTTGTTTCTAAGTTAGGATGGTATAAGAGTGTAGTAAAGCTAGACGTGTTGAGGAATAACATTCTGGAAAATCACAATGTTGGGCTTTTTAAATATTAAAGAAAGAAATATACTAGACTGGTTTAGAGAAGACGATGGTTTTACTATAACATTTATGGATGATAGGAGTGACTCAGTATCGATAGCAAGATCGCTAAACAGTATGGTGTACGGAAGGAAAAGTTTTCCATTCAGATAAATTTACAATACAACTTGAAGATCTTGTACATTTTACCAAGTCTATATGAATTTAGATAACTCCAAAATAATTCCTACTTCTCAAAGGATTGAATAAGACAAACGTTGCAAATTGTTGAAAAACGTTCCAGCTGTTGACCGATGTCCTGTTGGTTGGTTGATAACACCAAATGACAATTTATAGAACATGAAGAATTATCTGTATGATTTATTCCATTATAAATGACGTACCAAAAATACTTCTCTCCATGGGGGACTACATAAAAAGAAAAGTCTTTACAACACATCTTTACAACAATTATGGAAGTCGAGTTGCTTATAAAGACGTCAGGGTCACTGACCACTGAATGTTACCTGGAAAAATTATGTATTATTTGCAATCAAATTCATTTCAACTGATATACTTGGCAAAAATTTGGTGAAAAAGACACTGTTATTGACAGAACAGATCGTAATATATTACTCTTTGAAAAAGTACCTAAAGATCGGATAAATATTTTTTATCAAATGTGATATTTTCGTCTTAATAATATCAAATATAAAGGTGGTAAATGGATTAAAATATCTGGTGAATGAGTTAATACAATTAGGAATAGGCGCTGACTTTCACCCTGTGTTTGTTTGTGCATATAATGTGCGAGTATCTATGTTGTTGTAATAACAACTTTGAAGACCATTGGCTCAGTTGACCTATATTTGTTCACAAACAATTTATAGGTAGGAGACCCAGGGTCAGAAGTTAAGTTGTACAGAACCGATTAAGGGTTCAGAAGAAATACAATTTTAAAGGTTAGTGGCCATTAGTTTTTGATTTGTTTATTGATGCTTTGACAACTAAATTTGAAAGTCAGTGGACGAGATGGCCTAGATATTTCATAGTCATTTGAACACTAGTGTCACAGGGTGAGGTCAAAGGTTAAGGGCATATGTCAAAGGTGAGTGGGTAAGGTCAAATGTCAAGTGGCCTCTGAGTTACGCTCACCAAAAAGGGCGTTTAGCTGTTTTGAAACATGGGAGAAAATGTCGGATGGTCACCTGTTAGTTGGTAACATCTTTAAAGTGGGTTACACTGGTCAAGTGACACAGTAATTACTATACTACTGCCTTATAGTAAGGGACCATTGTAATCCTACTTTGTGTCTAGCCCATCTTGATTGAAGTTCGACTCGCTGATCACACTGGCGTTCATGTCCATGTCCGTCTATATATCTATCACACCTAGATTAAGCTAATGTTGCAGTTTTTTTTTTTTATATCGTCAGGGTCTCAAGGGCAATTGGCCACAAAGTCAAGTTACTTGGCCCGTTTATGCATCGTAATCGTAATTTGTACAGCACTGTATTTATCTCAGGTCGGATACAGGCTCGTCATGCAGACTGTGGCTTGCTTATTATGTTTTTAAGTGGATACAATTGAACCTGACCTACCAACACATTGTACGACTGCATATATATATATATATATATATATATATATATATATATATATATATATATATATATATATATATCCTGTATTGATGTGGATTGAGAGTTATACCTTTGAATTGTCCTAGGCTTGCGGATACTTTGATGGGATTTAGTGAATTACTAATAAAGAACTTTGTGATACAGAATATTAATATTCTGAACATTTTTAATACCACTCTTATGATTTTTATATTGTGTCAAGCGTATGAGTAGATGAATAAAGACAGATAAACCTCTAAGATTGCTCATGTTTCTTTAATTTGGTGTTTCATTTTAACTATAATTAATTATATATGATTTATATAATTTGGAACCTGTCAACTTTCTGCTGTCTGTTGTATTTTAAGTTCTTAAAACCCTTGTATGGTTTGTGTATGTCCGACACATGTGGCATGTGGCATTCTTTAAGGTGGTGAGAAGCATAAATACGATCAAATCTGACCAAACTATCATCTTTAGTGGATGCTCACCTGGATTCAACTGTTATTCTTCTCTATTATCTCAGCATTTAGCGAAATTCAGGAGAATTTGCTATAGAGAAGTTTTACAGAATACTGTCATTTGTATGACAACGAAGTTAACGTATATTTCATAAAATTCAGTCCGTAGTTGTCCTAGACACCGATGTTCTAAGTTATCGTATATTTCAAGTAAAATACTGTCAGTTATGTGAATGTCTACGGTGTGTGTAGTTACTTAGGTCTTATCAGCAATCACTGCATGGTGATGTGTGAGTGGTCAATGTTTAAGCGCGGCAGACTGGACTAGTGGATGAAATAGCGATGGAATCAGCTGATGTGTAAACATATCCTGGTAATTTTCACCATACTGAAGTCAATATGTCAGTAAATTTTAATTGGCTAATCTGAGCCTTATTGCAATACCGATCGCTTAAAATGGTCGTTTCTGAGCAATTCTTGAGGTAAATTATCGCTCCTTAAGCGCCAGAATAAACAAAATCAGAGATGAGCTATTTAACACCTTTTATCAGTATTTACTGCATAATGCTAGTTTGGGGATGACAATCATAGTAGGGTTTCCAACCCATTAGAGATAGGCTGTTTCATTTTTTAAGCATAAAATCTTTGATTAACTAAACAATGCTAAAGGTTCTTGCAACCACTCACACCCTGCTCTTCTGGGGCTCTCAGACAATTTAGTCCTCGTAAATCAAAATTGTAGTTTGCTAAATATATTCTGTAATTAATATTAGGTATGATTAAAACTTGAGAGCGATGTTTCTAGCATACAACATCTATGATTTCGTCATTTTAGCCTTTAGCAGTTATTCGTTCTTTGCCTTTTTCAAGTACTTCTTCCGGAATAAATATAAAAGTATCTGATATTGAAAATATCTTCATTTGGATCAAATGGGTTATAAAGTAGAATATAATTTTGTTTATTATTAATTTTTTTTGGGGGTGGGTGGGCGGGTGCTCTAGCCCATTCGGTAGTATTTAGTTCATCTGTGTGGTTCTGTCTGTGTACAACATTAGACAACACCTATAAGATAAAAACATAATGATATGATTACAAAAACAAACAACATGAAATTAGAAAACATTAAAAAACATGCTGAGAAGATTTAACGTAGGAAACATTATTAGGTCTTTAAGCTTGTTCTTGCAGTCGAAATAAGTGAGTTTTGAGAGCCCTCTTGAATGTGATTACTGTGTCGTTGAGTCTAAGTTCAGTGGGCAATTCATTCCACGTTCCTGGGCCCTGGTATGCAAAAGAACGCTGTCCATATGACTTTGTTTTCATACTTGGAATAATGAGTATACGATTGTCAGAAGAGGAGCGTAAGTATCTTGCTGGTGTGTACACATGGGTGAGGTCGGATATGTATGTTGGACTAGAGTCCGACAGTGAAACGTAGCACAGAGAACAAATTCTGTGTTTGATTCTGAATCGAATTGATAGCCAGTGTAGGGTACAGAGCAGCGGGGAGGTGTGCTCTGATCGTGGTACTCTAAGCATGATCCGAGCAGCTGTGTTTTGAACCTTTTGAAGTTTCTGGAGCAGTTATTGAGATGAACCAGATAGAAATGAGTAACAATAATTCAGTCTTGAAAGTACTAATGAACACACAAGTGTTTTAGTGGCATCAACTGAAAGATATTTGCGAATGGAGCTGATGCGTCTCAGCTCAAGATATGCAGCCTTGCATATGTTCATGACATGTTGGTGCAATGTGAGAGTACTGTCCAGAGTAACACCTAGGTTTCGTACTGATTGTGTGAATTTAATGTTGGTGTTGCTGATATTTATTGTTTGAGGTAAAGGATGTGCATGAGAAAGTCTTTGTGTTGTGATCAGAATGGCTTCAGTTTTATCATCATTCATCTGCAGCTTGTAACATGTCATCCATGACTGGATGATGATCTATGACACTTGAGAGCGACTGAGTGTACAGAATGAAGAGAACAGGTCCAAGAACAGACCCATGTGGATCACCACAACATAGATCAACTGGGCTGGAGTGTATTCCATTTGCAGGTACAATTTGTGTCCTGTTGACCAAGTAGGACTTGAACCACAGTAAGGCTGTATCATGAATGCCAAATACATGCTGGAGACAGTGAAGTAATATATCATGGTCTATTGTGTCAAATGCTGCAGACAAATCAAGGAGGGTGATAACTGTAATCTTTCCGCTATCCAACGCAGAGAGAATGTCATTAACTACTTTTAGAATAGTAGTGTGAGTACTGTGGCGAGGGCGATATGCAGATTGTACATTGCTAAAACGACTGTTTGAATTTAGATGAGATACAAGCTGGGATAGAACCACATTTTTTTCTAAGATTTTTTATATGAATGGGAGATTAGAAACTGGGCGGTAGTTCTTTAAATCGTTATGGTGTAGTGTTGGTTTCTTCAGCAGAGGCTTTAAAATGGCAGTTTTGAAAACTGATGGGAATTTCCCGGATGAGAGAGAGGTATTAATAACGTCAGTTAGTGAAGGCAATACTGGATCTAAGCACTCAAGCAGCAGTGATGTTGGAATTGGATTAAGGTCACATGACTTTGCTGCACTCTTCATCAGGATTGTACGTACAAAATCCATAGAGACAGGTTCAAATGCTGCTAATGGTTGCCACTCAAATTCTGTATCCCAACTGTACGGTGACGACGAGTCAATTGAAATTGTGGTGTCAAGCTTATCTCTAATGGTTTGTACTTTGTCACTGAAGAAATTTGCAAACATGTCCGGAAGGTCAACTGGAGAGAAGGTAGTTGGAAGTGGTGTAGATTTGTTCCTTGACATCAGCTCGAAGAACTCTTTGCAGCTGGAACTTTCCATGATCTTAGTAGTATAGTGGGCTGATTTCGCTGCATGGACTATATTTGTGACATTCTTCTTAGCGGCTTCATAGATTTGCTTATGAATAATGAGACTGGTGGAAAGCCAAAGCTTGTCAGCTTTACGGCGGTCTCTTTTAGCAGTGCGAAGCTGGTCCCTAACACTGCTATACCATGGATAACAATTTTGAATTGATACTCTGCACTTGTTAGCTGTGGCATGCTTGTCAAGCAATGAACGCAGGCAGTTATCAAGTTGTTCTGCGGTAGGAGGCAAGCAAGTTGTTAGGTTTGCTTGGATGTCGGTCGTTAGTTTGGTTCTATTTATCATACGGAGATTTCTCTTAGTAGCAGATAAAGGTGGAGGGTTAGGGACTGATGCATCAAGTTGGCATATAATGCAGAGGTGGTCTGATGCAAGGTCATGGGATACCAGGGAGGACCGTAAAATGTTATCATCAGGTCTATGAAGAATCCAGAATAATAATAATGATAATAATAATAATAATGTCAAGGCCGAACGAATTGCTCCACCAAATCGTTATTAATACAACCCGGCAAAATTACAGTGATATCAGTATAAGCTCCAATAATCCTGAATTTAGCGTTAATATTCCAACTGCAATTCCAGCGAAAGAAATAGCGCTAGCACAATTGCGAGTATATTACAGGTGGCCAAATATCAGATCAAAATCGTTTGGTGGATTGCCAGCAAATAATTAGCTAGTATTTGCAAATAAAAACAAAGATGATGGAACTCCCGCTTGGCAAGTTGTAGAAATTCCTACAGGTCATATTCTGATTGAACAAATCAACGATAAATTCCAGCACAGAATTAAATCTATAACCGAAAAAGTATCAAAAACAGCTATCACTGTTCGCAAATCAACTTTATCAGCTGCGACAGAAATATATTCGCAAGATTGTCCTGTAGATATTTATCAATCATCGTTTGAGGTTGGCATGAAATTCCGCCAGATTATAAAAAACCGTCAGAACCGAAGTTAAATGAATTTATTACAAATGAGATTTTTGTATAACAAATCCAAAATATCGAGAAGAAGAACCTCCATTACACCCTAATGTTCAACATCTCTATATATATAGTATGGTTAAATTGGTAATAAGATTTGATACTGTTTGAGAAGAAATGTTCAAATCATTACTTATAAAACTAGAAATGACCATATAACTATGCCTGCATCATTAGTAAATTTATTTAAAAATTACATTTTGGAGTATCCTAATGATGATCCAAAAAAGAAAATCAATGAAACAATACATCATTTAAATCAAGTTGCATCAGACAACGACAATATTAATGAAGAACGTGTTGAAATTATAATTCATGCAGGTATTGAACAAGGATTATAAAACGGAGTTAAAGAAACTTATAAAGAAATATTTCTCGATTATTATAGATCAACTGAAGCAGAATTACCAACGTTTGTAATACCATGATTTGAAACCGACGGACTAAAAGGAAACCTCAACACCATTATCAATGAATAATTTCAACAAGTTGTTGAGTCATGGAAGAAAGTAACAACACCATCAGTAATTCTCAAATATAATAATACTCCGCAAGGTGAAGGCCGTCATATGATAATATAACTTCAACTTAATCTCGTTTGCGACGTAATTGATGGTAGCTATCAAACTGATCATGAAAAATCGAATCAAGCTCAACAAGGATATATTCTGTATTCTGTATTCATTTACACCTCAAGTATATGGATCAAGCTGAATTTTTATGCCGTTATGTTTTAATTTTTTTATGCAGAAATAATATCAGAAATATTTCCGTAGTTCATATATACGTGTGTGTGTGTGTGTGTGTGTGTGTGTGTGTGTGTGTGTGATTTGGAGTTTTAACGTAGCTTTAACAATTGTTCAGTCATATTGTCACAGAATAAGGCAAGAAATAACTTAGTTTTGCCTTAGAACGATTTGACCATCTTTCGTTGTACATGCGTAAAGCGTTACCTAGGGTGAATAATTGTTTTTCCAGGTAAGCGAATGTACTAGCATGTATCTCGTCCAAAATTACTTGCAACGAGAAAGATTAAAAGCACGATATGCACGGGTATTTTACCCTGACTATTACTCATTCTCCTATGGATTTAAGGTAGATTCCATTTCTAACCGACACTGGTCGTTTTGGATCTTGTCAAGGAGTGAACGTTCTTCATTGTGTTCTCCAGCCAAAGGGGTAAGTGTTAAATTCATATTTTATTTGATATGTGAAGCTTCTTCAGGTTTTAATGTCAGACATGAAACGTTGTGAACTTTGAATTATAAGTTGCTATTAGTTTAATTTATTAACATACATCAAAAGATTTTTCAGTACTCATTATTATGTCCAGTTTGGTTTTATTGTAGTGTTCAGGGCTGTTCAGGGCTGCTTATGGATGTTTGAAGCTGTTCAAGGCTGTCTAGAGCTGTCTGAAATTGTTCAGGTCAGTTTAGGGATGACAGTAGCTGTTTAGGGCTGACGGTAGCTGTAGGGCCATACAAGACATATAGGTCATGTATCTTGAAGTGCAAGATATACAGGTCATGTAGGCGATATTGATGAGAAAGCCAGTGACAGTCCGTGTGTGTTGGGCCACTGTAGAGCAGTCGATGCTGTCCGTCTTTGTGTCTGAACTTTACTGTCGGTGATGTGATGTGATGGAGCCGATGAGAAAGCCAGTGACTGTCCGTGTTTGTTGGGCCAATGTAGAGCTGTTGGTGTTTGTGTTGTCCGCTGTGAAACTGTGTTATAGAGGGGATGTTTTAGCCATGGTGCCAGTTTGGGTGTCGAGTGGTGGTTCTTTGTGACTTGCTATGTACCTAGTGTGCTGCTGTCGGTGGTGACGTTAGGTTCATAAGGAGATTGTGATTATCTCGTGTAGAGGAACCAGGGCTTGCCCGGTCTAAGGGATCGATGTGTAGGCTGGGAGGGGCTGGCCATGCGTGGTGGCTCCTTCACCATTCGACAGTGGTGGGACTGAAGGTACGATGTGAGTGTCATTTTTGACATCAGGTTATCTCCCACCGTTTGGGTTACATATCATGATCACTACTCGAGCCTAAAAAACCACCATCATTGCTATAAAACCAGAAATACTATCATTATAGCTATCTGAGCTAACGTCATATTCGCTATTTGAGCGAACCTTCTGTCCTTGTTATTGTTAACGTCATTATCGATGTTTGAGCGAAAGTCTTTGTTACCTGTGTGCGAAATCTGTTATTTGTGTGAACATCGTTATCATTATTTGTAAATCATAATTATTAGGCTTTTTTTCAAAATTATTTGTCTTGAGTGAAAGCTTGTGATTGGCTGCATGAATCATTTATCATTATTTGGATGATAACTTATTGTTTACATGACTCATCTTATCATTGAGTGGAATCGTATCGTAATTTATCTTGGTTTCTTTTTTTGCGTTTAATTTGTTTGTTTGAAATCAATTCATTTTTCGTTTATATCATAATTCGTTCCTGTTAGGAACTGTTTAATTTTATTTAACTCTGTGCGCTTCATTATGTTAAATGTCCAATATTTGGATCCTGTTTACGCAAGAGTTAGATATGGTTTTTGTTCCACCTTCAAATCATTCATAATTAAACATTGTATTTGTATCACCATCAAGTGTTCTGTTGTGAATCCGAAATCGCACCCGGTTATCTTGTTGTTATTTTGTTACAATTTCAAAGTTCTAATAATGGAAATTATGATCAGTTTCCACGGCCTAAAGGAGATGCCCATGACGATGCTGAAAAAATACTAATTGTTTTACCGTTCCTTCAGTTGTTCCTCATTAGCTAGAGAGAAAGATTTGCTGAAACCAACGCGATTGGATTTTCTTGAAGAAATACAACGCAGTTGTTTTGAATACGGACACGGTGGATTATGGAATAACAAATACGATTATAAGGATGTTATTTCAGTCGATATGGTTGCATGTTACCCGGAAATTTTCTTGGTATGGGAGAGTTTTCTATGTATTTCGAGCAATTTGGATATCCAACACACGAGATGACCAGAGTAGCGCTAAATGGACCATTACCAGATTTTGACCTGACTGGATGTGCTTGTCTCGAGTCATTTTAAGTTCACCAAAGATCAGATTTATTATGTCTTGTTTTGCAAACATTTTTCAGAATAAAATGTGGGCACCAACAATATTATTACGATATGTGTTCGATGTAAATATACGATTGTTGTAAAACAGTAAATGAAGCAATTATATCATATAGTATGCAGAAACAAGTTTGGTTTACCACAACAAAAGAACTATTTTGATGATGAAAGTCCCGTTATAATTGATTTTGAGAATAAAATCGCAAAATATCTTGGCAGAAAAATAATTGGTAAATTTACCCACGGAGGATCATATGATCATAAACGACATTGTACAAGATTAATTATAGATGATGCTGAGCTCGATTTTACAATTGCTGATACAACGAATAGAAACACGTTTGTAAGTTGAAGTAATGCTTAATTTATGAAAGGAACTAAAACATTAGGTACAATTGTGAGTTATATTGATGGTGAGTCACCGCAGTTTATTCATGTAAGATCTTCAATCCTCGCGTACGTTTCGATAAATCTATCATCGATAATAAACAGAGTTTCTGAGGTTGGAGTCAAAAACGCTACGGATTCATTTCATATCAATAGAAAATACAGGATTGCTAGAACAACTATATATCGGCACTTATGCATCATCGGGCGAATGGAGAATAAAACAAGAAAATATACTTAATCATTCTGAATCCACCGGCGCTGAAATTAAGGATATTTATTACCAAAAAGTTCAAATATCAAAATTGTCATCAGCACCATTTGTATATGATCCTGTGGCTAGACATAAAACAGTTTATCTCAATGGGCCTGGCTGTTGTGGTAAAACAACTCGTGTGATTGAATTATTTCGGAATTTTGATATAGTTGTATTAACACCTACACACAGACTTACAAGAGAAATGAGAGAAAGAAATATTAAGTTATGCACTTATCATTAATTCTTTGGTTGAAAGGGAGATCAGTTGACGCATGAACGACTGGGAGAGAAATATATTCCAAAGATTATTGTTTGGGATGAAATATGCACTGTTTCATTGGAATTTATGGAGACCAAATGGTTTGATAGTGGCAAGTAGAAAGCTTGTTCATGATATACTTCAACAACCATTATTTATGTTACATAAAGAAATATTTGCAAATCTACCAGTACCATTATGTTATCGACCAGCAGATACGCGACGACAGAATATCGACGTTGGTATACCAGGATCGTCAGAAAAACAAAATCTTGTATTAAATGATATTGTTTTAGTTCCTGTCAGTGTTGCTGAGAGCTCGTTACTTATGGGCACAACTCCATGGATGCTAGGATACGCAATGACAATTCATTCATCACAAGGATTATCTTTCTCTGATACAACTGTTTGGATCATCGATGAGCGTATCGAATGGTCAAATTTATTTTATCTCGCAGTGTCTCTAGTCAGAAGTGTATCTCAGCTGCGGCGAATTGTTATAGACTTGACAGAAACTGCTGGTTAATAGCCATGCTATTAATGATATAGTCACAAAAAATAAGCGCGATTTTGATCTTGTTGCTGAATTTATCATGACATTGAAACAACAGCAAAATAATCATTGTGCGAGCTTTAACACATTCATGTTGTGGCAGTACTCAAATAATAATCCAAGACAATTTACCGTATATAGAATTAATAGTATATTTGGTCATACACTCGAAAATGTGATGGTGACCTTTCTTGAATTTAATCGACATCGAGATGATAGTTTACAAAAGTGAATGTGGTGGTAATTGTGTGTATTCAGAAATTACTTGTAATTGTTCACGTAAAAGTCGGGAGCAGTTGAATCTAATCTGAGATTGCAGGTCTACCCGTATATCTTACCACGCTGGTTATTTTATATGTCGTAATACTCCAAATAGGATCAGTCGTTCTTTTTTACCACCTTCAAGTTCACCAGGTTCATATCAATATCTTACAGTAACATTACCTAGTAATGACTGTTTTGAAAAATCATGTCGCTGTATTGGTATCTGTTTTTTATAATCGCATTAACGGGTTTTATAGAAACCGCACGAGTAATTTCATTATTTAATGCAGCTATCACACTTCGAGATCTCATATCTTTCTGAATTATTTTCTTTGGATGTTGATATCCAAATAAAAAACGCTCAGCAAGTGTTCGATCAAATCCTTCACCAACTGTCTGATCACGATGAATTGCAGTATGTCCTCGTCTGATTTTGACATTATGTTTTATCATCAGAGATGATACTGCACCAAGAAATTCCTTGCCAGGAGCAACCTGTAGTAAGTGGCCGTCGCAAGGGTCCTCATTGATAAATTCGTTCAAAGGGAGATACAACTTCAGCTGCTGTTTTAGTTGATAACGGCTCTGCTTCATTATATCTACTTGCAACATCAACGACAGTCAACGCGTATTTATATGTACGTGATTGACGTCTGCCAATTGTAATAATATCCTGTGGTAAAAACAAAATATCTGCTTGATGAACTTCATTACGAGTGATGACTTTCAAAATGTGCATGCTGAATTTGTTTAGGTGGTGGTATGTAAATTTGCCATATTGCCTGTCGTGCTAACCAATTATCAGCAACAGAACGTGTAATATGTGCTGCATCTGCGAGTTTACTAATCGCTGCTCTATTCCTCCAATATCCTCTTGGGCTATAATAAATCGATTCCATTATTTTATAATAATAGGTAGATTAATTAACAGTTTCTACTACTAGTTTACCTTTCATCGCAGATCTTACCAACCAATTAGCTAATGATTATCTGAAAAAAATTTTTTTAATGGAATTAAAGGAATTAATCAACTTCACATCTGCAATATGTCGTTGTTGGAGATCTGGATTTTTATAAGCTACATCATGAATATGACATGCTTGATCAATTGCATTTATTGGATACTCTCCAGGTCTTGCTTGATCTCACTCGTCAAGGCGGATATCAAGTCGGGTTTCAGGACCACAATACTTATATCCTGGAAGATGTTTTTATTCTGGATATTTAGCCCATTGATTTCATTGTAATTTTCCTAATGAAATAGCGATATCACCACCTGTCTTCATACGAGACGAAATATATTTATATTTATTTGTACCACATTTCACACCCATGCCTGTAAGTGGACGCTTTTTATTTGTTTGTTATTATTGTTGTTAATCCACTTGTAGGGGGTGGATGCTTTATATTGAACCCAATATAAATTTATACTATTTATTGTATATGTATAACATGGATGTCATTGATTTCTCAGCGACATGAAAGCAAGACCCAGTCAAGCATCATTCAGCACTACCAAATTCGATCATAGCAAATATCATTAGTCCATCTGGGTCTGTAAGACAAAATTATTACTTAATCTGATAATGAGATGGCCCAAATGAGATAAGTTATATTTAGTGGCTCCATCAGTTGATGATCAGATGTTACGATGTACTAAGAGATTTTAATGAAAATGCAAGATTGTTGGACGAGGATGGTAATGATATTTTTTTTTTCTCACCGCTATTGATGAAGCCCCATCTGTAGATGACCTCAATGGATTTATTAATAATTTAGTCGTGTATGACGACATAATGCTTGACAACAAACAAATCCAGCTAGAATATTTTCTCGAGGCAGACATAAAAACACTGATGTGATTTATGTAACTCAGCGATATACACAAATACCTAAAGTGATTAGAGATAACTGCAATATTTTAGTTTTGTTTAATGGAGTTGATACACACACTCTACGAAATATTCATCAGCCTTGGTGTTCAGGAGATATGGACATGATAAAGTTCAAAAACGTCTTTTATAAGGCACTATCTACTCCACACGGATTGATAACAATACATTTACATGATCATCGATCGCTATATCGTATAGGTCTTGATAAAATATTTGGATAAAAAGGCAGTAAAGGAGACCACAGATGAGTGTCACAGTGGATAAACAATTTTTTTTTAAAAACACGAACGACAAAGATAAAGTAACCGAATTAGAGAAACTCTTGTTAAGTTGGAAGCTTTGTATCAAAACTGGACCTTCCAGCAAGTGGTCTATTCACCCTCTCTGCTGCTGCTTTACATCTTACGTAATAAATCTGTTTCCTAAATAAACAATACCTACCACGCTGGAATCTGATGCTCTTGTGTTCCCCTGAGTTTGACCTAAATCACGAAAATGTTCTCAAAGCTTAATACAAAGTTTAAATGTGTGTCCCACAGCTGAATTCTTTTTTTTTTTTTTTTTTTTTTTGTTTGAATATTTCAGTCTACATTGATAATACCATGGTAGGAATCAATGTTTACAAATCGTATATAGATTGTTTAATTGAATTGAATGTTCTGCAATAAATACAATTATATGAAAAATGTCACATAATTATATGTCAGTCAAGCATAGTTTTTTGCTTCCCTTGAATCATTCTGTTTAACGCCTTAATACTGTAATAAATACCGGTCAACCTATAAGGAAACCTTTGGGATTTTCATTTAATAAGGGACTTAGTATGTGTATAAAGTTACAAAGGTCTATCAGTTATAGTAACAAATATGCGATAATGATTGGGAATACATAACATGTTAAATATTTATGGTCTGAGGCCTGATGACCCACAATAGTAGTATCTCCAACAAGGTAGGTGCATATAGGAGTTCGGGAACTGTAATTTATCGATGTATTAACATTTTATTTATTGCGCTTCGTTAAGCTGAGCAAACGTATTGAATCTCACAATGACCCGAAATTATGTTTTCCTATTCAGTTTCATTTATGGTAAATATAATAAGCATGTAGAAACGCAAAAAAAATCGATTTCTTGAACAGGCATTTTTATGTCACTCTTTTGAAGTCATGAAATGAGTGGTCATTGAAAATATAATGTGTACACTATCTCTACTACTGATAATCTCGTTTGCCACATCATCTAAGTTCAGACTCGTATTTAAAAATCCACTCATATTATCCATAGTTATCCTTTATACCGGTAATGGAAAATAGTTGCCAAAACAAATTTCACTGCATTTCCTAATATCGTCAAGCTCTAAGACTGATATCAATATTATTATCTTGTCTGTCCGTTCATTTGTCCGTCTCTGTTCGTTTACAGGTAAAAAGTTTAGATCTCGATTACGCATCGTGACAAAATACAGGGCTGCTTTACACTCATTGAAATGTCGTCTTGATTTTGGGGTCCGAAGGTGAACGTTAACATTCACAGGGACACAGAGAAGAAGTAAACTCGCTTCTAAACATTAGCTTCCGTTCTGGAATGTAATCTTCGACAAACCTTCTGAATGGTTGCATATTTTTTTAAGAACAATCTTAATAAGTCTTGATATCATAAGTCAAAGGTTATGGTCATTGTGCAAAAGAGTGTCCGAAGATTATGTAAAATGTTGCCAACAGAATTTACAACGAACTCAATTGAGGCACCAAATTTTGATTATGACTTTCTGATATGGGCAGAAAATCAGTTACAGATGTTGGGTTACAGAAAGTAAAATGCTCATATGATTTTAACGCGATAAAGTTATAGCAATGTCACGATGGAGCGTTGTACTGAGTATCCCGTCATCTGTCCGTCGTGATCGTGTCATCGCTCTATCTGTCTTTTGCGTTGTGAGTGATGCGAAATGGAACTGTAGGACCAAAACGGGGTGTTGTAGTTTCCTTCCTAGTTATCAATCATCTCACCATATGCTAAGGTTTAAAACATTCCACGCATCTGCATATTGAGATTCACCTTTAATGATTGAATATGGCCCATTTTGCAGCAATGAATCTTATAATCGATATACATTGTTTGTTGGGATATTACAACGTTAAGCCTTTTCAGCAAACATTTGGACGGGCTGGCAGGGTTCGATTGATTCAGAAAACTTGAAGTTATTTATACAAAGTACAAGAGAGGAACTACTTTTGTATATATGCGCTCTTCTTTTGTGTTTTGCTAATACTATCAAACGATGTATTAAATAAAGTTTCGCTATATGTTTATTTTAGATTCATTATTATTTTGATTGATATTTGTAATTATATTAATAGAAGATCATAGTTTACAGGATTCATGAAGTCAGAAAGCTTTAAAATGTATCACACACTGGATAAACAGCAGGATCGAAGCCGCATATATAGTGTATGGATTTGATTGACTACTGTACATATTTAAACTAATTACTTTGGACTTGTGTGGTAGTTACTTACATTCTTTTCCTAACTGTGAACAAAGCAATTCTAATAAACTGACGTGTGATGACAACTATGTTTGTGCAACGCATCTATTTTCGTAAATTTGACAGTGGGGCTTGTCACACGTAATATGTTCGTAATGTTTTGTTAGAATGACATAAAGTCATACAAATATCTTGAGATAAATACCCTGTTCTCACAAGAGTGTTTGTTGGAAACTTATCAACAAATGGATTGCAGATGAAGTAGAAGCTGTCCGCTTGGAAGGTTTGCATAGAGAGAGAGAGAGAGAGACAGAGACACAGAGAGAGACAGAGAGACAGAGACAGAGACGGAGACAGAGATAAAGACAGAGAGAAAGTGGGGAGCATTACGATTCTATAACTTAAAATAAGTAATAAACAAAATTCTGGAGCAACAAGCTTTTGTAAAATTCCACAAAATATACATTTCCCCTGAATACAAAGTGAAAACGTAAAAAAGGAACAGTCGTATTATGAATTGAATTCCAAACAATCCTATAATTACAAACACAAGTATAAACTTTAGCGAAGTGTCAAAATTAAATTAAATGCTGAAAGTGTTTTTTTATGCCCGTAATGACCGTATGATGGTGTTGTGCCAACAATCTTTTGTTGGATCACAATAATACAATCATAGAACTAAACCCTTAATTGAAATTTGAGTATAAATTCAAGTCTCTATTTCCAAGAATGTTAGTTTATGGGCACTATGTATTTCCAGTGAATAAATAATTTCAATAAATTCCAGCCAATATTAGCTTCTGGACACAACAATATTACAACTGGTTCTGCTAAGATCTTAAAGCACGAATTAATAATTTCTAGAAGAAACGCAAGATTATATAGTCCTTTACTGGACTTCAGGTTACAGTTAGCAGATTCTAAAAAAACTATTACCTAATGGAAAATAACTTTCTAGTAACTTCTTAATGTTTAGTATATAAAATCCAAGTTACAGTTAGAATATAGCCGTTATAAACAAACTGTGCCTTACACAGGCAAATATATTATTCCCAATAGTTAACCCCTACACACAGAGAAAATATTTAGATATGCATGAGTTGTTTACAGAATTGTTAAAAAAAAGATTCAGGTCAGGTAGAAAATTAACTTGATTTTGGTCGTGTCCAATACAATTTCAATTGCATTATCAATGGCACATAATGAAATTTAAAAAAAAAAAAAACACACGAGAGAGAGAGAGACAGACACAGACAGACACAGACAGACAGACAGACACCGTGATACAGTAAGATACAGTAACTAATTCATCATCAGTTTGCTAGATAGACGAAACAAACAATAATCGTTTATTTTTCTTCAGTTGCAAGCTACAATATCTAGGCATCATTGTAAGAGGGCATCACTTTTATCATCAAGACAAATTAACAACGACTGATGGTTTCTGTTCAACGGTTACAGTTCGGTATCGGATTTCGTCCATGTAACGCAGTGGGCCTTTGGCTTCAACATCAGCGAGGACTCCATTGATGTGATAATCTGTGGAAACTTCTGTATCTGTGGAAATATATAAAATGTCTTTTACATCTCTATCATATGTGTCACATTAATCAGGTGAAAACATCTTTGTTCGCAAACAACGGAGGAATAAGCATATCTATCATCCGTCTTCTAAACCTTTGACTTGAAGTTAATTACCTTGCATTTGTAAAGTTCAGGGTTCGATTCCCATCACTCGAATTATTAAGATTTAGGAATCGAATGTTGACAATGTTAATAATTTTGATTACTCATCTAAAGCAAGTCACAAACATAAAAAACAGAACATACAAATGATCTATAAACTGGCCTTTACTGTTTGCAAAATGAGCTCATTCCAGTCCACGATAAGTACATATAAATGATGAAAAAAAAGTTCTTGATTAGATGCGGGGCATCTTTCATACTGCCAAACGTGTATAGAAGATTTACCTGAGATTCGTTTGCAAGGTGTCTTATCTCCATTTGTTACGTCCAGAACATCGAAAGTGGACTCGTTAGAACGCGACTCGAAACAGACGGCAAACTTATAATCTTTCAAGTCGGTTGGTGCGAAGAAAAGTCTTAAAGTACCTCTTGGATAACTCCATGAAATCGATCCTTGCGTGCAGGATGGGTTTACGTTGTATACCTGACCATCTGGAACTCTGGAAAGTATAGCTACGTTCAATTACATCTGGGTTGGAAACAATATGTAACACAATTTTCATTCCTGGGTAGTAAGCGTTATTTAGTAATTGCTTATGCCTAAAAGAAAGTATTAAAATGGATATCATTCCCAACAAACATTGCTTTTGTGACCAGGACAGTGATATTTTGAAAGTTTCCTATTTCCAATGAGAAAACGGGCGAATTTGTGTCTTTTCATTCACATAAAATCAGACAAAAGCAACATATGAATAAAAATTAACATGTATTTATACTAAAGTCTTGCGTATAATTGATTTCATTTATATTTGATTTAATTTAATTGTTTTCAAGTTTTAAAATCTTTTTTATTTTTAATTTCATTATATATCAAAATAATGTAGCTTTGTTTACTAGGAACTCGATACATTTCCAGAAAACAGCTCGGCATTGACTGTTCATTTGTAAACACTTAAAGTTGACCTAGTTCCCGACCTTAATTCAGAAATCAGTGACAGAAGTAAAGAACTTGTTATTTTTTAAAATCTTATTCTTAGAGTAAAATGACTGATTCTTGTCAAGGTCATACTGTGACTACGTGCCTTTATACGTAAATACTTCTCGACGGTTCTGGAAAGATGACCCTCGTCCGGGAAATTGTTTTGCGTTTCGAGTTACTGTATAATCTTTGTTTATAGAGATATGCTTCAGTCGGGCTTCTAAACACTGGGACGTAAAGGTAGTTCTTTTTTTGTTCGTTTGGAGTATTTTAATGTTTATTCAAATTATTTGTTTTCAAAAGGATTAATTCTTTTTCATGGAAATATTTGTGTGCTTATACATAATTCTTGAACAAAGACATTTCATTAATTCAAGTACCGGATTATTGTTTTTGAATAACACATAACTGTAGACATTCAAACCCCACAAAGGATACAGTATATGTCATCGCCTTCCATCTTGGATTCTTTGTAGGGAATCGAAATTGGATTCATTAGAGCATTTCATTATTAGAACTTCTAAAATGTAATTCGTGGATTACTTTGGGATTATTTTTGGATTTGATTCTTAAGACTGTAAGTTCTTATTTTTTCATTTCCGGGGAAAAAACATTATTTGTTATTATTTCAGAGCTTGTTGTTTTCACTCCTTTTGTTACTGTTTATTCAAGCCTAAACACGTAACAAAAGAATTGGAGGCACATCCGGAATTTTTTAATTTTGGCTAGAATATTTCAGAAAACTTTTTGATTTTTGAAATTTGAATTCCCCAATGTTTTGATAACTTTGGTGAAATCGGCAAGCTTTTTCTAAAATATCATCAAAAGTGGAAACGTTTCCTTCAAGTCCTACCCACGAACAATTAGATCTTTTAAAAAAGATGAATTAATTCAACTTGCCAGAAAATACGATCTTTCTGAGGTTGTTGTTGTTGTTGTTGTTATAGGGTTTAACGCCATGTTTCAGTATAAGATAGGCTATACATGGCGGCCAGTATTAATGGTGGAGGAAGAACCCAGGAAAACCCTGGAAAGAACCACCAACCCACGAGAAGCTACCAGCAGGCTTTCTCACATACCCATATTAGCCGAGCCCGAGACTCGAACTCACGCAGACAGAGATGAGATGGCAATGATCCATAACGGTTAGCGCTTTAGACCAGTCGGCCACTCGGGGCCCCTCTTTCTGAGGTAAAGGCTTCCTTAACGAAGCAAGAAATAAAAAGTATTGTGGTCTGGTGTTTGGTAGTAAAGTATATTTTGGATAAAGTGCTTTGGTTTGATCAGTAAATCTGTATCAGACTCTGACATAACAGTGAAGGCATTAGAATTAAAATACAAGCTGAAACTGGAGTTCAGGAAGCTGGAATGTCAGAAAGGTAAAGAGGAAAACCAAATGCATTTACAAGCGGAAGAAAAAGAGAAAGAAATACAAATGCAGTAACAAGAAAAACAAATGCAGTTACAGTATGAGAAAGAGGAGAGAGAGACAGGAAAGAGAGAGAGAGAGAAAAGAAAAACAAATGCAATTAGATACGAAATAGAAAGACAAATGCATTTACAAGTAAAGCAAATGCAATTACAAAAAATCAAATGCAATTAGGTAAGGAAGAAAGATACAAAACAGAAGGAATATCAATTTGCAATGTAGTTTTGTTTACTAGGAACTCGGTACTTTTCCAGAAAATAGTTTGAATTTGACTGTTCGTTTGTTAACACATAAAGCTGACCTAGTTCCCGACCTTAATTCAGAAATCAGTGACAGAAGTAAACAATCTTATTCTTAGAGTAAAATGATTATATCTTCTCAAGGTCATACTGGGACTACGTGCTTTTATGCATAAATACTTCTCGACGGTTCTGGAAAGATGACACTCGTCCGAGAAATTGTTTTGCGTTTCGAGTTAATGTATAATCATTATTTATAGAGATATCTCTCAGTAGGGATTCTAAAAACTGGGACGTAACGGTGTTTCTTTTCTTGTCTCAGTTTAGAGTTCTTTTAATGTTTATTCGAATTATTTGTATTCAAAAGGATTTATTCTTTTTCTTGGAAATATTTGAGTGCTCATACTGAATTCTTGGACAAAGACATTTCATTAATTCAAATACCGGATTATTGTTTTTGAATAACCCAGAACTGTAGACATTCAAACTCTACAAAACATACAGTATACGTTATCGCCTTCCATCTTGGATTCTTCGTCGGGTATCGAACTTGGATTCATTAGAACATTTCCTTCTTAGAACGTCTAAAATTTAATTCGTGGATTATTCTTGGATTATTTTTGGATTTAATTCTTAAAAATCTAAGTTATTTTTTTATTTTTACAGAGCTTTTCTAGGGAAAAGAATGATTTGTTAAATTTTTCAATGCTTATCGTTTTCACTCTTTCTTTTGTTATTGTTTATTCGAGGCCAAACACGTAACATAAGAAGAGTAATACAAAAATGACCACAGAAGATTTATAAGTGAGTAGTTTTTCGATATCACTTTTACAAATCAGCTCCCAAATGTAGTCTCCCATCATGTTCTTGTTTTACTGTCCTTGTTAGCGTAGTTGAAAGCCCAGTATATCCTAGTGGAAGCTATCGCCTTACTCCTCCGAGTACTTTCCTATGTTTTTCCTTGAATTTATCAAGATGAACATCAAGAATATGGACTTTGAGGAACATCCTGCGGCCCATTGTGCCGTAGTGTTTCACCAGAGTCTCAACCAGCTCCAAATAGTTTTCGGCCTTGTGACTGCCCAGGAAGCCCAGAATCACTGCGACAAAGATGTTCGGAGCCGATTTCTCCTTACTAGTGAGCTTCTTGGTGAATTCATTGCCCTCTTTTTTATCCGTGGTCCGACGAAGACACTGGCTTTGATCTTTGCCTCAGACAACTTAAAGAAGAAGACTTGAAGGCTGCCGACTCCTTATCTAGAGCTCTGACAAATTGGTTCATAAGTCCCAATTTAATGTGCAGTGATGACATCAGCACCTTCGATGGAACCACCATTGGCTCCCACTTAACGTTGTTCCTCCCCACAGAGAACTCGGTCCTCTGAGCCCTCGTCGTGTGTCGTTGTTGTGTCATGACTTTTTGTTTACTTTGCTTATACTATTATTTACTTCAAAATTACTCAGTCCTACCTTAACTTCGGAAGTAGAATCAGCCTTATTATTGTATTTAGTTTCGAATTTGGGAGGATTCATTTATTTAATTTATGTAATTGCAAATACTCATTAATACTTCTTGAACTAAATCCTTTTTTGTGGAATTATTATGAATTCGTTCAAGAACATATTTAATGATACCATTGCGATACATCAAGTCTGTTGACAAATTAGCACATTCAAGGCTATTGTCACATCAACATGTTCAGTATTATAATTTATTCGGAGCACCACTGGTAATCATTTCGAATTTCTACATTTGGACTTGCAATAGAACTTTATCGACTGTTTGGGATTTAATTCACAATAGTGTAAGTTATTTTTAATTTTTTTATTTTGTACCTATTCTAGATATAAAAAAATATTTGTCGGATGTTACAAAACTTGTTGGTTTTCCTGCTATTTGGTTTAAGATAATATTGTCACAAAAACTGGCAGAGAGATGGGGTGCTTTAATTAATCAATTAATCAAATTTAAAAAACTGAATTACTAATTATGGTAGAATAAATTTTTCAGCATGTACAGAAATACATATGAGCACAAACTCTGAATATACCAGACTGTTCATTTAGGGGATCATCATGATATTTATGACTAAGATAGTGGTTTTATTATTATTACCATAATATATGGAACATATTTTTGCAAAGAATATGTGTATAAAACAATACCACCTGTTCAATTACTCTGAGTTTAATACAAAATCCACTTCTCCTCGCCACTAAATGGATTATTCATAAGCCTATGCGTGGTTTGATTTTCACTATATAAAGACACCATGCTACTGTTCACTGCATCAAAGTCTGTAGACAAAATGGCATGGATTTTTTTAAATTAGAAGTTATTCTTTCACACACTCAATGCAAATGTTGCATGATACTTATCTGAAAGAAATTGGGCGTCACTATTACCGTACAATTTAGTCATTTCACAATCAGATTACCATCTCCCACCCACCTGTACTGTATTGTACATGGCTAATAGCCCTTAAGCATGAACACGTCAGATTCCACGCTCGAGTGACTCGAAGTGGTGTTTGCCTAGGTTTTCATATTTCCGTTCTACATTGCATATTTTTAAAGTCCATGCCTTCTGAGAATTGTTGTATTATATAAATTTTCTCTTACTCACCCATATGTCCTCTCGTTACAGGGGCCAGGGAAGAATCCAGACTTTGCCATCACAATGATGTGCGGTATAATGAACGAGATACGTGCTAAGGCAGCGTTACAAAACTACTACCAAGCATGTAGTACAACCTTTCTGTCAACCTCTTTACTAACAGTGATTCATTTACCTTGATAAGACTAAGACATTTTTCCTCACATGATTAATAAGCGAAACAACAAGAAAAAGTAACATTAATTCAAGTACGAATAGGTCAGTGCCTAGACCACTTTGTTTCTCTATTTTGATTTCACGTCAAGGTATGAATCTTTTGATTTTCTACAAACAGTTTAAATCTGAGATATATTAGCCCCAACGGGTTTCTGTACTTTTCCTTCTCAGTTATCAATCATCTCGCCATAGCTCAAGGTTTAATAATCACTCACACCTGCTTATGCTTCAACGTGATTCATCTATATAGACTAAGTACAACATATTTTGCATTGATTAATCGTGTAAGCTATACGCATTGATATTGCAACGTTAAGCCTTTGAAAAAATCATTTAGACTCATTAACCCGGATGCATACGATTCAGAAAATACTAAGTTATTTACTCAGTGAAGAAAGGGGAACTATACTGTTTTTTTTATGCAGTCTTCTATATTTTGACAACATTTATCAACGATGCTTCAAATAAAGTTTTGCTATCTATTTCTCAAGATTAGTTATTATTTTATTTTACTGTTTGTAATTATAGAATAGAACATAATATTTTACCGGATTCTTGAAGTCACGAAACTTTAAAATTAAACACATACTACACAAACAGCTACAATTCCGTAATTTTCCATGTATGTCACACACCAAATGCAAAATACAATGATCCTCACTATAAAACTTCAGTCATGAAGTGTATCGTGATATAAATGCGGTCGCCTTACACTGGGGTAGATTACGCATAGTATTACAGTTTCCTACTGTTATTGATTGCATACGAATACACTATCACACCAGGGACTGTACTATTCTGAAACGCTAGAAGAAGTTGAGGAAACGTAACTCCTGGAACTCTCGACCAATTTAAAACATTTATACTGATTAATCAATTTTCATCCAGTTTAAACCGGTTTTCAACAAACAAGTGACAGCTGGCCAGTTTTTGTGTGAAAAACCAAAGACCTTTCCTTCTAGAAAGCGTAACTCATGGGCCAATTGACATTTGACATTTAGTACCTGACGTTTGATCCCAATCCCTAACCAATTATCTTCACCCTAGATTTTTGGTTTCAAAATATCTACTAAACGCCTTAACCACCCAGGCCTCGGATCGTCAACATTTGCTATTCAACCTGGGCCACTTGCCTAAAAAATATTTGTTATAAGAATAAAAACCTGGACCACTGACCCTCAACATAATTGTTTCAGCAACAAAAACCCTGGGCTAGTAATTTCCAAATTTTGTATGAGAAAATCGTGAACCAATGAAAACCAAAACGTTTAATAGAAAACATGAGTCACTTACCCTTGAAATGTTATACGGAAACCTAATGTACTGATTGTAATAAAACCCATGTCAACTGATATTCTTGTCATCAATTTGTTCAAAAAGCACAGATTTTAGTTCAGTATATATTGTTATATTTTACATGTTCACAGACGTATCTTCTCTATCATATTCAACAAAACTATATAATGTGCCCAACTATTTGCGTTAAACAAAGAGAAATAATATATTTCCAGGTATTTAAACATGAACTTTATTATGTTGATTTAATTTAGGCAATGCTGCCTCCATGTCCACTCAAAGACGTTTTAAGCGAACCAATTCTTTCATTCAATCCTAACAGACGGCTATATTTTTCATTGTCAAGTTCTCCTGATTTTGTTAGTATAATTTATGCTGAAATATTATTATTTTCATCTATCTTCTATGTTATTTCTGGTATAGTCTTATTAATAAATTTCAATTTTAATTAGCTTCCTTGGTTCATACAATGACATCTGTAAGGTTAGTACCTTCTAAACTATTTTGTATCTGACCATCAAAACGTTTTTGTAAAATAATTGCATATTAGATCCATCATTTTACTTTACTGCTTCTCTTAAATTTGTAATACAGTTGTTATTCATGTTTATTTCACTAGCAATTGGACTATCTAGTTTAGTATCGTATGATATTTCATTAGTATTTAAAATAATATCAATTAGGTCTCTCAAAGATATAAACCAAAGAGATAATACTATTTCTTTCATTATTATGTTTTTAATTGATGACACGATCACATTAATTGAGCAATCTTTCCATCCTCATTTTTAATGGCAGAAACATCTTTGGGACCAATATCATAATTTAAATCTGCGTAGCTAGAAATAACATCGTTAACTACTCTCAAAAAATATATTAATATGTTTTTATTATTATTTTATTCTTTATCTTTATGTATCGGTTGAGTAGTTGTAACGTTCCTACGATCAATGTTTTCATTTATATTTACTTCATAAGAACTACGTTCATCGTGTAAAATTAATATAAAATATTCTAAAGATCATCTTGAGATTGGAGATTGAAGATTATGCAACTTTAATATAACCTGACATGTATTTAAAACAAAAAAGTAATAGTCTTCAGACTCTATGTGGAGTAACTTTTATGTAGCAAAACGTTAAATCCATAAATTGTTTATATTGTTTGTAGTGTTGAAAGCAGAAAATATAAAAACACTGTTGACATTTATCTTTCAATTCCATAATTTCTAGGAGGGTGATATGGCTCTCCCATTGTAAAATGCAGAATAAAGCCATTTTCTGGATAATAAAAATCAAACTATTATTTCAAAAATGCTATATTTGTTTTATCTCTGTCATTATCAGTTTCGTCCGTGTTTTGTTATCTTTTGTTCTGTATCGTGAAAGTCTCTTCTTAATCGATTTATCCTTTTGTCTAAATATTCAATACTTCCTTGTACCATACCAATGTTACGAATACATTCCTTATCAGTATATAATTTACTCTGTGTTAGATTTGTTTCCTTTCCAACATATAGTTCATTTTTGAGTATTACTATGTCCTTTTTTTTAAAATATTTTATTCCCTTGCCTAAGTTTCGAATCGTTAAGTTGTATCATTGTGTTGACTTCCTCAAAGTCATTATTCTTCTGTAATTAAAGTTGCGATTCTAATGTTTTGCAATTGATAAAGATATTTTTTTAATTTCTTTCACCTCATTCTCCTTGGTTAATATTTTAACATTTATCGTTTGATCAGTAATTGCTAAGCATTTAAAACAGATTTTGCGTATGATTCCATACAAACAGTTTTAAAACTTGTAAACCAATTGACATGGTATTGATGTTTTTGCAAATCAGGCTTGCGCATTTGAAAACTTTTTAGGAATGTAGTAGTTTGTTCTGCGATACTCCGATTAACAGATGTTATTTTCTTATTGACTTCTTCTCTCTATCTTTTTGTATATCTTCGACTTTAATGTCACATTGGTCTCACTTATGTGGGCGTCTGCACATTCAGGGTACAACGAATTTGATTTATCAGATTTTTTTATACAATCCGCTATATCCAGTATCATTCATGTTTACGTTAAGTTTGTTTAGAGTCTGACTTAGTGTTTCATTATTATCATATTTCTCTATGAATTTAAAACTAAAATAACAAGGAACTGTTAATAATAACACAGCCGTTCATTTAACTCAGACAGAAAAGATATTTGCTTGAGATAGTCCAAAGATATGTGTAATTGGTGCACGGTTAAGATTTATAGCGATCGAATCCTAATTTTAAATTATATATTTAATTTGCTTATTTTATCTCTTTTTTATTGGTTTATAGTATCGATGCATTTTTATTTTAAAAAAATGGGATTCTAGATACAGATTTGTTGAAATGTGAAGCCTAAAATGCGAGTATATTTATTCTTCATGAACGAAATAATGCAAAATATTATTTCTACGACTCCTCTTCTATATTATAAATTGCTGACAATTCTGTCAAAAGTAATTTAGAATTGTAGTTTGCTATATAAATTCTGTAATTATTACTCCGTGATACTGAAACTTTATAGCAATGTTTCTGGCATACAATATCTATGTGTTCTTCACTGGTGCCTTCTGGAGCCATTCCTTCTTTGCTTTGTTTAAAAGTACTTACCAAGAAAGTATATAAAATAAATTGTATTGATAATATCTTGGCTTGATTCGTGTGCGTTATACAGTAGAATATAATTGTGTTTATTTTATTGACGTGTGTGTGAGTGTGTGTGTCTGTGCTTATTAATTTTTTTATTATTTGACATATGGTATAGACCATCAACAATAAACTGGAATACATCTCTTAATTGTTAGAGTTTTTCTACACCGCAAATTCTGGCTACACCTATCTCGCGTGCTAAATGGATATATATATATATATATATATATATATATATATATATATATATATATATATATATATATATATCGAAATAACTGATTACTGTCGTGAAATATCTATATCACCCCTCTGAAAACAGCCGAGTAGCGTTTTATGAATAGCGGTTCGTAATACGTCAAAATCAATATTTGGTCTCATATTTATGACTTAGTGTCTCGTAGCTACGATATCGCTGTCGGAATTACGAGATGCTAAGTCACAATTACGAAGGTAAAATATTGTAGCCTGTTTCAGTAACTTTGTATTATTATTTTCTATCCTGTAAAAACTTTTGCATCACCATTTGCTCTGCCGCTCTCGCCGATTCACTATTGGTGATGCACCTTAATTACTGAAATTGAAGAATATTACATCTTTAGTTCCTGTTTATGGTTATGTCTGTGTTCTGGATACAATCATCGCTACAATTTATTTATCTACTTTTGCTATCGTTGTTTCCGTACTCGTTTTGACCGTATTGTGTGAATTTTTTTTTTAAAACACATTGGTGGGAACATCCGTAAAATTGTTCCACCGCATAAATATGTAATTCACCAATTCTTCTATCAAGCAAAAACACGCTTTCGATAGTATACAGTCAATGTGCTTCCTTAGCAAACAATCTCAACTACGCTGGTATATGATGTTCTTGTGTTCCTTTGAGGTTGACCAAAATCAGGAAGATATTCCAAAAATATAATACCAAGCTCAATGGTGTGTTTCATAGTTCATTTGTTTTCAAATAGTACAGACTATGTTGATAATAAAAGGGCAGACTTCAACGTATACAAAACTGTATCGATTATTAAAATTTAGTGCTGTACAATAATATATGTCAGTCAAGCACATTTTTTTTTACTTCCTCAGAGTTAATCTGTTTGCCGTTATAATACACAAAGACAAGTCTGTCAAACCATAATGAAAAGTTTCGGATTTCATGCATTTAGATGACTTAGTATGTGTAGAAAGTCACAAAGGTTTATCAGGTACATTAACAATTATGCAATAATTAATGGTTATACATTACACAGAAGGAAATTATTATAGTCTGAGGCATGATGGCCATACATTTATCATTTTATAATCTCCACTTGTAGATACATATTGGAATTTATGGCACTGTAAATCATGGATGCATTAATTTACTTATTTAATACGCATATATTTGATGCGCAGAGCTATTAAATTTCAGTATGATCCGAAACTGCCAATGATTCCCTTCTCATATGGCTTTATAGTAAGCAGAGTAAGCCCAAAATGCATATACCACGTAGCTCGTTTTCTTGAACGGACTTATTATATGTTTATTTTCCAAATAATACAATGAGTGGCCATGGACAACCTAAAATATTCACCCTTATCTCTACTATTAATGACCTCGTTTGACACAGACTCCTCCGAGTTCACAAGCGTATACGTTTTGTTCAAAAATGAAATACATTTATATAGTTATCCTTTATACCAGTATAAGAAAAAGATGCAAAGAAACATTTCACACGATTCCCTTTTATGGGGAGCTGTAAGACTTATATCATCTTATAACATTGTCCATCCATTCTATTATCTGTTTTTGTTGGCTTCCAGGTAACACGTTTAGATCTAGACCACGTACCTTGTCGAAATTTAGGGTTGCATTGCACTCATTGGAGAATCCTATTGACTTTGTATTCAGAAGGTGAAAATTTTTTGTCATGTGACACAAAGAGAAGAAGAAACTTGCTTCAGCACATTAGTTGCCGTCCTAGAGTATGTTTCTTATCAAAACTTGCGCATGGTTGCCAACTTCTTTAAGAACAAACAACAATTTATGATGTTAAAATGCCAACGTTAAGGTCACCGTGACCCTATGAGAATATTCTGCTAAAATGTTATTTTCAAAATTTATTATACACTAAATCATGGTACCAAATATGAGGATGGCCCGATGATATGATCAGAAAATCGGCTACAAATTTTGGTTTGATAGTATAAAGGGCAAGGTCATTTTGTTAATCCCGGCGCAGGTATTGAAATATTTTACAAAATGAAATAATCACACGTTTTGAGCGCGATGAAATTATAACAACTGTATGACGGAGCGATATACCGTGCATCTCATCTTTCCATCGGCATAGTGTCATTGATCTAACCGTCTATCGCATTGTGTGCGATGATCGATTGGCCCCAACAATGTTTTGTATTTTTCCTTTCGTGTAATCAATCATCTCACCATAGCTCAAGGTTAAAACATCACAAACACCTAAATAAGTTTCAACGTGATTCATATATAATGATCGAGTATGCATATTCTTCATTAATAAATCGCGTAATTGATATACAAGGGTTTGAGGGGATATTGCAACGTTTAGCCTTTGCAACATGCATTTAGTCTGGTTAAACATGGTTCATATTATGCAGAAATCAAGTAGTAATGTATTTTAAGTACAAGGAAGGAACTAAGTTTGTATTTATGCATTCTTTTTGATCCGACAATATTCTAGGATGATGCTTAAAATAATGTTCTGCTTTATTTCTTGCTGTTTAGTTTAGTATCATTAGTAATTATGAGAATAGAACATCATATTTTACCTGCTTCATCAAGTCATGAAGCTTTACAATTGATCATACAATGAACGAATAGTACATTGGATTTGTTGGTAATTGCCTACACTATATTCCTGATTGCTACAAAGTAATTATAATAACAAAGCTGATGTGAGCTAACATTTATGTTTGTGTGACGCAAATATATTTTATAAATTTGACTTTGAGTCTTGTTGCATAAAATAGTTTCATAATATTTTGTCAAAATAGAGACAACTGATACCGTTAAAGAATTGTAATGTTAGTATTGCGGAATTTGAAACCTAAAGAACAAAAATGGCAAATATATTGTTGCTCTCGAAAGAACGTATTTCATGGAAATAATCTATAGATTTGTTGAATATGAAGTAGGACATGTCTATTGCTTGGAGAGAGAGAGAGAGAGAGAGAGAGAGAGAGAGAGAGAGAGAGAACAAGAAGAAACGCATACGCGGGAGGTAGAATATAAGTAACGGCGACACAGTAACATACACAAATTAAAGTCAATATCAGTTTGTTGCTTTATTAGCTAGCTGAAACATAGAAGACTTGTTTATGTCAGTTACAATCTACAAATTGCAGGCACTGTTACAAACGTGCATCTCTTTTGCGATCAAGGCAAAATAGCAGCGACTGGTGGATTCAGCTCAGTCGTTACAACTCGGTATCGGATTTCGTCCATGAAACGCAGTGGGCCTTCGGCTGCAACATCAGTGAGGACGCCATTGATGTGATAATCTGTGCAAACTTCTGTATCTGCGGAAACATATAGAACGTCATTGACATCGTTATTATAGGTGATAAACTAGTCAGGAGAAAACATATATTGTTCGCATACAAGAATACGTATACATGTCGTCAGTCTTCCTAATAAGGCTAGCTGGATCCTAATCACCTTGAATTAGCAAAGTTCATAGTTCAGTTCTCATCGCACGAATTACTTAGATTTGGGCGTCATGATTTGTTTGTTTGTTTGTTTTTATGTTATTAATTTTGATTATCACTTTAAAACACAACACAGACAGATACACAAATCATGAAACACAACACAAACGCAAAACACAAAACATAAATAATCACTACCTTGTCTTTCAAATTTATTACTTTAAGTTACATAAATAAATGAGCTTGTCCCAACTCCAAGTTAAGTAATTATACATTATGAGACAAGAGTTGTTATTCTAATGCAAGGACTATTTCATACTAAGACACGTGCGTACAGTTACCTGAGGTTCGTTTACAAGGTTGCTGATCTCCCTTTGTTACGTCCATAACATCGAAAGTAGACTCGTTGGCATGTGATTCGAAACAGACGGCAAACTTATGATTTTGAGAGTCAGTTGGTGCGAAGAAAAGTCTTAAGGTACCATTTGGATAACTCCATGACACAGATCCCTGGGTGCAGGATGGGTTTACGTTGTATACCTGACCAGATGCAACTCTGAAAAATATACCTACATTCTACTACATATGACTTGGAAATCACTAATGTCTTAAGCTTGATATAAGCATTTGACGAATCACAAATGAAACTATATCCTCTATTTTATATCCAGAATTACATGTTGATGCGTGTAATCACAGGTGCAAATAATTAATAATCATTAATTATTGAATATTTTTCCAAATTTTCCGTAAGTCTAAATTCACTAGAAATTAGTAACTTTACTTGTATCTTTTACCTTGAACATTCTCTTAATTGCTTAGAAAGTATTTTTGTTAAAAGTAGTTAACTGCATTGCATACATTTAGAGTGTGAATAAAACTATGTAAAGCCTGTTATATTACTGGAAATTTCGAACCGCTTACAAATGTTTAGTTGTTGCAGTTCATAGTTAAATGATGACCATGATATCACTAACCAGTTTTGTTTCTTCAAGTTTGTGAATGGCTAATCAGGCTAATTTGTGTTCGAACTATATGTGGCAAACTTGAGAGGAGATGCCGCTTGTGATTGCCTGATGAATGGAGGACGGGTACATTTTCTGAGATTTACGCTGCTCACGCTTCTGTACTGCATCTGAAGTTCTCCTTGATTTCAAAATCTGTAGCTCCAGTACGGATGAGACTGCAACAGGTGGAAAGATCTGCGAGATCTTCACAAGACTCAGGGTCAGTATTGAAGTGTTTCAAGGATAATCGAGGAAATCTTTTAAAGGGTTCCTTTGGACCATCCTGAGGTCACTTTCCTTTCTTCTGTTTGCAGTAGAATATCTTCTTTGGTAGACGATCTTCTGCCACCCTGGTGACGTGGCATACCCATCTCAACTGTGATTTCATAAGAAGAATGTGGATGCTTCAAATTCTTGCTCGTACAAGAACAACAGTTTCTGAAACCCTGTCATGTAACCTTATCCTCATCAGTTTCACCAGGCATCCGATGTGACAATGGCTCAGCGTTTTGGAATGATGTCTCTACACCGTCCAGGTTTCGCAAGTATACAGCAGGGTTGGCAGCAAAGTGGCTTTCTAGACCTTAAGTTTTGTTTTGTATGCCAATATATCTGCGCTTCCACACATTTGCAAGTAGTCTGCCAAAGGCAACACTTGCTTTTGCAATTGGCATTGAATTCATCATCGATTTGGACTGCAAGTGACAGGTTACTGCTGAGATAGGTGAACTTGTCGACTGCCTCAATCGTTTACTCTGATGGCAGGCAGTACATAAGGCTTTCTTGGTGCAGGTTGGTGCATTACATGTGCTTTCTTGATGCCTTTTGTGCGACCGAAATTTTCATCAGATGTATTACACATAAAATGACACTTCAGTTTCTAATCGTGATAAGTTAGTTGAATAAAAGGCAACGAAAAGATGTAAAAAGTAAAAGCAAAGAAAGAAATATAGAGAAAGCTGCCGTTAACGACAAGGACTTCATTTTGTGACCAAAATTAACTAAAGTAACGGAAAAGCCTCTTTTCAAAACATGGCTAAGGGCTATTGGTAATAAGATAAGGCTTAACAAGTTGGTGTGGTGTGCCATAACCAAATGGAATGTAAATGAAAAGTTATAAACTAACTGAAAATAATGTCATTTTAATGTTCAGGAAAACTTTGCTCGGTGGAAAATGAATTTAAATGAAGTAAAATAGGCAATATGATATTGTAATTTCCGCGCAATAGATCACGCATTGAAATACCGTTGTGATATTGCATTGTAATCATCCTGGTGCAAGAAGACGAAGCAAGACTTAACCAGCGCAACAAATTTCATATATATTGGGCCTTGAATACAATACACGTGGCAAACATGACAATGCTTTTAATGAAGACTGCCAAATTGGTCTTCTTAGAGTCGACTGGGATTCATGTCAGTTACATGCATACTTGTAACCCGATGGCTATCACACTTTCCGTATTGAAGTATATTTGTGATCGGTGCTGATAATAGTTATGAGAATTCCGAAACATTCCTGACATACGTATGATAAAATGACTTCTTTGACTGTCTGCACTTGACCTCGTTTAGTCCCATCATTCACAGTATATAGTTTTCTAAATATTAATCCGCTAAAGTTTTCTATCTTCGAGTATCATCAGTACTTCGTTTTTAATGATAATAACACGTACATGTTCCAGAAATTTTTCTTAAACAAGACTTACATGTATCCATTCATGAGATATATATTGAATTTAATTGAAAGTATGAAAGCTATTCTAGCTTTTGTGTATATCCGCCAGTGTATAAGAATGCACTTCTCGCAAAACAGAAGTGTTTCAAATAAAGAAAAGATAAATATTTTTCAAAATCGTTGTACAGCGTTTTCATTTGCAAGGACATGGGATGTTTTAGAAAGCAATATACAATAAACCGTTTTAATGTAGCTGGTCTTAACATGAATGAGAAAGAATATACCAAAATCTTATATTTTACACATCTTGTCTTGCGCCCAGAATTAGGATACAAAGAAAGTGGTTAGAGATTTAAACTCCAGAACCATTAGTTAATAAAGTATAGAAAACTCAATTACCATTTGTAGTATAAAAATAGTTCAGCATGTATATAAATATATTTCTGCAGAAAACATGAATAGTCTAGACTGTTTATATTGCGGATCGTCATAATATTTGGGACTAAAATTGTATCAAAATTGTTATTACCAAAATACACAGAGAACTGTGTTACTGTCGTCATCATAAAATGGTGCTAATGGCAGATACAGGCCTTCGGATCTGTTTTTAGAAACTACTGTCAGTGTCCACGCTCTAGTGACATTAAATGTTGCACGATTTGGTTTTCACGCTTGAATTTTACGTTACATGTAAATAAAGGGCTGGTTTCTGAGATTCGTAACATGTAAGATGTATAGAAAGTTCCTGTTACTCACCCATATGTCACCTCTTCACAGGGGCTACGGAAGAACCCAGATTTTGCGATCACAAAAAAGAGCGATAGAATAAAGGCGATGCTTGTTACGGCAGCCATAATAGCTTTAAAACACTGCAAGCTAACAAGTAGTACAACCTTGCTGTCAACCTCTTTCCAAACTAAGACCCCTTTACCTTGCCAAGAGTAAGACCATTGTACTTATATGACATGTATCTAAAAATGAAAACTTAAAACAGTCAAACTAATGAAAGTACAAATAACTCAGGTCTCTAATCGTGTTGTTTCTGTGTCGAATGCATGTCAGATTATCATTATCTTGATTGTCTACAAAGGGTTTAAATCTGACACCAAAAAAATCATTTAGGTATTTGGCACACAAACGGTCAATTTTTGTGTAACGCGTCAGCCATTTGTACATTTGTTCCGCATACAATTGTATACGCAAAAGTAGTATGAATACGGAGAAAACTAGATGAATTCGTTCATTTGTTGACTTTTTGTTTTTACAAAATCCGGTAGAGGGTTATAAGAACATTACAGCTTAACGTGGAATCGTACAATCTCTAGGGCAGGACAACTTGGGAGTATTTTGTAAATTATTAAAATTACTGGACCTCTTAGACAATGAAGACAATACGCAAGCGGCACAGCCAGTGTAAATACGGCATGGGCTTTCAATGTTTCTTACAATATGAATAATGGCACAAAATTCATTGTACTAATTGAGAAAGTTTCCAGGGAGTTGATGTAAGTATCCGATCTTTTTAACATGAAAGCAAAAATTTCTGTACCAAGAGTATTGACTGTTTGTTTACAAGTTTGTATGGTATAAGAGTGTGCGGTCAGGGCTAGACGTGTCAAAAAATAACATTTAGGAGAATCAGTATACACAGAGTGGCCGTGATATATATATATATATATATATATATATATATATATATATATATATATATATATATATATATATATATATATATATATATATATATATATATATATAGTTATTATTATTATTATTATTATTATTATTATACATCATGTGCATGGTAGGATAATGCGTTTTTCAAAACACGTACACACATACACACGCACACACACACACAGATATATATATATATATATATATATATATATATATATATATATATATATATATATATATATATATATATATATATATATATATATCTGTGTGTGTGTGTGTGTAATAAATCTGTAAAGACTTCTCAAGATCAACTAAGTGAATATCTTGAATGGTAGCTTGGAGTGAGACAAGTTTGTATTTTGAAGTCATCTCCTTTTCTCGTTATGTTTAAATGACTTATTACCTATAATGAATGTAAATCGTTGAATTGCAATGTTTGTTGACAATGAATTAGAACTATGTTTCTGTAACTGTATGCTGCTGAGTTGAATAATTTTGCCGATATTACTTAAGAATAACAAAGAAAGGCATACATGTTAGAGCTGTTTTCTGTGAAATGGGTTGTTACTGTTAACATGGAGGAGATAAATATCATTGATTTTAGAAACAGTGGTAGAATTTAGAGGTCGGAAAACTGAATATATCGTAATGAGATAGTCAAAATTTTATCTTACTAATATTCTGAAATGGTAAAACATAATTGAATAAATTAATATGAAAACTCTATCACTGAACAATGTGTTTAAAATATGTTGATGTTCGTATTAAGCCCATTCTCCTCTAGTCATCAAAGCTTTGGGAATACGCGAAAAGAAAATATTTAAAGAACTTTCATTGGAAGACAATGTTCAAACATGGGAGCTATTAGAGAACGGATGTTGCGAGATGTATGTAGACTATTAAATTGCATATGCATATGCGACATATTGGCGTAAATTGTTGCATATGTCACACTATAAATATCCCATAAAAACATGATGTTAAAATTACTGGATGATAGCATGAGATTAACGTTCTTCAAGTTATATTAGATAGCTACTTTGTAAATATAGGTTTGGCTTTGCGCGGATGTCGCACAATATTGGTAAAGTTGACTTAGTAATTTAGCAATTTAGACAAGGGTTAGTGGAAATGACACGATGAACTAAATGGATCTATCTCTTGAAAAAGTTATGAGTTATAAACGTGAAAAATACTGATTTGCTCTTGAAAAAAACGAGGCTGTTATACACGCTGCATAGATTAGGAAAACTTCCTCTTCAGACAGCTAAAAGTAGACCAAAATGTCGATAGGGCACATATATTACAATATTTAGGGGGAACAAAAAGATTATTTCCATTTTGTAATTAGAATACCCAAATAATCAGAATGACCATTCTATTGTTTCCCAAAGTACTTTTATTAATATCAGTCGTATGAAATGTTTTGCATATTATTGTGGTGGTCGCCGAATTGTTTTAAGGAAAGCCCTAATCACTTAAAATTTTACATAGGAAACCCGAAATTTTACACGGAAGTGTCAAGTATCACATGTAATCGAACCCAGTTGAACCGGTATCATCGGCAACAATTTGGCAATTGCATCAAAGACCAGCGAGAGTAAATAGCTGCGCTCTATATAAACAAGCAACAATGGAGACTTGGACACCCGGAATACGTCAGGTCTACATCTAGTCCATACGAAGAATTTGTAAACACTCCCTTATAAATGCGATGTAAACAAAAAGCCTGATTTTAACCTCAAATCACCCTTGATGCAAACAGGGACAAGGTGTTAGTTGACCAATGGTTTAAGATACTTTAAAAATCAGTAGTGACCTAAGTTGTTCATGAATGTAACAGATGGAAGTCTAGGGTCAGAAATTAAGTTGCCCTGTTCCTGTCAGACCCTAAGTGACCCAGG
The DNA here is from genome assembly GCA_028554795.2 of Sinohyriopsis cumingii. Lineage (NCBI taxonomy): Eukaryota > Metazoa > Mollusca > Bivalvia > Unionida > Unionidae > Sinohyriopsis > Sinohyriopsis cumingii. The sequence continues at coordinate 49,540,380 of CM068830.1, read as the reverse complement.
AGTCGTACAATTTTGAACGCTGGAGACCATATTTTGTTTTTTGTTCTGTTATATATATTTGATATAATTATATCTGATTTAATATATATTTATTTCAATTTAAATATTTGTCAGTTTCAATTTTTTATATTTTTCATAACATGATATTGTAATGGACATTTATTCACTAGAGATGATACTTTTCTTTCAGAAAATAATTTGACCTTGACTGTTGGTTTATAAACACCAGGTGTTGATCTAAATCCTGACCTTGCAGTTACCTTCGTAAACAAGTAATATTTTATTTTAAAATAATTGATTGTTTTCAGGATCATGATGGAACTTTGTCTTTAAGATGTAAACAATTTTTTTAAAAATATATTTAAAATGGGTGGTTTTCGTTAGGGTCACACTGGGTAAACGTATTCTATAACAAGTACTTGCTTCTATAACCTTCCAGAAGATGATCACGTGACCCCTTGTTTACGTTTTAGAAAGACCATATAACACATGTTTAGGAGAATTAATCTCTTTTGAAGCCTGGCTGTTAAACTGTTAGTTGTTTGTTGTGCTGTTTGGAGTTCTTTCAAATAACTTGGTTTGGAGTTATTTCAAATTGCTTGGATTCAAAAGGATTAATTCCGTTATTTTTCTGGAAAATACGTGTGTTCATGTAATATTGTGGAACAAAGACAGTTTTTGGTATAAAAATGTATTCAGCTATCAGAAACCGGAGTGATAATTCTTGTTTCTGCAAGGAACTGTAGGCTTCAACACTACGGATTGCAGCATACTTCATCGTCTTCCATCTTGGATTCTTCGTCGGGATTCGAACGTGAAATCAGTAGAACATTCTGTTATTAAGACTACTACAATTTTATTCTTGGATTATTCTTGGATTATTTTTCGATTTGATTCTATAAAACCGTAAGTTCATATTTTTTATTTTTACAGAATTTTTCCAGGGAAATAAATTGTATATTTTTCAAAGCTTGTTGTTTTCTCTCTTTCTTGTGTTAGTGTTTATTCGAGCCTAAACAAGTGACATAAGATTGCTTGAACAACTAAATTTGAAAGACGATGAACAAGATGGCCTAGGCTTTCTTGATAGCAGTTTGACCACCAGTGGCATTGGCTGAGGTCAGTGGTTAATGGCACTGGTCAAAGCTGAGAGGGTATAGGTTAAATGTCAAGTTGTCTGGATTTACACTTTTTCGGGTGGGTGGTTTGGCTATTCTTGGAAAAATTGGAAAAATGGCGGATGGACACATGCTAGTTCTCGAGCCCTATCCCTCGCTACTCAAACGCAGACTTTCTGGTATTGAAGAGTTCATCGGTCAATGGCTGAGTGTTTCCCAAACAATCGATTTATCACTTAAGTTTCTACTGATTTAAACTGTCATAGTTCACGAGACAGCTCTGCAATTAAAGTGTTTGTTTTGCGAAGGAATATCATTGTTTATGGTAAAGATGTGACCCGTGAATTGATCCTATCACATAAGACTTATTCTCCTCCTACCTCATTTGCATATTCATGTTTATATTTGTTACAATTTTCTGTTGAAAGTTTCAAGAGTAATGAGTCTTTTAGCAACAAGTTTAGCATTTTATAAAATTCGTCTCTTGATTTTATTATACATGACGCGCAAAGTTATTATTTATCTAAACAAAACTACGGCCAGTTGTATAAGTGTCTAAATTGTGAGTACTTAGTAAGTTCATGGCAGCTGTCACTGCTGACATATGATTGAACATTTCTCAGGGAAGGATCAAGAAATACCGTTTAAAATCGTACTTTTGGGGGAGGGGGTTGAACTAAATAAGAAAGTGGGATGTGTGAAGGACAGAATGCACTGTGCGGGACTATGGTGTTGAAGCCCCAGAAGCTCCTTCTTTGTAAGAAAATTACAGCGAAAAGTTTTAGCCGTCTAACAATAAAACAGCAGATTTTGATGAGATGCGGCCCGTCACCATTTAATTCAGACACTCCTAAGGTTTATACTCCCTACTGCAAAGCAATAGACTTATATATATATATATATATATATATATATATATATATATATATATATATATATATATATATATATATATATATATATATATATAAACACACACATTTGTGTATGTATCTTTTGTTCTAAGTCAGAAAACCAGTGGATATAGAAAATAGTAAGTGAACACACCTATCTCTACTACTGGTGATCTCGATTGCCAACCACTCGTTCAAGTTCAGACATACATGTATTGCATTCAAATTTGGATTTGGATTTTTTTAACGTAGCTTTACCAATTTTTCAGTCATATCGCTACGATGTCTGCAGTGTGGCAGTTTATAGTGGTGTCTAGCACTGGAGCATCATGCCGCAGACATATAGCATGATGTCCCACCCAGTCACATTATCCTGACAGAAGGCCGACCAGTCCTAACACTAACCTCTTAATGCTGAGCACCGAGTGAGGCAGATGTTAGCAAGTCATTTTTGTAAGTCTTTGGTATGACTCGGCCGGGGATCGAATCCACGACCTCCCGCATCTGAGACGGACGCTCTAACTACTAGTCCACCGGAGCAGTTGTATTGCATTTAAAAATCCACTCATTTTACATTGTTATCCTTTATAGACTATACTATTGTTAGGCACATGTTTCGTGTAGATGCGTGCAATATCAAGATGGTCAGTATAGTAAAATATTTAACGATGCAGACAATGAAAAGTTAACAGAGACAAAAATATGCGTATTATAATAACAGTCTTGAGGCTTTGAAACTGGTCGCAAACTGCATGCACAAAGCCGCAGATCTTCCGCATTGTTCTAAATGACTTTAAAATATATTTAAATTAATTGTATTCGAAATATTGGTAAATACTACATTCTTGTCCAAATTGGAATAAAGCAATTCTAATGAATAAGCTGTCGTGAGTAAACATTTGTGTTTGTGTGATTCAAATATTTTCATAAATTTGACCGTGGGTCTTACCACACATACTATTTTTTCATAATAATTTGTCTAAATTTACGAATGTCATAAATCAAAGACCTTCAATACTAGTATCGAGAAATAGCGCTTCTCATTTTTTTAAAACATTTCCGAAATATCAAAAATGTCGAAGAAATTTAATGTTCTTGTAAGAACGTATTCTTGGAAAATAATCTTTAAATTGATTGAATGGGAAGTAGGACCTGTCCCCTGGAAAGATTTCGGAGAGAGAGAGAGAGAGAGAGAGAGAGAGAGAGGAGGTGGGTAGGTGTTAGGATGCAAATAACAGTGATACAGTAACAAAATTAATATCACTTTGCTGATTTATTGGGTGGCTGAAACATAGAAGACTTTTTTCCCCGTTGCAATCTACTTCATGCTGGCATCATTACAAGAGTTCATCACTGTGGTGATCAAGGCAAAACAACAGCAACTTGTGGTTGCTGCTCAGTGGTTACGGCTCGATATCGAATTTCGTCCATGAAACGCAGTGGGCCTTTGGGTTCAACATCAGCGAGGACTCCATCGATATGATAATCTGTGCAAACTTCTGTATCTGTAGAAATATACAAAATGACATTTACATCGCTATTATATGTGACAAACTAGTCAGGTGAAGACATCTATTGTTCACATACAACAGAGAAGGAAAAACACCTATCATCAGGCTTTCTGAAAAGGTTCACTGGAATCTAACTAACTACCTTGCTATTTGTAAAGTTCAGAGTTCGATTTCCATCGCACGAATTATTAACATCGAGGCGTCAGATCTTCATGACGTTATTATTTTGATTACCACTTTAAAAGGACACATATACACACTCACAAAACACAACATTCAATGTTTTGGTTTTCAAGGGTATTAATTTAATTTACATGCATTAACTTAGCTTGTCCCCAAGTCCATGTTAAGTAAATATACGTGATGAGAAAGAGTGGTAGTTCAGCTGCGTGACAACATTCGTGTATGTGCGTGATTTGGACTTTTAACTGAGCTATAACAATTTTTCAGTCATATAGCTACATTTGACTGCAATGTGACAGTTTATAGTGATTTCGAGCACTTGGGCATCATGTCGCAGACATGTAGCATCATATCCCACCCAGTCACATTATCCTGACACCAGGCCGTCCAGTCCTAACACTAACCACTTAATGCTGAACGCCTTGCCAGGCAGATGCTAATACTAATTTTTAAAAATAAGTCTTTGATATGACTCGGTCGGGGCTTAAACCAACGACCTTCTGCATTCGAGGCGGATGCTCTAGACAACTTTTGTACTCGGAAACCTTTGTACAACATTTACCTGAGATTCGTTTACAAGGTTGCTTATCTCCCTTTGTCACGTCCAGAACATCGTAAGAAGAATCGTTTGCATACAACTTGAAACAGACGGCAAACTTATAATCTTTCAAGTCGGTTGGTGCAAATAAAAGCCTGAGGGTATCCCTTGGATAGCTCCATGAAATCGATCCCTGGGTGCAGGATGGGTTTACTTTGTATACTTGACCAGGTGGAACTCTGAAAAGGATATCTACCTCTATTACATATTGTTTGGAAATTATAAAACTCTTGTGCTTGATATTTTGCATTTGACCAATCACAAAATGACATTACATTTGAACAGTTGTCTCTAATTGGCTGATGGTTAAACTCATTCGCAGTATTAGGATCATTGTCTAATGAGGTACAAGTATGTACATGTAACAGAAACATCGAGAATTCTGTCCAAATTATTTGGGTAGTATCCATGTCAAATACATATACTATCCATTATCCTTTCTGTATAAGGAGAACACATTTGTTACATTAGATACTTTAGTAAAACTTTTATATACACCCAGGCCTGTTATGTTTAACTCGACGTGAGATTGAATTATATACTGAATAATACACTTTTAAGATTTTATTTTCAATCCATTTAAATAGTTAATACATGACGGCATCAATATACTAAAACTAAAACAAACTACGTTATATTTGAAGATTGTATACATTGCATCTTCTCATGCTTCAATATTTGTGTATAGTATTTATACGTATATGACGTTAAAACAATATACTAATAAATTTTAAGCATTTGTGATTCTTAGGCATTTCTTCAAAGTCCACTGCCGTTTGGAAAATTACATTAACGAAAGTATTATTTTGATCTTTTGGGAAAGCGAAGAGACCCTCAAGTGACGAAGAGTAGTAAAAACTTGAAAGTAGGTATCCGGTTTTATTGATTTGAAGCCTAAGCCTGTTTTATGTCAGGATTTATATGCTGATGCATACAATCATAAATGTAAATGTTAAATAATCACTGCAAAATTTCAGCAAGTTTAAAATTTGCTAAGATTTTGTAAATTTATCTGCATCTTTTACCTTCAACATTCTCTTTTTTAAAAATTATTTTTGTTAGATATATTGTACTGCATGTCTTCCATATAGAGTGTGAATTAAGCTAAGTAAAGGCTGTCATATTACTTGGAAAATTGAACCTCTTACAAATGTTTTGTTGCTATTTGTCGTCCATCGAGTTCAATGATGACCATGAATTCACTGACCGGTTTGGTATCTGTGAGTATGGGAATGGCTGATCAGGATAGTGTGTGCTCTGAACTGTCTGTAGCACACTTGATATAAATTATAGGTTACTGCATTTCTGTGGGAAAATATGAACAAGTTTTGTTTTCTGAGTAAACGTGCTGGACCTTGGAAGTGTTTTATTATTTAAAAAAAAACTAGTCCATATTTCTCAATACAAATACAATAACCTTTGTATTATATACTCATTTCATTTTCCTAATAAAGGATTACACTACAATAAACAAGTAAATAAATGTAGGCTATATTTCAGAATAAATACACAGCTGGTGATTAATGAATACAGTCACAATATTAATGCGCACATAGCACCTCCTAACGATCTTTTAACTGTGTTGCGCGTTCGACATTAGTTTAAAACACTTCACGTATTTGTATATTTAAAATCGATAATTTAGAGTTATAATTTGAATAAATCCCCATGCAAAAACATTTACAGTTTGTCTGAAATGGGTGGATTTTGTGTTTTTCTGTCGATCCAAGTCAATTCTTCTTTTCTGCGTCTATGGACTGGATTTATTGGGTCAGCTCAGTGAAGTAAGGAGAATGCGATTTTAATTTGGAAATGTGGTCTAAGTAGAGTACAATTTCGGTGCGCATCAGGTTTTCCATGACATGGTTCATGTCATTGGGATTTGCAGAACTATTAAATTACATTTCGAAGACATTCAAGTTGCATAATGTAATTATATTTATTACCATTTTTATTACAAGCTAAAAAGACATATGTTTATGCCCTGTAACGTGCATGCTCGCCGTTGGAGGGACCCCAGGCATGACGTGTATTATAGAGTGTATGACTTCTATCGCTAGACTAACATTGTATCAAAATAATTAAAAGGGGAAAGTTGCAAATCAGCTGTTGTGTGACAATTCATTTAGCCAGCATAAATAATACTTTTTTCGTCGTCTTGGCTTATTGGCTATAAGGCTCTTAGTTTCCTTCCAAAACGTTCAGTTGCATTTGTTTTTTCGAATTTAGCGTTCTGACTGACTTGTACAATGGTACGTCTCTGAAACAAGTACGATAGCCGTTGGCCTCAAGATGCTTTGTGTGCTATTTGTATAGATCGGAGAGAGAGAGAGAGAGAGAGAGAGAGAGAGAGAGAGAGCATTTGTAATAGTCTGAACCATTCTATTTGTGAAACGTTACATATATTTCTCCTAAATAACTGTTTCAACGATCAGACTGGTATTTTCAATTACTGTGCCGCTCGCGTTACTTGTTGACATTGCGAATATTACTTTCATTGGTTTGATTGTTTGAAAGTTTCATTTGTGACTCAGTTAACTCGTCTACATCGTTAACTTTATCATTTCTAGTTTCAATGGACAAAACAATTGTTTAGTTTATTCACAAACAAATGTAATAAATCGAAAGCTAAAGCGTCTTCCACATGCATGTACATGGTTTGTTTACAATCAAAGTAGTTCCTGATATACATGATACTATGTTTGGATACACGTGTCGAGCAATATGAAGCAGTGCAACATGGAGAAATACTGCACCAGTCTGACAATACAAAGTTAACGAAGAAAGAAATGAGGATATAAAAACTATCGCATGTGGCTGCCTCATCAATAGAGAATAATTATGAACTTAAAAAGCTGTCATTTAAATGTTAGGGTAATTCTCTTCTGCAGAAAATGTATTTATATGAGATAGGCCTAATATAGGCAATTTGAAATTGTATTTTGCGCGCAAAAGAGCATGCCATTGCGATAGTATTGATCAATTGCATTGTAATTATCTTGTTGCATGAGTACTGAGCAAGATGCAATGAGCGCAACACTTTTCTTATATATTGGGCCTTACTTGTAATGCACGTGGCAAACAGCACGATACCTTGCAAAGGGGGCTGTTATATTGGTCATTGGTATATATTCTGCCAGTAATCCTGGTCCTCTGACAGTTATATTACACGTATACTTGTAACCCAATGGCTATGAAACGTTCCATATTGAAAGTACATTTGTGGTCGGTGCTGATAGTAGTGAAGAAAATTCCTAAACATTTCTCAAATATGTATTACAAAATGAATTATTTGTTTGTTTACATTTGACTTTCTTTCGTCTCTTTATTCCCCGCATGAGTTTTCTGAATATACACCGCTAAAGTTTGCATTTCCGGGTATTATAAGTTCTTTGTTTTAAATACTCTTCTAAAGATAAGAAAAATTACTTGCCAATAGTTACTTTTCCTAAATAAACCTTATAAGTATGCATACAATGAATATATTTTGAGTATAAGATCTATCCTAGTTGTGGTAGACTTATCCGTCAGTGACTAAGAAGGATCTTCCCGAAAAGCATTAGTGCGATTCAAATGAAGAAAATGACAAAACATTGTTTACAAAATAACGAAATGCTCAGATAAGATATATGATCTATTGTACACTTTAGAAAACGGTACTTCGTTCCGTTCTGTAGGATGTTACGATTGCCACTGGTCGCGAATATTAGGGTACGCATAGCGCAACGTGCTTAATATGACAGTGGAAATGACATGTATATATCCATGTGCTTTTCTACAATACACTCTACGGTGTTTCAAACAGGCCATGCAGAGGGAAGGCGCTGACGCTTATATTTAAAATTAAACATATACATATTAATGATGATTCAATGACATTTTTCTGCATTTTCGATAAACAGTTATTTATGTTGTTTTGTGCATAACATTTGAACGCTGGATAAATTAGTTGTCATCGTTGTACAGTGTAGTCATTTGCAAAACAAGGGGTAGTCTGAAAGCAAGATATGAGGAAGCAGTTTAATATGGAAGGTGGTCTACATCATGGGAATATATTAGACTAAAGTCTTACAGTTTGCATATTTTATTAGGATACCCAGAAAGAGGCTAGATGTTTCAAATCAAGCTTCATTAATTATTAAAGTATTGAAAACTGAATTACCAGCAATAATATAATTTATAGTTGAGCATATACAGAAAGGCATGCAAGCAAAGAATATGAATATTCAGACTGTTCATTTTGATGATTGTCATAATGTTTGGGTCGAAAATTATGGCAAAATTATGGTTACCAAATTATATGGAAAATTTAGTTGTTTTTTTCATAAACTACTGCTTATGGCGGACACAAGCCTTCGTACCCTTCTTCAGGCACTGCTGTCAGCGTTGATCTGAATATCAGGACTGACTAGAATCCATTTTATTTGCAAACAGTATATGTTGAGAAAAAACAAAACTCGTGTTAAATTTCTGGACGTTTTATACAAAATCCACTTTTTTCCGCCATATGGATTATTAATAAGTGTCAGTGGCATTTGATTTTCTCTACATACGGACTCCATATTGACGTACACTACATTACCGTCTGTGGACAAAAAGGAATTTTTAATTAGAAGTTATTATTTCTCACACTCACTGCCATATATTGTACGATATTCATCTAAAAGATTTGGAAATTCACTATTGCCATAATATTTAGCATTTCTTCACAGCCAGAGGAGCAACCCCAACCCACCTGCACTGAACGTCACATTACCAACAGCCCATAAGAATGAACACGACATATTTCACGCTTTGCTTTGCACATTTCAAGCTTACATTACATGTAAATAAAGGGCCTGCTTTTTTAAAATCGTCTATGTATAGAAATTTGCTCTTACTCACCCATAGGTCATCTCGTCACAGGGGCTACTGATGAATCTAGTCTGTGCTATCACAATCAAGAGCGGCAGAACGAACGAGATGTGTGTTAAGGCAGCCATGCTAGCTTTAAGAAAATGCTAGCAAACAAGTTGTACAACCTTGCTGTCAACCTCTTTTCTAGCCAATACTCCTTTAACTTGACAAGAATAAGGCTACTTTCTTTACACGATTAATATATAAAATAGAAAAATTAAAGCTATTAGAAGTATAAATAGCACAGGGCCATACCATTGCTGTTTTTCTGTCTTGAATTTATGTTATAGTTTGATTTTCTTAATTTTCTACAAACACTTTAAATCTGAGACAAAGACAAAATGAATTAGCTATCTGGCACAAAAATGGTCAATTGACTTGTGACGCATCATTCATCTTTACCTTTGTTCTGCGGAATACGCAAAAAGTAGTCTGTATACCGAGAAAACAAGACCGATATGTTCTTTATGTTGTTGTTGTTGTGGGGTTTAACGCCATTTTTCAGCACGATAGGCTATACATGGCGGCCAGTATTAATGGTGGACGAAGAACCCGGAAAACCCCGGAAAGAACCACCGACCCACGAGAAGCTACTGGCAAGCTTTCTCACATGCCCACATTGGCTGAATCTTAGACTCGAACCGCCGCAGACAGAGGTGAGATGGCAGTGATCCGTAACGAAGAGCGCTTTAGACCACTCGGCCACTCGGGGCCCCGATATGTTCTTTATTTTTAAAGTCCTGTTAAGAGTTACAAGAATATTAAAATCAAAATTTAAATCAATAGGGCAGCAAAACTTGGGAGCAACTTCTAAATTATTACAAAACTACTCAAATCATGCACAATAAAACAATTAGCGAACGGCACGATATGTGCCAGTACAACAACATGGGGTTGTATTATTTCTGACATCATAAATAATTTCACAAAACGTCATTGTAGTACAGTGAATAGATTCTAGAGAGTTGCTAATAAGTATCAAATCTATTTAACATGAAAACAACACTATTGGAACCAAGAGTCATGCCTATGTGTTTACAAGGTTGGATAATATAAAAGCGTGGTCAAAACTAAACATGTGGAAGAAAACGCATTATTAGAAAATGGTGTGCACGGTAGGATGCTGTTTATTTGTAGAAAAATCTATATTCAGATATTAAATCATTTGCAATGACTTCTCAAGACCAACTAAGTGAATATTTTGGATGTAAGCTTGGAGTGAGACAAGGTTGTATATAAAGTCCTGTCCGTTTTTCCTTGCTTTTAAATGATTTCTTACCAATAATGAATGAAAATGGATGAACTGGAATCTTTGTGAACAATGAATTCTAAAATAGTATTCTGTTTCTATAAGTTGTTAACTTGTTTAGTTTTGTTGATATTATTTTAGAATAACAAAGACAGAACGACTCGGACTTTTTTGTGTAAAATGAGGTCTTACTGGAAACAGGTTATGTTTATTTGATTTAATTTATATCTGATTCAATTGTTTTTAACTTTAAATTCTTTTTATATTTTAGTTTCATTATATGTCAAAATAATGTAGTTTCGTTTACTAGGAACTCGATACTTTTCCAGGAAATAGTTTGACCTTGACTGTTCATTTTGTAAACAATTAAAGCTGACCTAGATCCCGACCTTAATACAAAATTTGTAACAGTCATGTGAACAAGTTTTTTTTTAAATTTATTTTTTGTGGGAATAATAAGGCTGAGATCAAGGCTGTGTTGTATACGTGACCTCGAGTTGTAAATAGAGTTTAGTGAAGTAAACAACTTTTTTTATATTTTATTCTCGGAGTAAAATGATTGGTTCTGATCAAGGTCATACAGGGGCTACGTGATTTTTTTTATATGTAAATATGATCAAGTGACCCTTATACGGGCATCTGTTTTGCGCAATATTCAAGTTTTAAACCATTGTTTTAGAGAAATAATCTCAGTCGGGGTTCTAAACACTGGGACGTAAAGGTGTTTCTTTTGTTATGTCATTTTGGGAATTACATTTTAATGTTTATTCGAATTATTTGGATTCTAAAGGATTACTTCGTTTCTCTGGAAATATTTTGAGTGCTCATGCAGAATTCTTGAACAAAGACAGTTCCTAAAATTTTTATTCGGATTTCCAACACCAGATTATTGTTTGTGAATAACACAGAACTGCAGACATTCCAACACAGGAATAAAGGATACAGTATACGTCATCGCCTTCCATCTTTGATTCTTCGCCGGGACTCGAACTTGAATTCATTAGAACATTTCATTATTAGGAATTCTAAAATTTTATTTGTGGATTATTCTTGGATTATTTTTGGATTTGATTCTTGAAACCGTAAGTTCTTTTTTTTATTTTTACAGTATTTTTCCGGGGAAATAAATAATTTGTTAAATTTTTCAAAGCTTGTTGTTTTCACTCTTTCTTGTTTTACTGTTTTTTCGAGCCTAAACACGCGACATAAGAAACACAAAATACCCCAATTACTCGAATGAAAGTTTAGGTTTCTTCCGATTACTGATATAAATTTTAATTACATTTTTGGCAACTTTTTGTAATAATCTAATAGTCTGAAATAAAACATCACAGATAACACATCGTGCATTCAAGATGAGACACAATACCCTACAAATTGTATAATTATGTATACTCTGTCATAGACAAAAAGTGTTGTTAAAGCAGTTTTACAACGTTTCTGGAAGTCCAGTTGTTAACACAAACGTCAATATATTATGGGAATAAATTAAGTAGTCCAACAACAAACTGTATTGCGAGAATGGTTATCTGAACAACCTAATGAGTTTCTCCTTTACCAGATATGAAATTATCTTGAAAGCACTAACTGTGATTACATAGATATGTTTTCATTCATACATCGTTACGTATATTGACTTACTATTTCGCTCATATAGAATTCCGATCTTGACCTGTCTATTACACACCAAAAATGCAAACAGTAATTTCTCACTATAACGCTATACTCTTGAGACTTATAGTGGGGTAAGTTATATACGGTACTATTTACTATTCAATCCTGTAATTGTATGCCTGGCTATACCATTAGTATATCCTTGAACACACTGTACCGATTCTGACATGCTCCGAATTTGACTTGAATAAAAAAATTCAAGTCTAAAAATAGAATTTAATCCACTACACGTAAGTTTCATTCCTGTTAGTTTATACAGCTTCACTCTCCTCAAGAGACAATAATTTATTCTTTGTGTTATTCGATATGTAGATGATAATAGGAGACTATGCCAGGCTATTCAAACAATCAAGTACATTACTGACCAATCACGTGACTATTTACAGGTTCGTTTATCTCCATAGTTAATAACATGGCTGAATTACCCGATCCGAGACCAGCCCATTGCTTTCCACTACTTTTTTTTTTTTTTAAAAATTAGACATGGAGGAGTTTCATGTCAGAATTGTTTTTAAAAGTGAAGAACAACTTGATGGTCTTTCCCCAGTCAGTCCTTTAAGACCATGATTGCAATTTCATACAAATATATCGGTTATGTCATTTTGAGACAGTAATTACGAAAAAAAAATAATGATAACATTTTCGATCTAGGAAACATGGACTCGTATAACCAACTGTTTGTTAACCAGATGACATTTTGTTCAGGTAAAATCACTATAAGAACGCCATTAGCTAAAAACTTATTTTCAAACTATTACCTTCTAAAATTTTCAGAATCCCGAAACTGTCGCAAAAGATTCAAAACTATTTAAATTTTACTTTACACAGTAGTTATAATAAATGTTCAGAATGTTGTTCCAGCATTCATTTCAGATCAATGATGCATTTCCGATACGTTATTTCACTTAAGATCCCTCAAGAGGTTTGTTAGCACATATGAAAGAAAACAAATGTAAACATTGAACTAGACTGGGAAAACAGATTATCTAAATGTAATCATTTCAAGCTTCACAAAACAAATTTAGAAAAGTTTGCTAATCCAATTAGTACAAAGATCTTTGTTGCTCACGATGTTCTCAAAGTTTGGACCGCTAAGGAGGTTCATGTATAAAAGCATGTATAATTCCTCTTAAAATAAGCACAATTCAAAATTATGGTGAAATATAATCCAGTTCTTGTTTGTCGGAGCCTTTCTGACCTGTCAATGCTCAACGATGTAGCATCTTCAATGGGAAGTGCGTAAATGTATTAAATTTCACTATGGTCCGAAAGGCCATATGTTACCCTACTCAGTCGCATTTACAGTATGGAGATAGAACCTTAGGACACGCATACGAAATACATTAATTCGTGGACGGGCATAATTTATGTCCCCCTTTTAAATCACAAAACGAATGAGCATGAAAAATATAAATTGTTCATCCCGATCTCTATTATTAATGATCATGGTTACCACACCCTCCTATTAAGTTCGACGTATTACATTGTATTAAAATTCCACATATTTGATATTGATGTCCTTTATACACGTATAAGAAAAGGTGTTAAGGAAAAATATCATTCTTATATGAGAAAGCTGTAAGACTTGTATCATATTATAAACTTTTCCATCCTTTCATTTGGATTTGAGGAATTCCATGTAACAAGGCTAAATTTAGACAATTATTTTGACAAACGTTCGGATTGCCGTGAACTCTACGAAGAATCATATTTATTTTGGGGTCAGAAGGTGAACGTTAAAGGTCACTGTAACACAAAAAAAGGAGCAAACTTGCGTCTACACATTAGCTGCCGTTCTAGGGTATGTTCCTGGTAAAAACTTGAGGAATATTGCATATATGTTTTTAGAACAAAATTAAGGTCACAAATAATGATAAAATGCTGTATAAACCTTTGTTATGTTAGGCAGTTTAAAGTTCTAGGTTAGTTTTCTTATCCCGTTGAATTCAAATACTCATGAGTTTTGAAAAAGATAAAATAATAACAATAGTACGATTTGCAACGTATTTTGCATTTCGTCATCTTTCCATCGCTTGGCTCCCATAGGATTCTGTAGCTTTCCTTCCGAGTTATGAATCATCTGACCTTAACTCAAGGTCTAAAACTTCCACGCACCTGCGTATGTTTCAACGTGATTCATTTGTAATTTTTGAGTACAGCCTATTTTGCATGAATGACTCGTGTAATTGATATGCAGTTGTTTTGGTGATTATAGCAACGTTAAGCCTTTGCAAGAAGCATTTATACTGGTTAAATCAGGATCATGTGATACGGTACACTTGAAGTATTTTATTCGCACCACAATGGGCTTACTACTTATGTATTTATATGCTCTCCTTTTGTGCTTTAATAAAATTTGTGAACGATGATTAAAATAAAGTTCTGTTATTCGTTTCTTGAGATTTGTTATTATTTATATTTCTATTTAGCACGACTTATGAAGCCATGAAGCTTTCTAATTGATCCTACACAACGACCTTAGGGAAGTGACATATCTAATGTGTTGGTCTGAATGAAAATAAAATATATTTAAACTAATAACATTGGATTCGTTGGTATTACTTACATCCTTTTTCTAACTGAGCGAATAATGCAATTCTAATCAGTAAGCTGATGTGAGGTGACGTTTATTTTTGTGTGACTTTATTTTCATAAATTTGACTGTGGGACTTGTCAAATATTTTCATAATATTTTGTCAAATGTAGAAAAGACATAAGCTGAAGAATTGTAATACTAGTAATGAAGTATATATTTCTCCTGTTTTGAAACTTGTCCCATATAATAAAACCTCGAATAAATATTATTGTTCATAATAGAATGTTTTCTTGGAATGTAATCTATATACTGATTGAATGTATTTGGAGAGAGAGAGAGAGAGAGAGAGAGAGAGAGGTGGGGGTAAAATATAAGTAAGAGTGATACATGGACATACACGAACATTAAGTTCAACAACAGATTTCGGCGTAATTACGTAGCTCAAACATCGAGGATTTGTTTATTTAGTTGCAATCTACAACTTGCAGACATCATTATAAGAGGTCGTCACTTTTGGTGATCTAGGAAAAATAACAACGACATGAGTCATTGTGGTTTCTGCTCATTGCTTCTGGCTCCGTGTCGAATTTCGTCGAGGTGGTTTCTGTACAGTGGTTACGGCTCGGTATAGGATTTCGTCCATGAAACGGAGTGGGCCTTTGGGTTCAACATCAACGAGGATTCCATTGATGTAATAACCTGTGCAAACTTCAGTATCTGTGGAAATATACAAACGCCATTTACACTGCTATTATATGTGGCAAAATAGCCAAGTGAATTGCTCGCACAACGTAGGCATACGTATTCCTATAGTCAGTAATTTTAAAGAGAAAACGTTTCACTGGAAGCTAATTACCTTGTATTTGTAAAGTTTCACTGGAAGCTAATTACCTTGTATTTGTAAAGTTCAGATCTCGATTCATATCGCACAATTTATTAAGATTTAGACGTTCGACTTTATTGCTATTAAATCTGTATTATCACCTTTCAAAACATCCACAAAAGACAACAGACCACCACCTTGGTCTTCAAAGATACTAATTTATGTTACATGCTTCAAACTAGTTTGTTACCAAATCCATATTAATTTTATACACTTTTATGAGAAAGGAGTGGTTGATCAGATACAGGACTTCTTTCATACTGTGTGTACAACCTTTACCCGAGATTCGTTTACAAGGTTGTTCATCTCCCTTTGTTACGTCCAGAACGTCGCATGTGGTACTCGTTGGAATATGACAGGCAACAGACGGCAAACTTATAATCCTTCAAATCGGCTGGTGCGAAGGAAAGCCTTAAGGTACCACTTGGATAACTCCATGAAATCGATCCCTGGGTGCGGGATGCATTTACGTTGTATATTTGACCTGCTGAAACTCTGAAAAGAATATCTGCTTTATATTACGTTTGACTTAGAAATCATCAAATAATGCATCTGATATTTGCATTTGACCGATCACAAACGACGTAACATTTTAAAAGTTATATTCTATTAGCTCATGTTGGGAACTCACACCCAGCATCATACTTGTATGATCTCCAGGTCTGATTTCGTACACGAGCAATATCGCGGACACTGGAAATTTTTTCTAGACGATCGGGCAATATCGATAGGAAAACTTCAGTACATAACGAGACTTGTTATTATCAACTAGCCACGTAAATGTATTTTACACTGAAGAATAAACATTTGCATTTGAAACTTTGACACATCATCGTATTATAATATGCTGAAACTGAAATAAAGCAAATTATCCTTTAAGATCTTTATACATTGCATGTTGTCCACACTTAAACTTTTGCGTAGTATTTACAAGTTTAAGATATTAAAAAATTAAGTAGTAAAGAGTATGAATTTGTGACCCTTAGTCATTTCTTCATAAATCTCAGGCCGTTTGTAAAATTAAATAGAAGAAAGTATCGCTTTGGGCTTCTTACACGTTTAAATAAGTAAATAAATCTCTTTGTATTTTTTGCCATGAAAATTCTCTTTATTATTTATGTTTTCAAGTAGTCCACTACATGGGATAATGTAGTGTGAATACAACTAAGTATTGTCTGTCATATCACTGGCACATTTGAACATCTTCGAATATTTGGCACGTAACACAAACACAAGATAATAATAATTCATGTTCTGTTGTCCTCGAGTCCTGACTGTCACACTGAAACACTTGAGTTTCAAATCTTTTAAAGTGTATTGAATAAAGAAATGTACAGAATAAGAAGAAAAAAGAAAGAAAGAAGCAGAGAAAAAATTACCATTCACGACGAGGTCTTAATTTTCTTTATTGAAATTAACCAATGCAGGCCACATATCAAAACCCACTTAAGGACGAAAACATCAGATCTCATGCTCGAGTGACTCGAAGTGGTGCTTGCTTTGGTTTTCACATTTCAATTCTACATTGCATGTAAATAAATGGTCTGCTTTCTGAGAGTTGTGGTATATATAGAAAGTTGCTCTTACTCGCCCATAGGTCAACTTGTCACAGGGGCTTGGAACGAATCCAGACTTTGCCATCTCAATTAAGAGCAGTAAAATGAACGAGATTCGCGCTAAGGCACCCATAATAACTTTAAGAAACTTCTTACAAAAAAAAAAAAAATACAGGCTTGCCTGCACCCTCCTTATTAAACAAGACTCCTGTACCTTGACAAGAGTAAGACTTTTGTACTTACAGAACTGGTATACAGAAAAATTAAAACTAATGAAAGTGCAAATAGCCCAGGGCCGTAACCCTGTTGTTTCTCTGTTTTATGGATCTTTTTAACCCGTCATGCACTTAACCGTAGTTCTATGCAATATAATTTATATTAAAGTATTGTTTATACAGAGAAAGCTAGATCAATACGTTATTTAAAAAAATTTCAATCCCGTATACCTTCATATCAAGGATCATCTCTGGATTAAATTGTTATTCTTCTCGTTTCACCCACCCCGAAAACACCAACCCCTCCGTACTCCACCACAAACTTTACGGTTTTAAAGTATTCCACAGTCAATTGATGGGTGTCTCCCAACCCAAAGAATGCTCTTAATAGTTCCTTACCGCCATGGGAATTGATCCATCACGTAAGACCTTTACTCCCCCCTCCACTTCATTTGCATACTCATGTTTCTATACCTTGCAATTTAGTGTTTAAACTTTTAGGCTTGCTAGTTCTTATCACAACACATCTAACCTATATATTTCATACAGTTAGTCCCTACATTTTTGTTGTATGTGACGTACAAAGTTATTACAAAAATAGAGTTCTTCATATAAGTGTCTAAACTGTATGTCCTTAAAAACGCATCGGATGCTTTAGGTCGCGGGTTGAATCCTTGACCGAGTCATACCAAAGACTTAATAAAATGGTACTAGCAGCTGCCTCGCTTGGCGCTCAGCATTAAGAGGTTAGTATTAGGACTGGTCGGCCTGGTATCTCTTTAATGTGACTGGGTGCAACATGAAGCAGCATTTCTGCGGCATGATGCCCCAGTGCTAGACATGACTATGAACTGTCACATTGCAGACATCGTGCGATATGACTGAAAAACTTAAAGCTAAGTTAAAAATACACACGCACACACACAGAGACACATACACGCTGTTCCTGTTAGCTGTGATTACTAACATGTGATTGGGCATTTCTCATTTCGATGTCAGAAATATCGTTTTACATCGGGTGTTCTTTTTTGGGGGACTAAAGAAGTATTTGCGATGTCTGATGGACCGAACCCCCTGTTCAGTCCCCGGAAGCTCCTTAAATTCAAGAACATTACAGCGCATAGATTTGGTCGACTAACCGTAAGTTAGCAGACTGACGAGATAAAGCCCGTCGCTCTTTCATTCAGATATTCCGAAGGTTTTGGTCCCCTATGTCAAAACAATGGATTTATCTCTACCAGCCATTATTTGTTTGATGTACTAAAATTTTTAGAAAATAAATACTGTACGATATATATATATATATATATATATATATATATATATATATATATATATATATATATATATATATATATAAAGAGAGAGAGAGAGAGAGAGAGAGAGAGATTATTTCGTTTTTCGTTGTTTTGAGTACTATACTATAGTATCATGAATACGACCTAAATACGTTGTAAAGTGGATTACATGTCTGTATCATTTAATAATGTGGTTTATTTTCAGATGATGAATGAATATTCATTACAATGCAATGTTTAACAAGATCAGATTTGGAATATAAAGGGCAGTGAATGATTTTTTTAATGCTGAAACCGTGTGCTATATGACTTTTATAATGATCATGTACATGATACAGCCATTAGTGTTTAAAGTACGATTGTATACACTTTCACGGATGTTGCCTTTGTTGTACAACCCAGTCGTCCAGTTCTTTTTTCATAACGAAAACTTGAGGATCAATCATAAAATCAAAACTATTTTAATGAACAATGAAAGGTAGACATATAGTTTTAATGAACAAATAAAGGTAGACATATAGTTTTAATGAACAAAGAAAGGTAGACATATAGTTTTAATGAACAAAGAAAGGTA
This sequence comes from Sinohyriopsis cumingii, assembly GCA_028554795.2. Taxonomy (NCBI): domain Eukaryota; kingdom Metazoa; phylum Mollusca; class Bivalvia; order Unionida; family Unionidae; genus Sinohyriopsis; species Sinohyriopsis cumingii. Next base: position 49,521,196 of record CM068830.1, on the reverse strand, counting down.
GACATATAGTTTTAATGAAAAAAGAAAGGTAGACATATAGTTTTAATAAGCAAAGTAAGGTAGACATATAGTTTTAATGAACAAAGAAAGGTGGACATATAGTTTTAATGAACAAAGAAAGGTAGACATATAGTTTTAATAAACAAAAACAAAATTTACATAATAGAACAACCATTTTAATCACTATTGTAATCTTTTAAACAAAACTGTCTATCTAACATAGGACGAGATGTCTATGCATTCTTTTCAATTCCAGATATCTTAAGCAGGGAATACTGAACAGGAATCCAGTGCTTTTTTCGGTGCACGTAACCAAATTTCTTAAATGGCATATCTCCGTCATGATGTGATCGCCATCGATCCATCTCATTTTGGGCGACGATGCAAGATGAAGCATTTGGCCTTAACAAGATTCCGTACCTCCCCACCGGTTTGTCAGTCACCTCAGTCAAGGATTTTTATTACTGTTTTGAACGTCCCACTTACTTGCATATGCTTCACGTGATTCATCTGTTATGATTGATTATGGTTTGTTTTACATTAATCATCAGTTTATTCGACTACGACAGGACAATGCACTTGACAATACAATAATGTATTTATTGTTGTCTGGATGGTAGATGAAAGTCTGATTTAATTTAAATGGCCTAATCTCTCTCTCTCTCTCTCTCTCTCTCTCATCTATAACTTAGTTTTCGTGATGCTTTACGTTGAGTGCACATAATTGTGACCTGCGTTAATGTGGACAACATTTAAATCAGAATAGTGGGCCTTGGGTATAATAGCTATGTAGCTATTAGGTTATAATATATCAGGCGTTGGTACATATACATCTATCATAAATTCGAATGTCAAATTAATTACTCTGTCCACTGCTTGGTGACTTGATACAAGCATGACAATAAACCACAAGATATGCATGTTATTCACTAAAGACACATTTTATGAAAAGTCAGACATGCGTGGGGTTAGGGGCGGAGTCCTTTACCACCGCCTAATCTCAAACGTACTTTTCATATCGATTCCTTGCAAGTAAACAGTAAATGGAAATAAAACGCCCAGATGGCAGTGTGGTTCCATACGTCACACGCGCACACACACATCGCTTAAATCTTGGATAGGACGAAATGCAATGAGCTATGCAAAGGCAGATCTTGGTAAAATCTTTCCACTGTTGCATGTGGGCTGTTCGTGGATAAATAAGATTTATATTCATTCAGCAAGAATCAGAGAATATATTTGTTTAGAAATTTTTAGAATAATTGTACATAACATGTTTATTAACAAAAAGATTTGTTATTATCCTACATGGTTCTAATTTTAAAAGTTTTTGCAAACAGAAAACAGATAAAAACAGGGGTCGAAATGAAATAATGCAAGAGTTTTAACACTAATCATGATGCATGCACAATTCATGCGTGATTTTGATGAAGTAACAGATGCACCAATTTTAGGTTATTAATATTATTGATAGAATGCTGACTGAGATATAGGACACCTGTGAATAAGTGCGTCTCTCTGTCTGTCTCTTTGCATCTCTCAAAAATATTCCTAAAATTATAGAAACAATGCACACGAACGCCATCCAAAAAAATGGCGGCTACAAGATGGTTATCAGACATGGATTATTATTATAAAGACTTTACAGCAATTTCTGACAATTCTTATTCTATCCCAAAATCAGCTCAAATCTCACAGACTATAAAACTTACTCGTAGAAGGATGGTACACTATGTAGTTGCTAGTTATTAAATGCATTGCTTCCAACCAAATCTAATTACCCGTATATACTCGCGAATAAGTTGATTTCAACCGGAAGATGTGTAGATCCAGATCTGCCGTCACATACTGCGCATGACGATCTGGATAAATGCAGTTATACAAAATAATCAGTAGAAGAAACAACACTGACCATTATCTGCGTGCGCATCGTAAGATCAGGGCCAGTATTGAATGCAGTTGCAGTTGGAAACAACTTTTAAGCGAGTATAGTCGGTATAAAGCAGGTACGTGTTGGGATTTCTTGTTTATTGAAATCGCAAATGATTTTGTATCTATGACTAAGAAGCTTGTCACGATCAGTATTTTGACAAAAAATGGTGACCGAATGTTTCAAACGTTAGAAAGTTCAAGAACTTTAAAAGCAATATCGATGAATATATTTATGTTGCTCTTAAGAAGTTGCAAAATAACAGGAAATGTCAAAAGTCTATTAAACTCGGACCATACTGTCATATTGAAAAGTAGTCTACAAACTGACTGAATCGAAAATTTGTCAGAAAGCTTTGAAACAGATATTTAGATTCATTGTGTTATTTCTTGGGCATCTAATGCAGTCCACTCTTTTTATGCAAAATGCTTGAGAGAGAGAGAGAGAGAGAGAGAGAGAGAGAGAGAGAGAGAGAGAACTGATCATGAAAGAAAGATTGTTATGGAAACATAATCTAATTTCAATATAAGCATTCTGTTAAATGCGATAGTTGAAATAAAGTATTTGTTTTTTGTGGGAGTGGAGGTGGGGGTAATGCGAGAACATTCAACATATTGAGGTCATCATTGCAAGAGGTCATCACTTTGATAGTCATCGGACATCACTCTGATTTGGGCCCTTGTGGGCTCCTATTACCGGTTTCGGTTCGGTATCGGAGTTCGGATAGGAAACGCAGTGGACCTTTGGCTACAACATCGGTCAGGATTCCATTGTTGTAGTAACCCGTGCAAACTTCTCTGTCTGTGGGAATATAAAAAAGAAAATAAGAAAACAACGACCCATCCTATACATCAACATTATATGCGGCAAACTAGTCAGCTTAAAATTTATACTGTTCATAGAATATAGTCATAAGTATGGCTAAGTCCGTCTTTATATAGAGTGCATTTAGGACCTAAGTACCTTGCACTTTTGATGTTCAGAGTTCGATTCCGTCAGAATACTATGGCAACAGCTCTTTATAATTGGTGCCTTTCTTTATGTAACATTTGATTGCCTATTTAAAAGAAGAAGAAAAAGTGGACACTACCACCTTTGATCTTGATGGTACTAATGCTGATCACATGCATTTAATGAGCTTGTTCCTAAATTCCTGCTATGGAATTAAAAGTCATGAGAAACGAATGACTGTTTCATTATTAAGATACGGTACGGAACATGTTTCATACTGGAAAATGAGTGCCCATTTACCCGAGATTCGTTTGCATGGCTGCTTATCTCCCTTTGCAACGTCCAGCACATCAAAAGAGGACACGTTGACATAAGACCGGAAACAGACGGCAAACTTGTCGCTTTTCATGTTGGTTGGTGCGAAGAAAAGTCTTAAGGTACCCCTCGGATAACTCCAGGACACCGATCCCTGTGTGCAGGATGGTTTTACTTTGTATACCTGACCAGCTGGAACTCTGAAAAAAAAAAAAAATATATATATATATATATATATATATATATATATATATATATATATATATATATATATATATATATATATTTACACACACACACACACACACACACACACACACACACACATATATATATATATATATATATATATATATATATATATATATATATATATATATATATATATATATATATATATATATATATATATACATATATGTATATATATATACTGTTACATCTGCGCTGGAAATCTTCAGACTCATGAGTCTGAGTTTTCCTTGCGTAAATCATAAATGACGTTACATTTCAAAAGTTATATCTTACTGGCTGATAGTGGTGGCTCTATCACAGACTCAGGAGCAGAATTCTATGATCCACAGCCCCTAATCTCTAACTCAAGGACATTACATGTAGTGCCTACGTTATTTGGTATCCATGTCTCAGACAAGAAACATATATTATGTATCCATGATCCTCTCAGTTTTAAATAAGAACATTTGCGTCATTACATCTTTTAGGAAGCCTATGTATACTTGAAGACTTGTTACACTCAATCGCCAAGCAGTATTATTGATATTGAAGAGGAAACTGTTAGGTTCCGGTTTTCTGGACCTTCCTATTTTATCAGAATATGTTGAAACTGAAATAAACCAAATTATACTATGATGTTTTTACTTTGCAGATGCTCCTTATGTCATCCATTTAAGTAGTTTTCCGATGTGTGAGGTCGATTTATATTTCATAGCAATAAATTGTATGTTATACATGTATGCAACAAACGGACAACGAACAAGTGTAATGCTAGTTTTTAACTAGCCTTGGTGATTCGACTCTCAATGAATCTTTATCACATGCAAACACAAAACAGAGACAAGACAAACAATAAACTCAAAAAGCGTCGAAATTACAAACGCATACTATTTGAAATAGAATTGAATGTTGACAATGTTTGATATTTCACCTGGTTGACATCAACATGACTGATGATGTAGTAAACAAGTTCGTATTGACATATAAAGGGAGGAGCTATAGCGCCATCTAAAAACAAATGTAAGTGGTGTAAGCGTAAAATGCATCTAATGTATATCATCATTTGTGTAATGCACCCATTGACCCATAACAATAACACCACTAGGAAGAACTACTAATAAACAGTAGTAATTTTATGTGAGTGAGTGAGAAAGGAGCAAAATTAACGAATTATTTGATTGGAAAATGGTGGCTATAATCTGATGAAGTCATTTGGTTGTAGTATTCAAAGCTGACGTATCCAGAAAGTTTCCCTTTTTGTTCCTGGTTCTAAACTCCAGTTAGGGTTGTGAAAACAGACAGTGTATATTCTTATTTCTCTAGAATAACTTTTACATACCTCGATTTGTGTAGGAAGAGTCCAGGGTGGCTGTGTACTTTGATGAGAGGTAACTACTATGTCGATATGCTGGTGTGTATGCTATGCACAAATGCCTATACCAGCGACTTTGAGGCATCATGATTGTTGACCAATTCATGGTCGAAGGGGGTATAGGAGTAACTGTGTGCAGGCAAGACGATGGGTGCCGTACCCCGGTGAACCGGGTTAGAATCTCCACAAATACTCTTTAACCTGTATGACAGTACTATTTTTTTTATAATGATACAATTCTATAATCTTAAATTAAGTAACAGAAAGAAGAAAAACCAACACGTTTTGTAAAACTTAACAAGTAATGTAATTTTCTAAGTTATGTAATGCAGATTTAAGAATAAGTTCTAGTCATTTTTATTAAATCCCCCAAAAATCATAAAAGGTCTATTTCATGTTCAATAAAATAGGTCGTTCAGAATTAATTCCAGGTCTTGAATGTTCTGATATACCAATAACCTTGAATGTGCTGAAGCACCAACAGTTTTCATGTTTCACAATAATCCCAAGTAATACTTATTTCAATCATTCATATAAGCACTTTGCAATTCCTATAAATACTTTAAATAAATAATTCCTATAAATTAAATCTAAACACAATATTATATATTTCTGCAGACCGAACATAAAAAAGGAATGGAATAATTGTTCACTTCTGTGTTTATATACATCTCCACGATCCTAAATAAACAACGTATTTATAACTCTTTACGTTATAAAAGAATCTTCAGTCGTTAATACAAATTAGCTATGTTATATCTTGTTTATAAACGATTGTTTCAACCTACGGTCACTGACTAAAATTAAACACACCCTCACAGACAGATATATCTGATCTTTTTGTACCAACAAACAACTTATGGAATTAGACGTCCACTTTTAGAATGGTATGGAAATTCTGTTTGAGATAAAAACAGTTAAGAGTTGTATGGCAATGTCATATCAAACGAAATGTAATGGCAAACATGATATCAATCGAAATATAAACAACCTCAAGAAAGTGTTCCCCGTGTGTCAGTTTTAGAGCCGCGACTTTTTCTTTTATTGATAAACGATCTTGCTGATCAGTTTGTTATGCTCATGAGATTGTTTGTCGACATAGGTTCTTCGGTATGTCCGTTCAAAATGCTGACGAAACTGAATATGTTTTGAAAACTAATCGTTGGACTCTAAAGATCAGGTCAATTATTAGATTTATTTAATTTGTATTGTTTTTTTGTCATGTTTTCCAAGATTATATGTTATGTATAATTGTGTACCTGTCCTACTCCAAAATCATGTATACCGGACCAGTGACATTGATTTTGCAAACAATAAAATACATATCTAATAAGTCTCTGTGAGTATCGATTAATATTGAGATAATTATACACAGAGGTAGAGATATTTATATTAATCTGAGTCAAGGACATTGGAACTTCCCATGGTAAAACCGGTAGTACCTGATGTTTGCCATGGTCTTCATCATACTTTTAGTAATAGACCTTATCTTGTTGACAACTTAGAATGTTCTAGAAATGAACCTTTGATCCTCACCCTGGGTCTATTGTTGTGTCTTATTTTTTACATAATGATTTTACTTGAGAAATTACTCATTCTTGCTTTAACATCTTGAATCAGAATCAGTATGTTGTTGTGTTCAGATTTCCCTTCGTTTGGAATTATTTATTAAGATTATTACTCACTGGACAGAAAAAGTGATCATCAATAATATTCATGGACAATAACATTAATTTGGAATTATAGTAAATTCAGACAGATATTATTTGTTAAATTATTGTGATACATCAGAAAACTGACAGTATATCATCATACTTCAGGCCATTGTCACATAAGGACGTTAGAGACTAAAGACACATCAAAACATTTCAATACTGGAATTTATTTGGAATACCACTGGAATTCAGTTGGAACTTTATTGTGATAAAACGTTATGACTATTTTGGATGTTATTCACAATACTCTAAGTTCTTTTTAAATTTTAAATTTGTTTTCAATGAAATAAATTATTTTTTGAAATTTTCAAAACTTGTTGGTTTTCGCTCTTTTCTTTTACTTGGTTTAAAACCATAGTGTCGTAAAACTAGCCAACGGCTAGTAAAAATTAATCCTAACGAAAATCGACGCGATCCTGTTTACTTCGGAATTGTCAGTTCCCTCCCAAATCTTGCATTTTGTTGACGAATTACTTAGCTTTCCATGACGTCATAAACAAGTGGTTGTATTTTTTAGTTTTGATGAATGATGATCATATGTACATCACATATACACGAACTACGTAATTCTGTTTCAAAAATGACACGGTCACTGAGGGCACTGAAATTCAAATTAACTCGGATGTTATTAGAAACAAAGATGCACTTGTTATTTAGACAGACACGTTTGGAACCTGCAGATGTTGTCTGGACCACTGTTCTCATTAGGCTTTAGACAGTTCAGAGAAATTCACATTACAACGCGCACAAATTTGTATTATACTTACCGGAAGTACCATAACTGACAACTTTAATGAGGAAACTGATTGGTCAAAATTATGCGAAGGCAATAATTTCATAAATGATGTACCTTGTATAGAATTATATATAGTCGGTGCCCATTTTATCTATGATCACAAATATATGACGAAATAGCAAGTCATAACCTGAAAAATAAAATATATTGTAAAATTACAAGTTTTTGTTTAGAGATTTCAGGGAGGTAAGTTATTATTGCAACCCTATCTCCGCGGAAAAAAACTATCCTTTAGTGAATTTAAACGAATTATCACTTGTGAAACAAGCAACCCACTCCTTTACAATATATGTAGAGAAAAGACTTTGTCTTTGCTCCATGCGTGAAGAAGAAATAATTGTAGCGCTCTATATAATGATTTATTAAGCACGTGACTCATACATCATTATGCAATTTGGGAGAAGCACTTGAAATTGTAGCTCATTTGTGACGGGTGTAACTCTTATGTATATCAGCGCAGGATCTTTTTTTATAAATCTTAATCACCTCCATTTGCTTTCGACATTTGATATGTTAAATCTTAATCGCTTACTTTTGCCTGCGACTATTGATCTTCTAAATCCTAATCACCTACCCGTGGCTGCAACGATTGACCAGCTAAGTCTTATTCACCTACGTTTGCCTGTGACATGTGATTGTCTAAATCTTAATCATTACGTTTGCCTGCTACTGCTGATCTGCTAAGTCTTAATCCACCTACTTTCGCCTGCGGCTATTGATCTGCTGCTTAAATCTTCAGCACCATTATCGTGTGGTCTAAATTGCAAATTGTAAGAGATTTTGAAGGCCGTATTTACGAAACCTAACGAGCGCCTTGATTTTCTTCACATGTTGGTAAATGATTACTTATCATACCAATGTACATTTTAGTATTTGTATCATGCATACTGATGTATTGTACCCATGATCCTCTCTCTCTCTGCTTCACGCAGTTTACAAATTGCTTCCATGTAATGTAGAAGCTCTACCTAGGCTGGAGAACGTGTTGGTTAACCACAGCTGCTTCATTAATGTGATAATAAAACGTGTGAACAAGTATACTTTCTCATATTGCTAGTCAATTCGAACCTATAAGAAAAGGTCTTTCATAATACATGTAAATTTATATTCCCTTGCTTCACGTTTTGTTGAATATGTTGAAACAAATAAAATTTAAAAAGGAAATATAGCAAAAATGTCATGAGGTTTCATTGTATGATCACAATAACTAACGCAGACAATTATAATAGCCACAAATCTAAAGAGGGTAGACAATTGACGCGCCATATTTCAAGCTCTAGTGACTAAAAGTTGTCGCTGGCTAGTGACTACAAGTTGCCGCCGGCTTTGATCTTGCACGTCCCAATTCTTCATTACCTGTAAAGAAAGGGCATGCTTATACAAAACGTTTTCTAAATACCATGGTACGTCTAGAAATATATTCTTACTCACCCAGCGGTCATTTCGTCGCAAGGGTCACGGACAAACGCTGATTGTATCATCATAACAAAGAGCAGTACGAAGAACGAGACGCATGCTAGGGCAGCCATGATATTTTTGCGAAACTTCTAACAATTAAGTAGTACAATATCTCTGTCAACCTTTTTCCTAACTGACTCTCCTTTATGTTTACGAGGTTAATTCAACTTTCCTCAGATGACTGATATATAAGAAGATGGATTAATAGGAAAGACAATATTCTACAGATCAAAGCCAAAACATTTTCATTTCTCCTTGTTCAATTCATGCCTTGGTCCGACTATTTTAATTTGTCTATAAACTGTATAATACGAAGACAAAACTGAAACTGATTTGCGAGATGGCACAACAAGGGATAATTTCTTTTGTAACGCGTCATATATTTTTTTTTTTTACCTTTCTTCTACGTTGCTATTATTGTTCTGAATGTAATGCCATTTTTAGCACTCAATAACTAGTAGAGGAAGAACCCGGTAAGAATCGCCGACTCCAAGGAAGATACTGACGAGATTACTCACTTACCCACATTGGTCATGCCCGAGACTCGAACCCAAGTGGGCAGAGGAGAGATATCAGTGATCGATAAAGGCAAGAGCATTTAGACCATTCGGTCGCCCTTTGTCCCAATTCTTCTTTTAGAATGATACAGTTGTAAGAAAATGTGCAATACAAATTGTCTATTATGTGGAAACAAGAGGAGAAAAAGAAGATACGATCCAAAACATCGCAAATACGCAACAAAATGGTACATGTGAGAAACCCATTGAGATGACTTTAATCTTTACAATATCGTTTCAGTACTAAATGACATTATATTAGAAACTATAGACACCATTCCGAAACATGATGTAAAGTCCAGAGTCATATAAGAACTCTGAAAATGATGCACTTTAATAGACTATAAGTTAATCTGTAAGATGTACATGGACTCAAGGGGACATTTAAACATCATTTCAATTGTATTCATTGAAGGTACATCAATCTTGCGAACCTCCAATCACATACAATTATCAAACAAATTAATCCAACTAACTTAATATTTAACACATTGCATGGAAGAAGTCAAATCAACTAAACCTTTCACAGTGTGAACTTATTCATATTTTTTAACATGCTGTTGTTTCCGGACTTTCATTTGACCTCTAGCAGTTATTGACATTGAACTACTGAAATAAATAAGTCGACATTTGCGACACTTGTCGACGTAAGCACGATGGTAACAAAGAATAACCTGACAGAGAAAAGTTACACTATAGGCACAGCCTATTGTCAAACGTTACGCATATAACAGAAAAACAACTAATAGAAGAAATGATAGATACGAAATAGAAAATATCAATTATGCAAATATTGCGATAAAGAAACATGGTTATACATTGCTTTAATTGGATTTCATGAACAATCAACTACAAATCACACGTGAATGTGGTATCAACAAAATTAATTACCGGCGTCTTTGTACAATACAAGCTAATTTACTATACGTGGTATAGGTCAACCTTAGTCAGCACATTACATTTATCATTGTGCCAAATGTATACAAACTTTTCGGAATGATTTAACAAAAATACACACGATTATTGCCATGTATCGCAGATTACTACTGCCAATCCTGATGTTTCAGATATATTAATTTAAATATAAAATCTCCTTTAAAGCTACGGACCGTTAAATGTGTTTTTATATTTACGCTTTCGTTTTGATAGTCGGGCTCCAGTGAATATATACGGAGCATCGTGCCATATGGTATTCAGGTACAATCAATTAAACGTCGTAGTATAGATGACACCAATAAATGTTCAATATTACCTTAGCATTTTCTAGATCAAAGTGTTACTACATTTGTTAATCAGTATGATTTTATTTATTTATTTATTTATTTATTTATTTATTTACAGATTTTATATTTCAGTCGAAATAAAAACATTCGACTTGAATGTATTAATCCATTACGTGGTGAATATATATTTAGGCCAACCAACAATAAGATTTACTGGAAACAATTTAACAATGTCTGCAACAACTTTAACATTCCTTCTCGTCACAACTGAATATATAATTAGGACAGAAGTAAATTGTTAGTTGCACAAAATGGTCTATAGTATTATCAAAAGTTACTTGATTTATCAGAGGGCAAAAACAATATTTGAGATGGAGACCAATATAACTGTGAGCGTGGCTTTCTTTCTTAAATGCCAAAACGGTATGCAAAAATAATTAATAGTTAAAGAAACCAGTCCAGAGACAAAACGATGGAGATATATTTTGCCATTAGATACCGAGGAGGTAGCGCACGAGGGAATAGCATGACTGATTCAAAGAAAGATTTTTATAATCTGCAGTGTAGATGTATGTTCTACTCAGTTTATTTTGACAGTATCAGACATTCTTACAAAATTAATGGAGCTATTAATTTTCCGACAGCAAGGTCACAACACAAATGAAAATATTATGGCAACATTTCTACCATGAATAATAGATTCAAAAGTGAAATTAGTTTAATCTTTTAGTGGGACGGTACCTTTTTTGACATCAAGCATGGTCATTGAAATTGGAATATTGTTGGATAAAATAGTAAGTTACAGAAGACTCTTATATGTTTGGATTGAGCATTACAATTAATATCAATGTAGAACATGAAGGTATTACAAAGACTTAAACATTCTGTGGCTCAAATTGCCGAAGACAAAAGAAGACAAAATATATAAGAAAAAGAAGAAACATGATGATGTTATTACGCCACTTCTACCAGTGCAAATATGAATCCGTCTTCCCAGAGAGATTGGCACACGTCCAGTGCACGATTAAGGATTCATACATACATGGATATTTAGAAACGAAAAATGAATACTGATGATGAATTAAGGAACCAATAATTTACACTGATGTCAGCAGAGAAGAAACTGCCATGGTTTACCTTTGAAATCGGCCAATTTTTTTTTTTTTTTTAAATCCTCTTAGATGGTGTTGTTATTTAATACTTCGTCAGGTGAATTACCGTATAATAACCTAAAATATTTAATACTTCGTCAGATGAACTAGTGTATAATGACCTAAATTATTTAATACTTCGTCAGATGAATTACCTTATAATAACCTAAAATATATATGCTTCGTCAGATGCATTACCGTATAATAACCTAAACTATTTAATATTTCATCGGATGAACTACTGTATAATAACCTAAAATATGTAATACTTCGTCACATGAATTACTGTATAATGACCTAAATTATGTAATACTTATAGGTTACTTCATTTGTATGGGAAAATATGAACGAGTTTTTGGATGGAATACTGCACGACCTTGGGAGTGCAGTATATCCATCCGACAAAACGAGTTCATATTTTCCCATACAAATGCAGTAACCGTTTTATTATATGCTTATTTTTTTAATTCTACATGAGGCTTAATTATATAAACAAAATACACTACAGAAACAACGTAAATGACTGTATGCCGTATTCCAAATTAAATACACAAGAGCATATTCAACATTACACAACACGGACATTATTACTGCGCACATAACACCGCCCAGATAAATTTGAACTTAGTCGCGCGCTCGACATAACTTTCGAAAGAAAATGGCGTGTCTAGTTAAAATTGAAATTTGGAGTCATATTGTGAATGAATGTGCATTGCAACAACTTTTCCATTTGATCTGGAATGAATAGATTTTGGTATTATTTTCGTGATTATGGACTGGATTTGTATGCGACAATTCCACATGAAATACATGGGACTGAATAAGCTAGGGAGAAGCGTGTTGACATCTGCAAATGTGTTTCTATTTCTGTCATTGGATGTTTGAAATCATAAATGTGGGGAAAATATGAAGTCTTTCAATTGCAATTATCAAAAAGACGCTATGGAATTTAATGCTTATTTCATTTTTAGTGCAGTAAGGAAGATGTAATTGCACTTGGAATATAGTCGAAATTACAGTACAATTTCGAAATGTGCAATCAAACTTGAGAACTCATGACATGGCTCATGTAATTCGGATTTGCAGAACTAAGAAAGTACATTTTGAGGAAATTCTGGATGTAAAACTGTAAGTATATTTTTTGGCCATTCTTATTACCAGCTAAAGGAGACAGTTTATGCCTTTATAGCTTGCATGTTATTTGTAGGTACCAAGCAGTTTTATGAAATCTGGTGTCTATCGCAAAATCTGAAACAATGTATCAAAATGTTAACGTGGAATGTAGCAAAACAGTTGGTATGTTGCAGTCCACGAAACATCTGCTTTAGTTCATTCATAAACAAATTTAATCAACGAAAACGTATTGCGCCTACAATGCGAATGTACATGATTTGCTTACAAAGTAGTTCCTAATACACTATTGGGCACACGTGTCCTGCGCGTGGGTGCAGTATGAATGTGTGCAATATCGTAAAATACTGAACGATTCTGATAATATAAAGTTAACGGAGAAAACAAATGATCATATCATAATTCGTCAGATTATTTCATTTTTAGTGCAGTAAGGAAGATGCAATTGCACTTGGAATATAGTCGAAATTACAGTACAATTTCGAAATGTGTAATCAAACTTGAGAACTCATGACATGGCTCATGTAATTCGGATTTGCAGAACTAAGAAAGTACATTTTGAGGAAATTCTGGATGTAAAACTGTAAGTATATTTTTTGGCCATTCTACAGCAAAGAAGAGGGAACAGATGGTTAGGATCGAACCGGATGAGCCTAATGAAGACAAAAGTAATTCAAATATTTCTTACTAGCTGGATGGTGGAGCAATTATATTTGTCAGTGTGGAATACATTAAGATGAGCTTTTGGCTCTTTAGTCTAGTTTCATTACTTACTACACAATTTTTGAAAATGTAAATCCCCTAGCTCCAATTCTTGACAAATTTATTCTCATCAATGAAAGAGAAAATCGACGCAATTAACTCAGTTTATAATGCAAGCGTTGACGCGGTAATTGTGGTTGGTTACAGTGTTCTCAAAGAAAGCACTAAAAGTCAATGTTGGTCCATCAAGAAATTATTAAGTTAGTCGTGTATGTATCTTTAAGTGAGTTTACACTTCACAATCTGTGAGATCTGGTATATGACCTAAACAAATTATCCACCATGAAACCTAAATCAATAACTCTCATTTATCACCTTCATATATATAAATGACAAACGAAAAGATAATACCTTCTGTACGAGCCTCACGTCTCGATAATGGTACGACTTTCCGATAACAACAGATCAATAAGATTAAAAGTTAAGTGATTAAAGAGAATGAATATTATAGAGGTGTGTGGAAAAATGTAATGTTGCATACAAATTCCTTAATTGGGTAGGGGCCCCGAGTGACCGAGTGGTTTAAAGCGCTCTCCGTTACGGATCACTGCCATCTCACCTCTGTCTGTGTGTGTTCTACTCTCGGATTCGGCTAATGTGGGTATGTGAGAAAGCTTGCCAGTAGCTTCTCGTGGGTCGGTGGTTCTTTTCGGGCTTTTCCCAGGTTCTTCCTCCACCATTAATACTGGCCGCCATGTATAGCCTATCGTGTGCTGAAAAATGGCGTTAAACCCTACAACAACTACAACAACTTAACTGGGTAGAGGTAAGTATATCAACCGTATATGTTGGAATTGGCATAGTTGGCGCTAGTTTTGGAGACGCAGGAATAGCATCAAGGAGTTTCATTCCTTTAGTCTTTAGCGATTTTAGAGCAATTGAGCTAGGATTCGTTGATAAGGCTTTCAGAGGTAAAATAGTTTACAACAAGTTATTAAAACATTTCTTGAACTCGCCATATTTAATTTGCACACAATCTGACTTGCTTTGCTCTAACATAATGTTTATATTTTTGTTGGCTGCATCACGCTTGCAAAATGGTTTTCGTAAATAAGTTGCCTTGCCATTATTCATAAAGGAATGCAGCTTCTTAAATGAGTTAACTAGTCGTGTATCTAATTGTCTCTTAAGTAATAATTAAGCTAATTATGCCTTTCTCCGAAAGTCTTGTTAGTACAAATGATAAACTAAAGGACTAGGAGGAGTTGTTGTATAGATTGGTGATTAATTAATTAACTGGTGATAAATTAATCAAGATTAATTTATCTTGTATACTTTGTCTCTATCCAACTATTTTTATATACAGCTATTTGGTTTGAAATCTATAGCGTTTATCTTGTCCATTCTTAACAATTCAATCTGATCATCATTATGTACATACATTTCTGTTGTTGATTTGACAATTTCTACAACATTTGTATAAACCTTTAGTTCATTTTCCTCTTCTGTTGTGAATAATCTTTTCACTGCAGGTGGAATATCTCAACATTCAATTCGTATGTGGTACTCATCAATTACAGTATGAGATGTACTTTCCGTTTCATGAAACGGTTCATTGCTGTTGACCGCTTGTATAAATATCCGACTCCTCGTTATTTAAATGGGATTATATAACTGGAGAGTTAGATAATATCACGTGATCTTTAGGTTAAACTAGTATCAATCTAACTTCATTTTGGAATTGGGACAATGTAATTCCTAAGCAAATACACAAAAAGGAATGTGATGTCCAGACGGCCGATCTCTCTCTCTCTCTCTCTCAGCTATGATACAATTTCAACAGCTATAACTGTGATTGCTAGAGCCTTAGATTACAAACAAACCTGACTGAAACAAAAATTAAAGAAATCAAATGTGAGATGAAATGGCCTTACTGGAATGTGTAATCTGTTTCTTCTTTAATTCAAATTCAAATGAAGAAACTATATTATAACTCTCTAATTCAATATCAATTATTATTCTAACGTTTGCTGTAGTTTGCCAAACACTTTGTTGATAAACAAGAAGAACAAAATATAAACATCTCAGCATTCTCATAATTTTAATCTATGATTTCTAAACTCACACTGTTGTTATTGTGCTTATGATTTCTTACCGTACAAGATTTTCTGCTGCAGATGTGCGCAATGGCTGAGCTCACATTAATTAGTTTATGTTTTAGCTTCTCGGCTACGGAAAGACATCTCACTTAATATGTAATATCCTGTGATAAATGAGTTATCCTGTTTTAATTAGTTTGACCCCTTTAAGTTGTCGTATGTGTAAACAATTTATGTGATATATTTGATGCGCAGTAATGTCTTAATACATAACTGTCTATATGTTTGTACCTAATACATAATTGTCTATGTGTTTGTACCTTTTACATCAGTGTTTTACAGGTACAGTATCTTAGAATTTCATGTTGCTATTCTTTTTATATTGTGTCTTACCTACGTTTGACCTTAATGTGTTAGTAATTATGTCCTAAATTTATGTCCATTATGTTCTGTTCTGTGTACTTTTGTCATGTTCATGTTTCACTCGCATATGCACCTCTCTCTCCCTCTCTCTCTCTCCGACTTCAAACTAACAGACTGTATTGAATGTCTTTTGACATCAGAAATAATGCGTAAATTATTAATCGTATTAAACTGTTCCAATTGATCGCAATTAAATGTACTTAAAATACGAATAGTCGGGTGGAGAGTGTTCTCGACAAGCACGTAAAGCATTTCTCCGTAACAAACGTTCCAGCAATAACTAACGACATACAGTTGGAACTGAAATAGTTCTGCCTGAAGTAAGTTCTTTCACTGTACTTGCTTTGTTACGTTCTCTGGTCTGCATTTGTTAGTGAGCTACGATCACTTTTTGCATGAAACTACCAAGAAACTGGCTAAACACAAGCACCTGAACCATACAAGGTGAATTCTTTCCAAAGTGGTTAGAAACTTGGACGTCTGTTCGATGCACATATGTTTGGGATATGCCAGTTTCGTTTCTGTAGCAGCAGAGGGGGCGAATCGGACATTTTGTCCAATCGTTATTTTGCTTAATTATTACTTTCTGCACTCAACGATCTAGTGTCGTCAGCGCCTGGTAAAAAAAAAACGACGACGTCGTTGGGGGATCGTCGCGTCGTCATTTGGTTTAATTAACACCTTCTGCGCGTCGATCCCCAGCGTCGTCAGCGTCCGGTAAGCACATCGACGACCGCGTCGATGTCATCGCCCCCTCTGCTGCTAAGTGGTTATTTACAATGATCTTACAAACAGAGTGATCACTAACTCCTCCTCCTGTAGATCAATTAGGTTATTTGACTGATCGGTGAGTTTAAAATTAATTCTCGTTAAAAACCGATCATGGCATCGCATATAGACCGGATTAATCGGATTCTCAACGATTAAAAATCCCGGAGGGGCTGTTGGTGAAAATGAATAAAGGATATATCCCTGTTGAGCTTGATTTGATTGATTGGTATCTACCTGGTAACTCCCTTCGATAACATCACACACTAGATTGATTGCTATCACTGATGCGATATTTACGTTGTACGGGGCAATATGCCTACCACCATCTCCGTTATCGTGTTTGAGGATAGTTGATGGACCGAGAAAATCATTAAGAGAATTTCTTAGTTCTGGCGCGTTGTATCCTGGAAACTTGAAATCGGGTAAATCGGCTTCTGTGATATTATACTCGGTTAGGAATTTTTGTTTATTATCATCGCTGTTAGAGAATATTATCCCGACGATTCGTTTATTGATATATTCCATGTCTGATATAAGTTGATTTAACATCTCAACGTGTTTTCGTTCTTTTGTTTCCCGTAGCTGTTCTAGTTGTGATTGGTAAATACGATTAATCTCGGCAAACATATCAGTGATATCATTTAAATTAACTGTTAATACGACGATCGATTCAGGGGTTTTGTCATGCTGAAAATACCACTGCATGGCGTCCCTGTCTTGAAATATAAACCTGCTGGGTAATGACGTGTTTTTCATAATAGACAAATTACCAAGATAAATGGGAAAAATTTTATAATACGATTGTACATTCGTGTGCAAGTCCGCGGGTTTTTCCTTAGGCCATCCTAGTATGGTTCTTATTGAACTGTTATAAATATCAACCATATACCCCGGTGTGCTTATTTCGATCGTCGATGATAACGTCGGTTCATGAACCGTAATAGCGATTTTTGATTCCTTTCCTGTGATCGATTTTATCCTGCGTTGAAATTCTTTATTGATTTGTTCTATTTGGTATGACCCAGTTGGTATTGTAACCTCATTCCAGTCTGGGGTCCCATCGGGCTTATTTGTCCATGCAAAAACCAGCGAGTTATTAGGTTGTTGTCCGTTAAATGCGTCCGCTCGGATATTAGGCCAACTGTGATATACTCGCAATTTTGCCAGCGCTATTTCCTTCACTGGAACCGGCGATGGGAAGTTCACACTGAATTCGGGTTTCGTTGACGTTATCGATATCATATTTGTTTGTACCGGAGTGGTATTCTCCGCGATCCGTTGAAGTAATTGAGACCCTTCGGGGTTCAGCGACATTATTATTATTCGTTGTCTTTAGTGTCTAATTTCAACAACCAGGTGGTTCCGGCTTCCAGTTGAAAATCCTCGATTTTTGACATCGCGGAGCTATATAACTGGACCATCGTGGAGAATTCAACATCGGATACGAACAAATTATCAATCGATAACGAGATCAACCCGGATAATTTCGAGTATGCGTCGGATACTATTTGATGTTTTACTGTATACTCGTTGAGTTTTTTCTGAAAACACGATGATATCTTCCTAGTGATTGCGTTGGCGACTCCAGCAACTGTTGTCATCGCGGAGACAGCGATTGGAACAGCGATCGGGGTTATCGTGGTCACCGTGGATAAAATAACACCGGCGCCAGCTACTATACCCGACACCGAGTACACGACCGCGTCGATGGCGGTTATTTTTCTGCGGTATTTTTTTATTTTTGCACGGTATTGTTCGGAAAGCGTTTTCAAATTCGCGGAAAATTCTTTTGCGGTATCGAATCGATATTGATGTGACGTCGGTGATACCTCTGATTCAATTTCCTTGGTGGTCATTTTTATTTTAAAAGAGCTAGTGTTTTTAATTACTTAGATTCGCTACAAATTCCACATACCATGTAATGTCTGCCCTAAATATATTGCTATCAACGGTCTTAATCACAAACCGTTCAGTTGCGTCCTTGTCTATAATTGTTGATATTGTATTGTTAAACCCGGATGAACTCGACGATGATATACTAAACTTCGTATTTGAAATCAATGTCAATCGATAAATACCCTTAACAGTTGCGGTGATATATACTGTATTCTGTGTAGGAGTCCAATCGAATGATCCATGCTGAATTGTGTATACTGTGTTGATGATATTCTCATGAGAGATTTTTATTCTTTCGGATTGATCTGTTTTCAATAGTGATTGTCTAAACGCTTCAGCAATAATTTTGATTTTTTCTATTTCCTGTCCATACGCAGTGATATCATTTATAGTTATTGTGATTTCATCCGGTTTGATATTTTTTTTACCAAAGAATTTATCAACGGCGCTATCAATCTTGTTAACATTTTTTCGTAACGAGGATAAATTGGCCGACAGTATCGTAAACTCCAAAATAGTATTCTTTATTGTTGTAATATTTGGTTCGGTTACCGGCGGGGTCCCGAAAAAACTAGCGGTAGTGAGCTGTATATCGGTGATAGATTTTTTCACCTGCGCGTCAAGTTCGGTCACCGATTTATCCAACCTTGTAAAACCGTCTCGGATTAATGTTATCGTCGATAGATGTTCACCCGGTTTGAGTCGTCCGTCGCTGGTATACAGCGCGATAGTGTCCTCGGCGGCATCACGCTGTCGTATTAAAACGTCATTCAGTGACACATTACTGGATTTCAATTTACCCTGGCGGTCTTGAAATACAACTATTTCGCCCGGGTCAACACTGGTTAAATTCAACGTATCAGCGATTTCATCCTCAATTAGTTTTTTTATGTCATCGGTGGCGGGCGTTTCCGTGGGTTTATTCAGCGCCGAAACCGGTCGTCCCCAAATATCAATCATTATTATTGTAAATGTTATTCTCTAAAATCCGTTGAGCTTCTACGACCCCACTAGTATATTCGTTTACAACCATATGAGGTGGTTTTCGCGATGATGAAATCGCCGCAAGTACGTTCAATACCTCACGGCCACATATCGGTGGGTCGCTTAATCGCTGTGTTGGCAGCGTGGAATAAAAAACCCGGGCTGAACACTCCCGGATATACCGCATGAACTCTTTCGGCGGGGCTAACCCGTATGAATCAAAATAGACGATCGCACGCGGATCAATCGCGTATGCAACCCAATGAGTTCCCGCTCCGGAGGACCCATCGAGGTTAATTATGCCTGTTTCAGTATTCCTTGGGGCCGCCGGTAATTGATCCCTCATAAAAACACCTCTGAAGTTTTTTATCGCTAGCGCGTTTGCGGCGTCTATTAAATCAAAATTAGACATTGGAGTCAATGACTCCCGAGTCAATAAACGGTTCCCGGTAGTCTTAGACCCTTTCCCGAGTACCATGAATACGGGGTTCCCGGTAGTCTTAGACCCTTTCCGGCCACGGGTCGTTTTTTTTTGTAGCCTTTCCCGGTTGCCTTCTTTAATGCCATTCCCGCCGCGGTACCAACGGCTCCTAACGCCGCCGCCTTAGCCACTGCTGGTGCGGCCGCGGCAATCAACGCTGGAATCGCAGCTAACAGCGGAAATATCCCACCGGTCTTTTCCATGTTTTTAATTGCTGCGGCCGAAAAATCTACTTGAACTCCCTTTTTATTCTTCATCGCATCATTGAAATGTTTTATTTGACGCGCCGTCAACGATATCTTATGATTACCACCTGCCATCTGTGACGGCTTCAGCGTTATTGTGGTTCCGCATTGTTTAGCCGACTTTGATCGTAATTTCTTGACTTGACCATCAGTCAACTCTACACTGACGACACTATACGACATTTTATTGTAAACGCGTTTATGCTTTCAATTACATGTTTTCCACTGGCGCATCAACGATTCTCATTCGTCCACCAACGCCTTCTAGCAGCATTGATTTATCGCTGAGGATGACAGCAACCGCTCTATAATTAACACCACCCGGGGCTATACGAGCTCTGAAGTGTATATCAACGACGGATTGTCTCGTTAAATCAAGATGTTCCAACGAAAAGTAATAAATCGGATACAGGTTTTTAAAATCAAGTTGTGATATTTGCAAACCAGTGTCGACGTTTTGATCACGACCCATATACGACAGCAATCGATGGTACACACGTGCGATATGGTTGTCGCCGTAATTAAGCTGTATATCCTCGGATGGTTCCTGTTGTCCGTTTATTCTCAGCGAAACATCCCTGACTCCTAATTGATCAAATATCATATGGCTGCGTTCTTGATTACCCAATCGTTCCCTATTCTGTAGCGCTATGAATATATGACGCGGGGCTGAAACACCCTGTTTTGATGCTAGGTGCCATGTAAACGTATCGGCGACGTTATCCTCTTTAGCATCAGTTGTTACCGCTAGCCAACTCAACAGCGATTTCCCTCCCTGTTCCATAAATGCTAACAATCGTGCTTCCGTGGTAACTGATGGAGTCAGCACCGGCATCCACAATGCCATTTTAGTTAAAATGACTTTACCGGCAGCGACGCCAGCAGCATGCCATATTGCATTGTTATCATCGCCCCTTCGCGTCAGCGCGATTGTATGCTTAGCCCCATAGACAACTTTTCTAACATTTCTGCAGAATCCGAATATGTGATGGAGTGGAATCGCGCATGAAAACTTTCGGCGTGGTCCTTGCAACATTCCTACTCGTGTTGCAAACCCTAGATTAAAATTATCGTTAGTACTTTTTATGATATTGAACTCAGCGTCCGGTTTTGCTCTGCGGTCTGGATTGGCTGCTTCAGCCTGATCACCTGCGGTCTCTTTTTTCGCCAGCACGTTGATGTACTGAAGATGGTCAGCGTTATTGGTGGTGTCCTTCGAAAACATCATAGATGGGCCCGCCGATCTTGTATAATCATCCGAGTATCTCGCCAACCCAATTATCGTTGTTGCAACATCAACCTCGCGTTCTATTGATTCAATTTCTCGCCCGTCAATAAGATATCTGGCGCTCTCAAATAACGCCATGATACCGTTGTTGACGAAGCCAACTCGAACACGATGGTCATCTGCGTATGGTGCATTATCGGCGGCATTTGTCACGAGTTCTCCCTCAATTTCGATAAACGCTTCACACGGCAGAAAGTATTTACTGGTATCTTGGACCTGAAGTTCAATTCGCGATCGTAGGTCGGGTTGCGCTGCATAATAAGAATAATATTGATAATCACGGACAGAATCATCCCTGCGCACTGGGGCGTCCATATCAAACGCGGGATCAGCGGTTCGCGCAAACATTCTATTATTTATCATGTTGATGTTTTCAATTGAAATCCATCAACGTCGTTTTCGTCGTAAATTCTTTGAATTTAAACCACTACCCGCTATCGCGTTCATGAGCGCGTTGGTTGCCGCATCGGCGGATGGCTGAGCCGCCAACGACTCTAATTTTTCTTCCACGGCGTTATTTATTACTTTACTGACATTTGCAGGCATCACTGTCGTTGATGGCATTACCGGTGGTTTCTGTTTTTTTCTCCTGAATTTCACCAATGACATTAGTTTGTCCCGCGCGGCAGAAAACGCCCTTCCGGCAACATCTCCAATAGCACTAATACCCTTATCACGAATAACATCAATAGCCTTCATTCCTAATTGTTTGGCTAACGGCGCTACTTTTGGAGCCATTCTTGTAAATAACCCCGCAATGGTGCTACCGAGACCATCTCCATAGTACGCGCGGTAAACAGGCAATCGCGAGTTTACCACGTAGACGAGTACTGGTTTATCGTGGTTGTAGTGTATGATCATCCTTATTAAAAACACCAGTTTTCCAATTAATCATCCACGAGTTCGTCTATGAGCGTTCGATATGCATTAATGTCCATAATACCGCCTGCAAATAACCGCTTGCAAATATCAGCGGCCTCATTGATTATTTCCGTAGAGTTATTTCCGGCTCGTTTTCCTCCAATTAGTACTTCCAGCCGTGATATATCACTGAGAACACTACCAGGACAGGTAACGCCGTAGGATTCTTTACCAACAGAGTATCCTTTTCCTTTTTTTGGTGTTATACTCTTAACTTCCTTGTGGAATTCATCGTAATCGGATTTACTACGATGTGGTAATGCATCTTTATGTTTACTTGCTAAATACACTATTCTTGCCCAGTCTTTTAACGACTTTATATTTTTCTCGTAACCGCTATTGATATGCTTCTTATCTCGTATGTTCTTAGCAAAATTGTTGGCAGTAAAATTAATTAATTCTTCCCTGTTGCTGAAGCCTCTAATTTGATCTATTGTGCTCTTCTTGAGTACAATACGGGGTATATTCCCCTCTTTTTCTTCCGGTATTTCTTCTTCTGGTGTTTCTTCGGGTATTTCTTCTTCTGGTATTTCTTCTTCTGGTTCTTTCGCAGTAGCACCTAGTTCTTCTTCATCGGCCATTGTAACATAAGGTTCTTGTGGTTCGGTTATAGCGAGTGGTGGTG
Source organism: Sinohyriopsis cumingii (assembly GCA_028554795.2). Classification (NCBI taxonomy): domain Eukaryota; kingdom Metazoa; phylum Mollusca; class Bivalvia; order Unionida; family Unionidae; genus Sinohyriopsis; species Sinohyriopsis cumingii. Next base: position 49,497,928 of record CM068830.1, on the reverse strand, counting down.
GCCTCCGTGTTGTAGCAGCCGCTATTTTTGCAGGAAGTGTTTCTAAAGACCTTTTTGTTTGTTCGGTCTGAGCCGCTATCTTTTCAAGCGCACCAAGAACGGGTACAGTTGCCGCCGTAACATCTTTGGTCGCTTTAGTTACCGGGGCAAAGAGTTGTTCGCTTCCAACAGTAAAATCAGTTTGCATTTGCTGCCGCGTTTGAAGTTGTTCTCGGACCCTGTCTCGTAACGGTATGAACTTTTTAAGCGCTGCTAGCCGCTCTCTGGCTAGCCGAGTAGTAAGTGATTCACCTACCATTATTGCAATTGCGAAGCAATTTCTAATTTCTCGCCGGAGGCTCCGTCTATAATTCTTCTAATGTTTTTGATTTTACTAGAAATCTCCCTGCGTCGTTCATAAACACGTCCAAGTTTTTTTCGTATTATTTCAACGGCAGTGAATAGTCCAATGAATGCATTTGCGTCATTGTGGTACAAGTTTTCATTGATCGTATGTTGTAATCGTTTTATAAAAAAATACTCGCGGGCCAGGGTAAAACGCCCCCGTTTCGATTGTTCGTTAATAATTTCATAATCGGATAATATTTTTTCACTGTCGAGACCATCAGATAATTCAATTCCTTGATTTTTTAATTTTGAAATCTCGGCTAATATATTATTGATGTCTTCGATATTCATTATTCTTATAAAACATCTTGTTTCTAATATCAAAAATATTAATAAAAAGAAAAATGAAACCCCGTGTATCAATCCCGAGGTGTTTAATAATTCGTTAGACGTGACCTCGTCAGCGCCATAGGCGCCGGTGACTTCGTATCTACATATGAAAATCGAATTCTATGCCCGGTCTTTTTTGAGATTGCTGTTTGATATACTCGTTCTGCTACTTTTCGTATTGAGGCGATACAAATGTCAAAGTATCTACTGGCTTCATTCATCGACTGAAATATTTTTTCCTCGTGAGTTGTTGTATCAAATGACTTTACGGGTTTTGCTTTCTTTGGGTATTTACCGGTTTGGCCTTTTTTACTATTTTCACTCTGAGAGATGGCTTGCAAGTTTGTAAGAGAATTATCAGTCTTATTATTATTAATATGATCAATAACAAGCCCATTCTCGATTAATCCGTGAAAACATTCATAGATGATTCTGTGACAGAGATATTTCTTCTTTCCGGCACCAAACATTAAATACCCGTGATTATTTACGGTACCAACCGGCTTCTTCAGTTTGCGGTTTCTAACAATGCCGTCGCGAGACGCCTCGTAACTGACGAACACAGGATGCGGCTGAAATTCTTGGTCCATTTGTATAATAATACTACTTGTCTAATTTATTATTTGGTTTAATTATGAATCTTTCAACGTAGTCTTGAGGGGTTTTGATGACGAAGTCTGCGGTGGGGTCAATGACGGCGTTTTTAATTCGCTTGTCATAATAGCGTTTTAGTTCCCTGTATCGCTTTCCGCCACAATTAATACACAACTGGGATTTTCCTCTTACACCGACGTGGCAAACCAAGCACGGTAGGGGGCCAAGAGAACCATTACGAACGCTTTGTAAATGATATCCGCAGAATTCACCTCTACATGATTTATTGCACGGGGTTGTCGACCCAATCATCAACCATTTGCAGTGATTCATTATACTATATTCTTTCATTTAAATACTTGTTTTAATTATATGGATGAGTTTGAGAGATTAGCAGTAATTAAGCCCCGGAAAAATATTAGGTTTAATCTCGATAGAGTCCTCAAGGACACACCAAAAGCGTTAATAAACGATAAAACCCTGTTGAGTAAAATACGCGATTGTATCAATGAATTCAAACGTGATGGTGCATCTCATAGTTGGTCAACATTTCGAATTGATGGCATTGTTGATGCTACCATGAACGACAACCGCGCAGCAACGATAATATCACAACTTGACGGTAAAAGGTATTTCTTCAGAGTAAAATTCATTGTCCGGGTGGAATCAGGCGATTGGATCATGCGTGATAAATTTGAACCAGTTCTCAGCGACAAGAAAACAGTCACTGTCAGCCGCGACTCCAAGCCGGGGTTGTTAACCGGAATTGACAAACCATACTATGAACGAGCGTATCCTGAAACAGCAGTTGTTTATGGAATATACTCGTTAAATAAGAAACCTGATATCGGAAAACTGAAACCGATGAAACAGTCAACTGGGATAAATTGTGTAGCAGAACGAATAATAGAGCATTTTACAAATGCATGTCGAGGAAACAAATTGACTGATTTACGACGTAGCAAAATCAACCAGTGGGAACTAACCGTAAAAGAGCGTGGAGCAACCATCAGCGACATAGCGAGATTAGAAACATCGCTGAGATTTCCAATAACCGTTACAACGATAACCGGTGAAGTATTATACGAATCGAAGTATAAATCGAAGGGAGCCCCAATCAAAATTATTGATCATAACGAACACGCATGGACGCCCGCGATCACAATATTTCCACGGGATAGAACAGTAAAGTATATACCCGAAGAATTTTTAGGAGAAGAATTCTCCCGGGATGGTTTTCTCGCGGAGAGGAAACTATTTGATGCTATTGCCTACTTGTGTAAAAACGACCCTGTATCAGTGTGGTTACTTCGCAGCGCTGAAAACGATGCGGATACCTTTGATCAGTTTGTAAGACCAAACGGCGAATTATATCGCACTGAAGCATTTCACAACAGGATGAAAAAAACCGCCATGGAATTTGAGGAGCATGATGAACAACTGCTAACAAATTGTTTTACGATTCCATCGGTTGCGGCTCATGTTGCAGCAAGGAAAAATGCGTGGAGACCAACGCGCAAGGAATTTTTACCGGATGTACAATCCAGTTGTTTGGAATACTATCACGGTGGACTATGGAACACTGAATACAACCGCGACGCTATGATCTCGGTTGATATGGTTGCCTGTTATCCAGCGAGTTTTCTCGGGTATGGATCCGCCGCTGAGTATTTCAAACGATTTGGACACCCCAGACATGAAATGACTCGTGTTGCTATTAATGGACCACTGCCTGATTTTGATTTAACCGGATTCGCTCGCATAGTATCATTTGAGTTCGCGGCAGGACTTCATCGCTGTTGCTATATTTGGATCGGTAGACACATGAATGAAAAGAAGTGGCTGCCAATAGCGCTGCTACGGTATATGATTGATTGTAGCATGCTAGTTTCGTTGATTGTCAGTGACGCGATTATATCATACCGAGCGCAGACTGAAGTCTGGTTACCAGAACCGGAGCGTCTAGATAGCATAATTGACGAGTCCAGAAAGCACATTGATGCCGACGAGGAATATATCATCGAATGGTCCAGGAGGATATTTAACCAACGAAACCGCGAGGCAAAAGATCTCGGTAGAAGAATAATTGGTAAGTTTACACAAGGTGGAAAAAACTGCGACTACAAACGATATTGCTCACGGCTGATTATAGATGACGCAGAATATGATTTCGTAATCAAGGACGCAGTGGCAAAAAATAGATACGTGAACTGCAAAACAGCTTTCTTGTCCAATGGAACAAAGTTGGGTACAGTTGTTTCCTACAGCGATGGAGACAGCCCAGCATATCCACATTTGAGGGCGTCTATGCTGGGTTACGCCGCTATCAATTTATTCTCGATGATAAATAGATTTCCCGATACCGCGGTTAGAGTAGCCGTTGATTCATTTTATATTGACGTAAAGTATAAGAAAAACGTAACCGAGTTTACTAGTCCGGACGAGAGTTGGGGTACATGGAGAATTAAAGAAGAAATACGACGCGATTATTCCCCGTCAGCAAATGTCATCGTTGAGAACAATTACCTACGCGGTGATAAATTATCAGAATGGTCTAATGCACCACCGTGTTCTGATCCAATTTGTAGACACAAGACGGTTTATTTAAGCGGCTGTGGCGGGTCAGGAAAGACGACTCGGGCAATTGAATTATTTCGAACGCGGGCAAGTATAATCGTGCTTACACCGACCCATAGACTAGCGCGAGAAATAAAACAACGAAATGTTGACGCCGTTACTTATCACAGCTTTTTTCGATACAGCGGCGGCGAGTGGACTCCTGATCGAATGGGTGAAAAATTTATTCCCGACATTATCATCTGGGATGAGATATGTACTGTTTCGTTAAATACTTTACAAATGTTTCTTGAGTGGTTGCTGCGTGCGAATACAGCGGTAATCATGTGTGGGGACCATGGCCAACCACCACCATTTGTCGGCGAGGGTCCACATGATTGGTTAAAGGGTTTTGTGGACTATTATGAAGAAACCGATACTGATTACCGAGCACTTGATGAACAACTGCGCGAGGTTAAAAAACTAATCAGATTACAGCCGGATAGAATTCAATGTGAAATAATCCGCGAGGTGATTCCGGAAACGCCGTTGAATGAATTCTGGGAAACATGGAGACCAAACGATTTGATTGTAGCGAGCAGAAAGATAGTCAGAGACACACTTCAGCGGAGGTTGTTTGCGTTGCATAAGGAAAAGTTTCCAACGCGTCCAGTGCCGTTATGTTATAGACCCGCGGACACACGGCGGCAGAACATTGAAGTTGAAATTCCAGCCCCGACAGCGTCGGGGACAAAAAAACAAATTCTCGTGCTGAATGATATCGTGCTCGTTGATATCGGTGTCGTCGAGGACGCGCTACGTGCTGATAAATCCCCGTGGACGCTAGGATACGCAACAACAATACATTCCTCGCAGGGACTAACCATCACGGACACAATTGTTTGGATAGTTGATAATCGCATCGAATGGTCAAATCTAGTCTATCTTGCAGTGTCCAGAGTACGAAGGATAAATCAGCTTCGAAGAATTGTTATTGACGAAGCCAGTGACGGAGTCACTGACGAAGCCGGCGACAAAGTCACCATCGATGCAAGCGTCATTGATAGAAAACTCTCGGGTTACCGCCAACAGGATAAAAAAAAACAGCGGCGTTTTGATATTGATGCCGAATTAATAATCTCGCTACGACAACAACAGAATAATCACTGCGCGAGTTGCAATTGTATAATGAGTTGGCGTTATTCGGATAAAGACACTCGCCAATTTACCGTGGATAGGATCGATAACAGTCTCGGTCATGTCAAAAACAATGTGAGGTTGACCTGTCTTGAGTGCAATAGACGCAACGGCGCTAGTTAAGACCACGTGGGGGTAATTGAGTATCGTTAGGTATCACTTGTAGTTGCTCGCGTGTAAATCCGCGCTGAGGAGCAGTTGAATCCAGTCTGTAGATCGGTGGTCTACCAGTTGATCGTGTTATCGTTGATATGTTATGTGTGGTAACACTCCAAATAGGATCAGTAGCTCTTTTTTTACCGCCTTCAAGCTCTCCTGGTTCATATAGATATCTAACGGTGACATCGCCAAGAATCGGCTTGGAAACGCTATCTATTTTTGATCTTCCGGGTATATACTCGTATTTAATCGCGTCGCTGGGCTTCATGTTGATTGCTCGGGTAATCTCGTTATTTAACGCTGCAATTACACCTGGCAACCTTTTAACCCATTCACGAGATCGTTTTTCTTGGATGAATTCCTTCGCGTATTGATATCCAAATAACCGTTCAGCGAGAGTCCGATTGAATCGTTCAACAATTGCCTGATCACGATGTAGCGCAGTATGACCTCGTCGTATCGCGACGCTATGATGTTTCAGCGTTGATAAAACAGCGCCGCGAAATTCACTACCGGGATCAACTTGTAATAGATTTGGCCAGCGCAGAGGGCCTCTTCGATAAATTCTTTCAAATGCAGCGGCTACTTCAGTTGCCGACTTTGTTTTTAACGGCTCCGCTTGTTTGTATCGACTCGCAACATCAACTACGGTTAGCGCGTATTTGTAACCGTTGTCATGCGGCAGAAATAGTATATCAGCCTGATGAACTTCATTAGGTACGCTGACATCAAAGCGCGAGAAGTTGATTTGTTTAGGCGGTGGTAGATAGATTTGCCATATAGCCTGTTTGGATAACCAATTAGCCGCAGTGGTCTTTGTTACCTTTGCAGCGCTTGCAAGCTTACCAATTGCGGCCTTCCCCTTCCAGTATCCTCTCGGAGAATAATAGATGGAATCCATCGTTTTTCTTGGATGATTGTTATTAATTACCAGCGCCAATCATTAATTTACCTTTCATAGCCGATTTTACCAACCATGAGGCCAATTTTTCTTTGACGGATTTATCAGGAATAGCATTTAGCGCGTGAATTAATTTTACGTCCGCGATATGACGCTGTTGAAGATCGCTACTTTTGTAAGCAACATCATGAGCATGACACGCCTTATCGATAGCGTTTATTGGGTACTCACCGGGTTTGGGCTGATTTTGATCATCGAGTCTGATATCTAATCGTGTTCCGGGGCCACAGTAGCTATATCCTGGAAGGTGCTTTTCTCCTGGATACTTTGCCCACGGGGTTCCGGGGAGTTTTGATAACTTGGCTGCAATATCACCTCCTCGCTTTTTTTTAAAACATCTCCGGGTCTAATAGAAATAAATCTAAATTTCTTTGTACCGCATTGTACACACTTACCAGTAAGCGCCGATCTGTTATTTCTTGTCGTAACGGTTGTCATATCATTTGTGCCAGTACGTACTCTACACTTCACACAATATAGATCCATAATTTATGTATAGAGATATGAATATAATTGATTTTTCGGCGACTAAAACAAGAGAACCAGTTAAGCATGTTGCAGCGTTACCAAACTCGATCCGGATGATTATCATCGGACCATCTGGATCCGGCAAGACGCAATTGTTACTCAATTTAATAATGAGATGGATGAAGTGGGATAAGTTGTATTTGGTTGCTCCTAGCGTAGATGATCAACGATGCTACGAGGTGTTGAAAGATTTCAACGAGAATGCATCAGCGATCGCTAAAAAAAATGTTATTGAGTTTATTACGGATATCAATGATGCACCGGGTATTGATGATATTGATGGCGACGTTAACAATCTAGTCGTGTACGATGATGTTATGTTAGACAATCAAAAGAACCCAGCTAGGATATTTTCCAGAGGCAGGCATAAAAACACTGACGTGATATATGTCACTCAACGATACACTCAGATTCCAAAAGTAATCAGAGATAACTGCAATATTCTTGCTGTATTCAACGGCGTTGATACACACACGCTACGAAATATTTGGCAGACATGGTGCGGCGGTGACATGGACTTTAATGTTTTTCGAAACTTTTTTAGTCATGCTCAGTCGACCCCACATGGATTCGTAACGATAAATTTACATGATCCTCGGACACGATATCGTATCGGACTTGACCAAATATTCGGTTAGTTGTAAATAATTTTTATTGTAAGCAGCAGAGGGGGCAATGACATCGACGCGGTCGTCGATGTGCTTACCGGACGCTGACGACGCTGGGGATCGACGCGCAGAAGGTGTTAATTAAACCAAATGACGACGCGACGATCCCCCAACGACGTCGTCGTTTTTTTTTTACCAGGCGCTGACGACACTAGATCGTTGAGTGCAGAAAGTAATAATTAAGCAAAATAACGATTGGACAAAATGTCCGATTCGCCCCCTCTGCTGCTTCTGTGCTAATAAATTACATGAACCTGTTCTATATTTTAGGGCAACAGAGGGGTCAAAATATTACGCGAGGATGCTCTTAATAGGGAACGTATAGGTGTTACGAGTACATGGTAGAAACGTGAGATAGAAAATCCTCAGTGTAAATATCTGATGTTGTTGCAACAGCATAACCGACATATCTGAACTACATAGAACAAGTGTGCATGTTCTACTGTTAGTAGCAAGAGCTGCCTACATAAACATTTTGCATTGGTAAATACTGCCAGCTGTATTCATCATTATTTTGTTCCTTTAGTCGAGCACTGATTAAAAGTGCTCGTTGTAGAATATGCTCCTCTACAGCATTCTTCAATATGAAACCAGAAGTTTTATTTGGTAAATTCTTTTTTGTTCTTGCTGCTACTGAGCCGCTGTTTGTTATAGTTATTTTACTCCACCCACACCCCACACCCGATTTTGGGGGGAAATGTATAATTGACATGTCAGGTTGGATCATAATTCTGGAATTATAGATCGTGGGTATATCTATGGACTCTTTTTCATGTATATATCATGAAATATGATATTTTAAAAGTTGTTGCTGAGAGAGAAAATATCTCAGTATCTTTTATTTGAACAGCATTTTGGAAAGTAACATTACTCCATTAAGAAGACAAATCAGTTATGCAGAAAAGGTAAAAATTAAGACCGTATCACCGTAAAAGAAGTGTGTGAAACAGGCGCAAAAGAATTTTAAAGGAGCAGCGCTATTTCGAGAGGAAACTTGTCTTTTTTGGTAAGAGAATTGGCCGAAAGCAGTCACATCCACGGGCCTCACCATTATTCATATCTTTGTTCTCCTAACGTGGAGAGTCTTTATATTGCGAAGAAGAGTGTTTTATAATTTAGAATGGCACTTATGCAATTCCGACACAACCCGACTGAAGGCAGAAGAATTTAACTGATGCACAAGAAATTGTTATATCTTATATCTAGACATATAATATTTTTCTAATGAAATCATGTGCCCAGCCTGCTCGCCTGCGTGGGTACGCATGCCACTGTTATGGTCTTTGCATTAATTTCCTTGTAATGTTTTAATTGGCTGTAGTCATGTGAGTTTGAAAGTTCATCATATCACAGCACAGTCTACCTGAACAAATTCTATTCTTCAAATTAACCAAGCGTTTTACTTTGGTTTTAGAGCCAAAATAAATACGTTCTGGTGACGCCAGTGTTCCTTCTTGCATAGTGACTGGTGTTGCATGGATCTGAACAGGCACTGCATCCCAATCTTCAGGCCAACTATGACAGCATTTCTTTCAAGAGATTGCGACTAATTACAACATGGGGTGGTGGTGGAGGAGGAGCAAATAAATGTTTACTAAATACTGGACAATACAAATGACCTTTTCTTGCCGAAGGGAAAGACAGAGCACGGGATGTGTGCAGATTAGTGCAAATACTTATGATTCTTTATTACAAAGATGGCTGCAATACCTTGAAAGTTTTGCGGCTTATAATAGCCAAAATATTCTGAATTTAAGCATTTCAAAGTGATCTTAACCTTTCCTTATGACAAGAATAAGCGTTGGGGCACCAGAAAACGAAATAGCAATACTTAATTTATTTACAGTTCAAGTAGTATTAGGATATTGCTTTCAAAGGTTCTGGACGTAGTCATTATACTATTAATAATTTATAATTAATATGTCCTGGCTTTAGTGGCTCGAGGTGATACATGGACAAACAAAAAAAATAATAAAACATATGCTTGCTTAACCCAAATACAAATTTGACAGTATTTCATTCCATTTTTATTTCACAAACAGATCTAGCTTGACAGCAATCTCTCTAACGTTTACTTAACCTATAGTCCAAGTTTGACAGCAATCCTTTTAATGTTTACTTAACCCACAGTCCAAGTTTGACAGCAATCCTTTTAATGTTTACTTAACATACATTCCAAGTTTGACAACATTCTGTTTAAGGATTACTTAAACCCACAGTCCAAGTTTGACAGCAATCACTTTAATGATTCCTTAATCTACTATTCAAGTTTGACAGCAATCCTTTTAATGTTTACATAACATACAGTCCAAATTTGACAGCAGTCCGTTTAATGTTTTCTTAACCCACAGTCCAAGTTTGACTGCAATCCCTTCTTTGCTTACCTGATCCATTGTTCAGTTTGACAACAATCTCTTCAATGCTGACTTAACTCAAAGTCAAGCGTGACTTCTGTCCTTTCAATGCTTATTTAACCATCAACCCTTGCTAGACAGCAATCCCTTGTAACGTACTGGACTTGTCACTAAGTAAAAGAAAAATTGTTTATTAAAACGCACCCAAAATTATTAAATGGCCTTGACCTTGTATCAGGCATAAAATAGCTAACATTTAAGGTTTATTGATTATTCGTGAAACAATAGGACATGGCCGGTTAATTGATCAATGTCAATATCTCACGTTTGTTTAAGCAGGTTCTACTGAGCTTAATTAAAATAGGTAAAAATTGAATAAATATATACCTTTCAGCAAAGGCACTTGATCCAACGGATGTACATTTCAAAATGTCTAGGTTGTATCTTGACTTCAGGACTCACATTACAAATTCATTTCCCATAGTAAACCTATGCAAACACCATAATATTACAAATTCAATAACTTAAAATTTTTGAACGTTCATGATAAAACCTATATTTATCAGTATAGGTAAAACATGGATGTCAGCTTCCGTGTTAAGGAAAGAATATGAGCCGCGGCATTTTCTGGACCTGCATGTGTTTGAAACATGTGCTTTCAATTCCGCACCAAAGAGTCAGGCGCTAAATTTAGTAATGAGTGTTCCAAAGTCAAGACTATTAAAGAACTGAAATTCCATCAATAAAACCATGTCTCTATTTTTTCACTTACAACTAGGATAAGCTCTCAAAAGATTCTTTTTCCTAAAACATGATTCATATTATTAACAAATCCATGTCAGCCAAACCCATATATACTCTATTTTTTGTTCACCCATTTCCAGGCTGGTTCCCATTTTTCCATATCATTAGTACTGTGTATCCTTCAGAATCATCTTACGTTGCGAAAATGTCATCATGCAGTTTGGAACTGATCGTACTCATGTAGTGTTTTTGTTTTCTGTAGAAAGTGTCTCTTGTTATACTGCTTTTATGATAATCTCGTTAATTAAGCCCCTTTCACCTATTTTGTTACCGCTATAAATGATATACTCTTAGAACAAATGCTGCCATGGTATCCAAGGTAAATATTTGCGCCCTAAACAATTCGGCTTTTAGATGGCTTTTATCTAGCACCAAAGTCAAAGGGATAAAACACCCCTAAAAGTAATATCTAAATCATAAACGAGAAAATCTCATCAGCGATTTCTGATTGGTTTAGGTCGATTTGATATCCCAAACTTTAAGTTGAATTAAAGCACCAAAAAACAAAAAGATATATAATCTTTTGGGGTCAGATGAGAATGAAGTCCATTAGTGTGCGATGCTATTCCTGGTTCAGATACGTTGTTCAAGTTTTCAGAATAGATGATAAGGGTCAAAGAAACTATTACCTGGCATAATGTATGGAAATTTAATTAAGGATGTAGAGACACAAATATTGTGGTATTTAACTGTACACATGTACTGGTATGAATATATTGGTCTAACAAGCAAACTTGACATTTTACAGGCGGCCAAAAAAGCAGCTCAGATAAGAGATATTTTAGAAGCACGTTTTTTATGAAACTCATTTCAATACTCATAGGTTATTGGCTGAGTATTGAAAAATATTGGTCCAGAGTGCACGTGGCAAAGGATGCTTGCGAGAGCATCCTACGCCACATGAACGAGGGCCCAATACTTTTCAATACACAATCAATAACCTTTTTATTAATTAGCTTCAAACAAACATGTTGATCATTATGTTATTTTAAAGAAATAATACAATTAAAACAATACATTATTTGTACGTGTTCTTCAATTTGTGAATGAAGCATGAGCACTGCGCATTAATATACACTATTTTACTACTATGAAAGCGCGCGTCAGCAGTGAACCAGACTTAGCTTGTTAAAGAGAATGGAATGTTATGTAGCCAAAATAACAAAATATTGATGCGAGAAACAATTGATGAAATGTTTTTGTGTTCTGTGATTTGAATGGTTTTATTTGGTGGCACTCCGGCTTTTGAGAGTTTGTTAAACTTGTTTTCCGCGATCTTTACTCTGAAGTCTCTTCATTTTCACGAGCAACCTTCACCAACATCGCCAGGGCATTGTGTCCCATCAATCGTGATTGATACCTTAAAATAAAGATCGATATGCATTTTGAAGTAGTTGTGTTTCACAAGATTCCAAGTACGTTATAAAACAATATTATTCAGAGTAAATAAAAGTACACGTTTACATGAAATAGAACACGATCATACACCTGCTGATTGATACATTGTATCAAAGATAAGTATTACGTGTTCTCTCTCTCTCATTTTGTATTTTATCTTGCAATTTTAAGTCCTTAAATGTGGATCTATTAATAATTTCTTTATTTAATTTTGGGGTTAGCTAAAGCAGTCATTTTTAAAATTTAAATTCGGATGAGAGCTATATTTAGACGTCACATATGCGTATAGCAACTAAAGGTTAACTAAGACAGTCATTCAACAGGTCTGGGTGGATGTTTTCGCCGCTTCATGGGATTGCTTTTAAAAACATTTTATTTGAAATTTTCCAAGTCAGCTGGATTTATTTGTAGACATCTTTTCTCCACCTTTATCTCTTCCTCAAACAGATGAAAATATAATATAAATCTCTTCTGGACTCATCTCAAGCAATCCGTAGAAACCATCACAATTTCCAAGTAGACAAAATTAGTTCTTCGAACGAGTGCAAGCTATAACCGTATAAGGAGCTATTTATGAAGTATAAAATATAATGCAAACAAAATAAAAATGTCCAAACAACACTTCTTTATAACCTTCTAACCTTTTACATAGAATACTGACAGTAATGAGGCGAATTTATTCACCAGTGGGACGAAAGAAATAATAGAAAAATTCCTGAAAGAAAAATTAGAGTAATAAGAAAAAAGACAACTTGCTAAATACTCAATGAAAAGAAACACAAAAGCAAAATAGTGCAGCTTGGGTCTAATATGGAATTAGTTGGGAGCTAAGGCGAACGACATAGAAGTAGTTCGAAGTTAATATTGACATTCTAGGAGTTAATATTGACATTCTATGAGTTAATATTGACATGCTAGGAGTTTATATTAACATGCTAAGATTTAATATTATCATGCTAGGAGTTAATATTGACATGCTAGGAGTTAATATTAGCATGCTAGGATTTTATCGTAACATGCTAGGAGTTTATATTAACATGCCAAGAATTAATAATGCTAGGAGTTAATACTGACATGCTAGGAGTTATTATTAACATGCAAGGAGTTAATATTAACATGCTAGGAATTAATATTGACATGCTAGGAGTTATTATTAACATGCTAGGAGTTAATATTAACATGCTAGTGTTTATTATTAACATGCTAGGAGTTGTATTAACATGCTAGGGATTTATATTAACACGCTAGGAGTTAATATTGACATGCTAGGAGTAATTATTGACATGCAAGGAATTGATATTAACATGCTAGGAGTTTATATTAACATGCTAGGAGTTAATAGTGACATTCTAGGAGTTAATATTGACATGCTAGGAGTTATTAATAACATGCAAGGAGTTAATATCGACATGCTAGGAGTTAATATTGACATGCTAGGAGTTTATATTAACATGCTAGGAGTTAATAATGATATGAGTTAATATTGACATGATAGGAGTTATTATTAACATGCTAGGAGTTTATATTAACATGATAGGAGTTAATATTAACATGCTAGTAATTTATATTAACATGATAGGAGTTAATATTAACATGCTAGTAATTTATATTAACATGATAGGGTTTATATTAACATGCTAGGAGTTTATATTAACATGCTAGGAGTTTATATTAACATGCTAGGAGTTTATATTAACATGCCATGAGTTAATATTGACATGCTATGAGTTAATATAGACACGCTAGGAGTTAATATTAACATGCTCAATGTATATATTAGAGCATGGACTTGTCATGTAATACATGCTTATGTCCTGTATGAGATGATGTGGACACAGCTATATCTTTAAATACTGATTCACACATTATTATATTGCAGCAAAATATTTTTTCAGATCTTTCATTCGGTTAGACAAGATTGAATGATTATTCGAAAATATAACAATTCTTGAAATCTCATGCGGGATTTCGTATTGCTTGGTATTGCGAATTTTCCGTTGATTTTTTCAATAGGATTTATACATAACAAAAGACATCTATATTAGAAAATAATACAATTATAGTTGTGATTTTAAATATGATGCATTTTATTCTCAAGGAAGGAGACTTGATTTGCTGTCACGGACATGTTTTCTATTTCATTGTTCAGTAGGCATATAGTCATAAATGCATATATATCATTTTTACTTCACGTCTTCCACCTTAACAATCATAGCTCAATTTGCATTTTAGGGTCACGATGCGGTGTAAGAGCGATTTCAATTTGCAGTTAGTGTTACGAAGAAGTTCTTTCTGACGTAGATCGTGATGAAACTAAAACAAGCTTTCACGTAATTGACCGATATTGTCGGTTCAGTACCAAAGCCAGAGAAAAACCTGATGTACATCGGCTAATCTTGCTTTCATATCCCAACCCCGTTTTTAGGATATTTCTATCCCTTTCTATGTGCTTTTATATTATTTACATCTTGTATACTGCAAAACGAATAGTAACATCAGTTCTGCTTGTCAAACTTCTCTAACAAAAACAGGGTGACTTAAAGAAAAGGATAGTTCTCAGCGTCTATGATCAAAAGAAAGAAGAGTTCCCATTGCCCACAACTAATTCAGCTCTCTACAAGGGAAGCGTGTCTTTCTTAAAACAAATGGAGATTGCCTATGTGTATACATTTGCTGAGCTTTTTGAAGCGCCACCTGATGGGAACAAAGTATGTTTCATAGTGCGAATTAAATGGAAATGAACAATGCGTGATTTATATTCTTAAGTGTTAAGTCTAAGCTACACAGATACGGTTTTTGTTCCATTTTTAGCCCTGTATACATGTCTTTTTAGTCAAACCCAATGACTATTTTTATTGTACTATAAATGCTGAATTTAGTGAGTAAAAAGAAATGAATCACCTAGCCAGTACTTGAGTTCATGTAGTACTCTTATGTCCTGCAAGTGAGTGGTTATTGCCTATCTTCTACGTAAATCTAAGTCATAATACTATTACTTGACTTTGATGCGTAATAGCTGCACTAGTAAACGTATCGAAACGTAATGCCAATTAATTGTCTGCGTCGCTTATTGATACAAAATAAATTAGTTGTATTGAACAAAAATAGGTACAAAACAAAATAAGAAAGTGGAACTTAATTGTCCTCTCCAATTAAAAATGTCATGTCGTTAATCTTACTGTTGTTGTACTTAGATTCCAAAAAGAAATTATACTATAAATAGTCTGAAGGTTTCCTGGCACGCCTTTAATGCATTTCGTGACAATTTTGTTTTAAAAGTAGATTATGAGGAGTCGTTTTTGTATTTAACTAATCCAGAAGCAAATTTAAAAACATTTTATTACCAAAACGTTACCGAAGAATGTGTTTTATCTGAAGAGGGCGACATATGTTGCATTAACATATTAAACCCAATCAGACTGAAACAAACTAAAGTATTTTGTCCATTCAGACCTCGACTGTAGCATACGAGGTAGGTCATTTTTCCCCATTGGTGAAAACTCGTGCATATCTATAAGGAGAACATGCATCTGAATGGCAGAACTTGTCGACACCACAGTGACTATTTCTAATCATATTTGGATTCAACGTCTTACATGATCTTATATGATCAAGGTGCTGAATGAGTTCAGTTATGAGTAAGATCAACGCATTTTTATAAGGTAATCTTACATCTCACTGGCTATATCGGCTGACCATGTTACAACTCTGGAGACAACACTTGGATCAGATTTTGTTCAGTGTTGTTAAAGAAGTTTATATCATCACGATCTTAGAGAGACTTTATAGTAAGTGACACATGAGGCAATCAATCATTTGATTATCTGACCTTCTTTCATATCTATCCAGGGTCAATATTTCTTTTCTGATTCTATAAAACTTGTTAACTAGGTTCGTATCTTCAATATCTCAAATGAGTTCAGTTATGAGTGAAATGTAAGGGTATTAATTAATGTATTTATCTTTCGAAATATTAGTATCAAATTATAGTATAATACGTAAAAATGACGTGGTGTAAATTTATGGGGATAGTTCATGGAGGATTGTGTTCTATGAATACTACATCAGCTTCTAAACTGCAATGGACAACTGTTTGGTTATGTGCGCCATGTTCAATGATTTTCCATACACATGTAACATTGAAGTTAATCTCATGTTGATTTCCCAAAATGGTCCAAACAAATAAACGGTAAATGAGAAATAAAATTTGGAACAAATTAAATCAAGACCGAGTGGATACAGTGGAAAGAAAAATGCAAACACTGTTGGTTTAATTTAGAGGCAATCAGGAGCGGATTTATATTCTCAAGACCTGAACTTAGAGCACCAAAGAACATAAAAACAACATACAAATTTGTGTATTCAAATATTTGAGAATGGTCGATTATTTAAAAAAAAATTAATATCTGATCTTCTTTAAAGTCCATTTTATTCGATCAGCGCTACTCTTAAATCTGCTATTCGGTAATTGAATTGTTTTCATCCTATTACTCCGAAGTTTATGAAGCTGATTCTTACTTTAAGTGTTTGTTATTTTTCTTCTGTCTATTTCTATTTGTCTGGCAGATGGCTGGTCGTTGTTTTCATCTAGAACCTCGGTGAGCTTCCATATGATGACAACCTATTTTTTATAATATATTATTTCTTTTTGCCCTTTGCTTTTTTTAATGAGAAGCGACTAATAATTTCAAAAACGTGTCGTATACAAGATTGGATTTTGTTAAAGTTAGTGCTAACAGCTCTGAGGCAGATGTGTAAAGCAATAATTTATATATTATTTTGTGTTTATGTAAAACAAAAATCCTGTTTAATTTACTACTAGGTCAGGGTCTGTTGAAACCGCATCCTGAACATTCCATGTTGGCATTGACAACTAATTTAATTATCACTCATACGCATGCTTCTACGGAAGAAAAACAATTACGCTCATTTTGTACAATAATGATTTTCAGTCAATCAGAAATTTCGTTCTTTTAAATACGGGTACTTCGCAAAGGTAATTTCCGTAGCTCATAAAATAATTAGCTGCCTGTAAACACGCATCCTGAACCCAATGGCACAAAGCCGGCAGAAAAATGGTTTATATTCTTTCAAAGAAAAATCGCAGTATTGAAGTATGTAGGATCTACTTATATTTGTTGTTGTTGTTTGGTGTATAACGCTATTTTACAGCGCAATAGAGATAGTTTAATTGGTGAAGGAAGAACCCGGTAAAACCCTTCGAAGAACCACTGACCCAAGGGAAGCTACTGGCAAGCTTTCTCACATACCACATTGGCCGAGCCCGAGCGCTTTAGACAATTCGGCCACTCGCCACAAACCCCGCCCCGTAAGATAGTCGTACGTGCAGATAAAAAAGCCATAATTAATTCATTCAATCTTATCATCAACAATCAATTTGAATTTGTTTCTGGTGCCCCTGTTGGGGTGTTACCCTAAGCATTTGCTTAGTGTGCTTGATGTTAATCCGGCACAGGATCCAGTGCATTGAAAAGGACTGTTATTTGCCATAAAAAATTCAATTTCTCCCTCAGTTTAGAAAAAGTTCAAGTCATCGTCTTACTGAGATTTAAATTTTGGTCCATGGGTTACGGTATCAATCGCCTTGCCTGCATGCACCAACCATATACCCCTATACCATGCACACATCCCATCCCAAATAAAAGATTGAATATAGTCACTGAATATAAGTATGATAAAATCTGAACGTCAACTTTACAATAATAAATATTTACAAAAATATATTTCGATTCGTCTCCATATAGTTTTTTGTCGTCTTATGACTCAGCGAATTCCAAAGTATCCCATGTTAATTTGTAGATCAGATATGTGTTATATGATGGCATACTTAAATGACCTTAACTTGAAATATTTCTCTTATGAACAGATCTGAATTTTTAACCTTAAGACTTCCTTGAATTTCGCACAGACTCGATAGTTTTTATTGGCTTAAATGTTATTATCGTCATATATCCCGTCGATCCTGGAAATGGTGTAGTTGTATTTTGTTCCAATTCAAGCATCTTGATGTCTTCACAATGCACAAAAACCGCACGAATCCAATATCGCTAATTTCATAAAGTATCTAAACCGTCTTTATATCGACCTAAGGTCAAACAAGCCTCTGTAAGGTCTTTGCATTTATGCGAAAAAGAAATTACTAATATTTGTTTTGCCCACAAATGTTTTTTGAATAAGCAAAGAAAATTTTACCAGAAGTAAATGCTGAATAAAACAAATATATGAAATTCTTAAAATCGCGCCATGTGATGCAGGGAGTTGTACTTTGCATCTGTATTAAAGAACCATTTAACTGCAGTCACTCGAGGTATTTTCTTTCGATGTTTAGAAAATTATATCTGTCCACACACACACACACACACACAAACAGAACTTAAAAAGATGTAACAGCGAAGCCTCCACAGTAAATACGAAATTCAAATTTCATTCAACGTGCCATTTGCTAGGAGACTTTAGAGAGTTTTAATATAATCCTTCGACAGATTCTGTTTTGTCGAAACAGATACTAGTTTATATTTGAATACTTTTAACGCTCAAACTCGCTATGAAAAATAGATTCGTGCATAAATGCCCTGCGGCATCTACGCCATGTTGTATAGGCAATTAAAACCAACGGATGACGCATAACAAACTTCAGGGAGCTGCTGCGATATGTAACCTGTGTCTAACGAGATGACTGTCACAGGGCGGTCCAAACCTCGTCGTATAAATTTGACTGTCGTCTGCTAAAGCATCAGAGAACAAAAATCGGCCCACTCGACATAGCGGGAGAGAAGACCGCAAACTGAACTCTTCATATTTCCTGTAGCAGTACATGTTTATTGACTGTAGTTTAAAGATCTGCCGTTAAAAGTTTTAGTGACATATTTAGCATTTTTCTCATCAGTGACGGACTGAATCAATTTATATAAATACATTTTGTTTTAAAGAAAGTTTAATAATGCTTGCATCCGTGAAAGTTGTGAGCCTGGTTTGCTTCTGTTCCGGTTTGATCCTGGTTTATGCAAGACCTGCGAGCCTAGGTGATCCATGTACCATTCCTGTGAGAAAGTGAGTATTCTCTATCGCACACACACACACACACACACACACACACACACACAAATCATGTTACCACACCGCTGAAACTATGTTTGCTCGGTATAAAACATGAGAACATATACTTTTGACTTGCACGCAAGCAAGCAGAATTTTCAAAGTCGCAACTCATTTTCTGATTTACTATAAATTTATTTCTAACAAGCTAACTTTATTCCATATGCGGATCGACACCTGTGGTGCGGTGAGGTGCGGTGCACCACTTATCTTGTATTGTTTGGACAATATAAATAAGATTCTGCATAAAACCGCACAGTGTCTTACTTTGAGTTAATGATTAATAATACAATTCGGTTAAAACACACATTTTGCTTCATAACATTTCCCGTGCTGTCGTGCATTCCTGTTTAAGAAGAAAACTTGGGCATTACCGCATACCTTTCTTTTTAATTGTTTGAGGGGTAGAAAAAAGACATTACCTGGAGACGGGCATCTTAGCATCTGAATTTAAATTGTGGCTTTCGGTGTTGTTTTTTCCCCTTGTTTTCTTTTCTCTGTGGCATGCTGTGGTGTAAGGGATAAATAGGAAACTTGAACTGTATTATTTTCAGCGTTTTACAGGCAAACATCAAGGCATTACTACACATTGTAATCGAGCAAACGCACTGATAAATTTAGGAGATTTTGAAAATACTGCTTACATTGTTCTTTTGCTTAATCAAAATTATGAATAACACCGACAGTTCCCATTTCATATTTTGCGTCGTGCAGCTGAAATTTAATCATAAAGTAGCAAGAACTGATTGAAATTTTTCTTGATCTGCTTTATTTCAGCGAGGGAAAAATATATGATGGAGCAACTTTCTGTTCCACAACATCATTGCACATACCAATTATAGCAAATTGTCAATTACATTTACAAAATATGTGTATAAAATTTAATCAAAGATATAAAATTCTCATTTTCGCTGGCGTAAAAGCGTTTCATATTACCAAACGTATCTCACAATTTCTGATCTCACTTCCCCAGTGGCGTTTCCATTTGCAATTTCTTGTTACCGGCGCAGTAGTTTTATCTGGCATTGAATTCTGAACTTTCGCTTGCTCTTTTACAACTTTTCCAGAGATTGGAACAAATTTGTGGCAAGTCAAAATAGTCCTTGTGGAAAATCATGATTTTAATAACAAAAAAGACATAGCTTCACAATGAATCACCGGACGTTTCAAAAGAACTCAGTAGAGGAGGCCATTCAGACAACAATGGTTTCGGAAGAAATAACTTTGTTTGTAGTACGCTGATCACAATAAGATAAGGCCTGTGCACGAGTAGATAATATCGTGAAGGACCTACTTCCGGGCGCTTTAAAGATCACTTCTTTCCCCTTGTTTCGGAACAGCTACCTTTTATAAGGGGTTCACGATTTCCGATTAAACCAAGTTGACATATTGGCAGAATTTATTGATAAAAACACTTCATGTAGTGAACAACCTTTCGTTTTTATTGTACGCTTTATTTGCCGTGCAGATTAACTTCATTCTAACCGTAAATTTGCTCATTACTATTTGCAGTAGATTCATTTTGCTAAAACTTTGAAAACTTTTGCGCGAATAGAGAGTGGAACGCATTCTTTATTAAGTCTAATGGAATGGAGAAATTTTGTCGTCAAGGCCGAATTTCGTTAAGCGCGGGATAAATAAATTCCTTTGAGACGTTTGTGAAACAGGAAAGTCTTGAATACCGTGTTCGTTATAAACAAATTTTACTGCATTATGCAAATGGAGATTTCTTTTCTCCTTGAAAAAGTCTTTATGACAGAAAACGTTTATGTATGTTGAGGAACTTTCATTAGATCTGGACAACAGATGTCGATACTATAATGATTTATATTGTACATATTATATTGTATAACCCATTTAAGTGGCCAGTTGACCTGAAGAGTCCTTGACCGACTCTTGTGTGGGGAACAACATGTTAGTGAAGACAATGAACCGCTTACATTGGGAGAAGAGAAAATTAATGTTATAGCATGAAATGTTTCCCATTATAATGTCAATAAAATAGGCCTGACTACTACTTTAGACGTTCGCCAAGGTCTTTCTCCTTTTTTTGGTTTACGATGAAAGAGCTAATTTACAGTTATTAGCGTTGTTTAACATACACCTTTGCCTTTGAGCTTTTCCTTTCCTCGAGGCGTAGGCCAGGAAATATACAAATAATCCACCTATAAAAAAGGCAATTAAATATACTAGCTATTTTGCGTTGCATAGCTTAGAAAACTGCTCATTGAGTCAGCAGTTTTCAGAAAAATATTGTTTTCTTCGTGGTAAATTTTGAAAATGTTAATTACAAAAAATATAATGTTCATTGCCTTCAATACTATGTCAGTCTTTAAACATTATTTATATAGTCACACTAGGCATGGGTTCTGAGGCACTAGAGATTCCAGATATAAGTGATAAGCATACTTTTTTTTTATCTGGGCGAAAATATAAACAATTCATGAAGAATGGTGAGCATGATCATTTTTGTGGTGGAAAAGTGGAAAAATATCAATATTATTAAAATAAAAATAGGCTATAATTGTATGCCTTCAAACACGTTAAGTAAACAGCGAAATTCACTTATAATTATATTACTTCGTGTATTTATTAAGCTGACGCTACAGTTTTTTTCCATTTCTCTTTAATAAACGAAAAATAAATCTTTTGTTATAGGGTTCATCTTAAAATGGAAAGGCGTATACCTTTAATATTGTAACGGAGCAGTCACAGTACTTGTTCTGTACATTTGAAAATAAACATTGATGTTGCTTAATTTAGTCAAATAATATTTATGACAAATATTTGCTTCTGCAGTGTCAAGGATCCACAATCGATTATGGTTGCCTTTGAAACTGGAAGACCCAATGTTGTACATTTATACACATGTCCCTGTCACCATCAAACGTTTGTATACATCTGCTGTTATCATCTTGAACGTTTCTGACAGCAGCTAAACAAAATTAATTCAAAAGTCATACATTCCCCGGTATAACGTTCAGTAATTAATTCTGCCTGTGTTAATTCTACCTGTGTTAATTCTGCATGTGCAATTATGGCACTAATTAAATAACAGGTTATTCATCATTGTCAAACTCACGTCTGTAAGAGTGGCTAAACAAGATATTTATAAAGGTGCTAAAGGTTGTGTCAAAACAAGAAAATGCATCTTGTCAAACACATTTCTAAAGATAATTTTGCCGTGTCTCTAGATTTTCGCGGTATAGATTTTGACGCGTTGGCTTCTACATAATATTTATCACCAGGACAAACCACATACAATTGACATATCTTTATACCGTGTCATATTAGAGGGTTAAAGTATCTTTACAATGCAAATATAAATGTAGACTCAAGTAAAAAAAGTATTATGTTGACAAGATTTTATTGTTTTATCCTTGACTCGACGTTCAGTGACGTCATTAATCACTTTAGAAAAGATAAAGCGTAAAGGAAATATAGAGTTATACAAATATTTATGTAATATTATTCATCGAGTTATCGCTACCAACAATGAAGTATTTTTGTTAGTGGAAAGGCATTTAACTCTCATTAGTACTATAGGGGTCCTTGTCCCTTTTGTTTAATATGTTATAACATATTATGCAGTTATACATACATACATACATATATACATACATACATACATACATACACATACACACAGACGTACGTACGTGTGTGTGTATGTTTGTTTCCGGGTAATATCCAACATTATTTTTGATGTTTTCAGAGTAATATCAAGCATAACTTTGTGCTTCCGGAATATTAATCCACAAAGCTTTGTGCGTTCCGGGCAATATCCAACATAGCTTTGTGTTTCCGGGCAATATCCAACATAGCTTTGTGTTTCTGGGGTATTATCCAGCATAGCTTTGTGTTTCTGGGGTAATATCCAACATCGCTTTGTGCTTCCGAAGCAAGGTCAAACATAGGTTTGCTTCCAGGACCGATATCAAATACAGCTTTGTGCTGCTCAGAAACGCTCCTTGTACTAACTGGAGAGTCTCTCTCAGAGTCTTTAAAACTTGTACCTGCTAGTACCGTTTGTTCTTTGACTAATCGAAGGCCTGCCTGACCATATAGGTGAACTAGACAGTCGCCAAAGGCGCAAGGCACTGAGGGACGCCAAGGGAGACGATGCAAAAGTCATATTTCGCCTAGGTCGGCAAAAGTACCTTCTCCGGTCCTGTACTAGTCTGAAATTGAGAAGAAAAAAAATATCAGTAATGTTTTTAACGAAAACCGTAAAAATAAGAGAATCGAGATGGTCAATTATTAATATCCGGTACAATAGTTTACGAAAGGAAACTGAGGAATGACAAATATAATACACATATTTGCGCTTTGAATGGAGTTAACGATATGCTCCTGGTAATTGTGTATTGACCAAGTGGATGAACTCCTCACATCCCTGCAATTGTGCCCTCTACATAATATAGTTCCACAATTTTTCTTGTTGTTCACAATCACATATACAAATTGATAAGTTGATTGTTTTCTGTTTGAGTTTCTAGTTTGATTCACATTTATTAAATCAATGTAAGATACACTCATGATTTAAACGTGAAATATGATTTATATGAAGAAAGTAGTGCACTACAAAAACTGTCAGCCTATTGTGCAGTGAACCTGAACTGTCAGGCATTCACGTACTGGCGTATGGAAATTAGCTTGGAATAGAAACTATGCGAACCGACAAACCAACAAGAAGTAATTAAAAGATTTTAATATATTGACAGTTAATCTAAGTCAGTATTCTGCTTTAATGAACATTTCGAAAGACTCTAAATTCTATAAAATTGAAGAAATCTCTCTCTCTCACAGTGGCGTCACTAGGGTTGGTGTCACCCAGTGCATTTACTCATGGTGTCATCCCCATGGACCTTCTTCCTGCACAAAAATTCAAAAAGGTTATAGAAAGTCATTTTGGTGTCACCCCCTCTGATGGCGGCACCCGGTGCGGTACACACAGAACCTCCTAGTGATTCCACTGCACACACACACACTCTCTCTCTCTCTCTCTCTTCTTTGGACGGTTTGACTAAACTTTACCATCATTCATAGGTCTAGAGGCATCGTCGTATGACACAAGAGAAAATCCTCAACGTTCGCATTTTCATGAATTTCCGCCAGAGAGAGAGAGAGAGAGAGAGAGGGAGAGAGCATTTGGATATTTTTATATTTAAAAATTTACAATCGAATTTTAGATCATTATAATAGGTTTAAGAATCAACAACAACAAAGCATTCAATACGCTACAGTATTTGTGCCTCGTAACCGACAAATTTAACATAGTGCTGACGGGCGATTGGAACTACAGTATATATCATTGATACTATGACCACTGTAGATAGATCGCAAGGAAAGCGTATGAGGCGCCGTAGCGGACAAAAGCTGGTCCAGTCAGAAAGTTGCAGTTGAAATTTCGATGTCGTATGTCGAGAAATCCAATATCACGTGTCGGATCAAACTGCATGTCCTTAAAGTTCCATTTTCTTGATCGAGATTTTAAAGTTTATATGTTGAATTATACGGTGGTGGTTTAAAGTTTTATTTCCTATGTCGACGATTTACATTGTATATTTTGAATTACATTGCGGTGTTCGAAATTCCAATATCATATGTCGAGAATTCCTAATTCACACGTTGTATGCAACTGTTTGTGATGAAAGTTCCATTTCATATGGCGAGTATTTAGATTTCGTCTGTTGAATTTCACAGCAACGAGAAGCAGCATACTTGTTTAAAAATAACGCGGTCCGTTCACTACAGCGACCTCTAGCGAAGACATTAATAGTAATTCTCGACCTGTGAATGGTAACTTTCAAACTGTAAATGCATGAAATGTAATGGCGCCTCGTAATTGAATACACGAATTATGTATCTTAATGCTCGATACTATTTTGAATTGTTAAAGTGGACATTGTATAATGTTATTTTTAACACCAACACACCAATTCACCATATAAAAATAACAATTCTGACAAGCACAGTAAAATGTCCAATCACCGCTGTGTAATTCAACAGACACAATCGAAAAACTTAACATACGAAATGGAACTTTCAGTACAATGAATGTGAATGAACATGTTAAATTGAAATTCTCGACGTATGAAATTAAAATTTCAACAACCGCCGTGTAGTCAGAAGATACAATCTAAAAACTCGACATTGGACATCGAATTTTCAACAATCGCCGTGTAATTGAACGGATGAGACCTAAATACTCAAATGGAATTTTCAACATAAACTCTTGGAACCAATACATAAATTAGGAATTATCGACGTATGACATTGAAATTTCAACCACCGCCGTGTAATTCAAGCGACACAATCTAAAACCTCGACATAGAAAATATAACTTTCAACCACTACTGTTTAATTCAACATATACAATCTAAAATCTCGACCTAGAAAATGAAACTTTAAGGACAAGCAGTTTTGATGCAACACGTGAAATTGGAATGATGCACATATGAAATTAAAATTTCAAGGGCAACGTTCTGATTGGTCCAGCATTTGTCCGCTACGGCGCCTCATAAAAGCGTAAACATACCGTTACGACGAACCATATTACTGTAGGTTACTTGGTACAAGTTCAGTTTTAATGTTTTGGTCCAGCGCCATGATTTTCTCTCTCACTCAGATATTTGTTTTTTTGTCCCTTACGCACGATGGGGGAGAGGGGTATGAAAAGAAAGGTTTCCGACGAAATTGTGTACCATTTTTTTTTCATTTAGAAAACAGGGACTATTAATACTTTTGATCGTTATTTTCATATGTCATTTATGATTAATGAATGAGTAGAATTTCATCGTTGATCTATAGGCCTGTAGTTAAAAGAATGTTTATATATTCGTATTGCGCCATGGGCGGATCACAATTTGATATACCAAAAGTACTGGCATATCAATTAGCTTTATACCAACACTTTAAATGCCATGTTGTTTTTAATGTATGTGATATATATATATATATATATATATATATATATATATATATATATATATATATATATATATATATTTGTTCCCATTTTACTTAACTCCAAGTGTGTATAAGGTCGATATGATCAGAGTATATCGGGGCGAAACTAAGGTCGTTTTGGATTTTGAAACAGGATTTGATTATATCTAATTAGCACAAGTGTTTGCACTCTCACAAACCTTAACTTGCAAATTATTTTCATTTGCAAAAAAAATTAAATCATATTCTAATATCAGAACTGAAACTTCTTCAGTCAATGTATCCACTGAGTCTAACTATATATTTTTTTTATTTAACTTTGCTTGTGTAACATATTTCTTCCTTGGCGAGGCTGGTGCTTATTAACGCGTTCTCGTTCATTCTTTTCAGACCATTTTATCAGGAAAACGTAGAATTTTATGCAAATCCAAGTTGTGTAAACGGAAGCACATGGTGGAGTTATCCTGCTGGTAGTATCATAGTTAACTTCACACCAGACGGCGGTAAGAACTTCCTGCTCTGCCTTGATCTGGATGAAATTTCGAACG
Source organism: Sinohyriopsis cumingii (assembly GCA_028554795.2). Lineage (NCBI taxonomy): Eukaryota > Metazoa > Mollusca > Bivalvia > Unionida > Unionidae > Sinohyriopsis > Sinohyriopsis cumingii. The sequence goes on along the minus strand of CM068830.1, from coordinate 49,471,377 downwards.
ACATTACGTACAGTGACGCCACAGAAGGAATTGACAATCTGCGAGAAATCCCCTTTCCCTCATCAGGTATAATCGACTATTAAGAATTTTTATCCACCTTTTTAGCTCTTCTAGTGCTGAACTGTTTGACTATCTACTTCTTTTCTAAAAGTACATGGAAAGCGTAAATTTTCAACAATGAACTTCTTTTGATAAATACATTCATAGTACACTAATGAACTGTGGAGTCTAACAGAACCAATCACTAAAGGAAAGGTGACTTACAGGACACGCCAAGATTCTGAACGCGTTAACTATTTGATACATCTTATGCATGTCAAGCGAGAATGATGCAAGAATTCAGAGGAATATAAGAACAGAATAGACATGACAGCTTAATGAAATGCAGACTGCTGACGAATAAAAACATAGGTCTTTTTCTCTTAAATATGTACCCGACAAAACATGTCAAACTTTTTCACTTTGCAAATAAACATTCACATAAACCTTCTAGTAATCTGTATATTAATGATCGATCGATGTTTTGATTGATTGATTGATGCATAGCTTTTATTGGTTGATTTATTCCAGGAAATCTTGTGTGCATACCAGACTTGAATGGATCAGTGAAGATACAGATGAAAGGGCCATATTTCCCCTATATTTATATGTCCATTACCAACTATAGGATTCTCCGAGACTGGACACCTCAGTAGAGATCATCACAGGATCAAAAGATCGCTAGCTGAAAATTTCAGTCAGGAGTGAGGTTTATCTCTTCAAACAGAGGACTAACGTGTTCATCAGACAGTGCACAATAATTACGCACTAATCTTCTGCACTTATTAATTACTGGACAATGATGTTAGTACATCTTTTTCTCCATCCTGATGTTTACTGCTATAAAATGTATTAAATCTCAAGCCACAGTTTGATCAGGCATTGAGAAGGAAAGCATGAACCACTCAATGTGCTTATCGTCGATTATGGGCCAACATGTTCTAACGTCAAAAGGAATGGGCATTTATTTATCTTTAAACGTTTGTTTCATTAAAGGCGTGGTTAGCCGAGGACTAGGATTCTCTGCTTTCTGTTTAGCTCTTACAGCTGGTCTGTGGGCGCCGGGATTTTATGGGGCATTTCTTTTATAAATAGACTCTACATTAAATATCAATATAATTGTACATGACTATATGGTATCGTAATCAAAAAGCTGTACCATCATCTCATTCTTATTATTTTATTACGCGGTTTATGTCATGGGGGATTTGTAGTGACGTCGTACATGTGTTTGTGAGGTATAGGAAATGGGGTAAAATAGCTGGTACGTATTGTAAGTAGATTGGTGTCGTTTTTTATTACCAGACATCACTGCATAAGACTGGTTCCAAGTTTTAGCTGTACAATATAGCAGTTACAGCTGTTAATGCTGAGAAAAGTAAAACCAAACTATTTTATTCAAGTATGGTTCTGGAGTTTAACGTCATTTAATAGTTTGTTGTATAGCAAGATAGAAAAGGTAGAGGCATGACACATTATTGTTTGTAGTTTATGATTTTAATTTTGAATGATACGTCCCTGTATAAACAAAGAGTTTTTATTGTTGCTAAAAATCTATTACGTTCCAAAAATGTACACAGCAAAAGTATGACAAGGAAATCCTTCACTTCATAAGTTGTCTGTTAGCTATGCGTAGTAAATTCTGTTATTTCTTGAGCTAATAATTGTTTGTTACATATGCTTATTTGTTTGAATAAGGTTGTTTCTGATATCTTAGGTAAATGATCTCAAGAAAGAGACACAATGCAAGAATTTTCACAAATTACCTTTCCTAAGAGTGTCTATTATGTTATTTTTTTTATTAATTACAAAGTGAAACATATAATTAAGCTACGTCAAAATTACGCGATGTAGAAAAAATAACTAGAACTGATTTTATGATAATATCTATTTCTATCTTGAGGTTCAGCCTGAGATTCGGTATGAATCAATCAAAGTTTTCGGCCAACAACTAAATTACCTAGGTATTAGCTGATCCATAAGTATAGTCCTAAGAAGTGGGTCAAATCTTGAAGTTAATTATAGATTTCAAACATTTGATTGGTCAGTTTTAGGTAAGGATCATTTTCAGCCAGTCAAAATATTGGAATCTCTCCAGTGTCAAATTCGTCTTAATTATGAGGCTAAAAGCTGATCTACGTAATAACGATTATGATTTCTAGGCTGTCTACTGTTTTTGTTAAATCTGTCAAAAATAATCATCAATTTGAGATGATGGACTATCCTAATTAGAGCACTTCTTACAATATAGGAATCTTATATCAACTATTGCGAAGTGTAAAGAGTGAAAATGATTTCCTAAATTATATTGTTAGACTTTTCCTATTCTCAACGAAACAGATGAATAATTCCTCTGATTTTAGGAAAACCTTAAGTTTCCCCCAGGGATAGATCAAGAGTTCTATAAAGCTATGATACATATGTGGCTATATCTTAAGGTGTCATGCTTGGTAAATGTTTAGCGAAATGGTATCAGTTTACATTCCAAGCTATGCCTATATTTCAACAGATCTACATGAGAGGAAGTCTTTTAACATTTTCAGTGAAGCTTGCACCTTCACCTTGCACTGTTATCTGATATATACCAACTTAGTCATGTGTAACAATCTTTCAACGTGCTTGCGGATGTAAGATCGGTATGTGTGATGTCTTTATTTTGTATGCACACATTATTTTTGTACAAATCTAAATAAAAACATGAATACGATTCCATCTATTTTTTTCTTGTTTGTACATATATTTACATCAGGTTTCTTAGGCGTTTTACAACCTCCGATTGATACGGAAAAATGAGAATTACCGCAGGGTTCATAATAAAGTCACAGAACATTAATTGATTGGCTAGAAATGTATTGCATGACTAAGTTTCATCGTAGAAAAAAAGCATTCATTTTAACATGATTGAATGACAAATACCTCGTACTCACATTTTTAGGCAGAAAAATATGTATAGAAAGCAAGAAATATAAATCAGAATTATGAAGGTATATGTAATGAAATGAAATTAGAGGTGGACATTGTGTTCTTTAAATGTACACATGTTCTCTTTGACATGTGTACAGTTGTTGTTGTTGCTGGGTTTAACGCCAAATTTCAGCACATGATAGGCTATGCATGGCGGCCAGTATAAATGGTGGAGGAAGAACCCGGGAAAACCCCGGGAAGAACCACCGACGCACGAGAAGCTACTGGCGAGCTTTCTCACATACCCACGTTAGCCGAATTCTAGACTAGAACCCATGCAGACAGAGGTGAGATGGCAGTGATCCGTAACGGAGAGCACTTTAGACCACTCGGCCACTCGGGGCCCCGACATGTGTGCAGTATATGGTCGATATTTATAACGAAATAATTTATTTCATCTAAGATATATTAGTGAACGGGTTCATTAGGGAATAATTAAAAGTCAAACATTATTCTGTCACAACATTGATGCACACCAACTTATTCTTAACATGAAGTCATTTATAACAACACGTGCATAAATAAACACAGCAACGACAACAGCAACCACTCTCTCTAACTAACACGAACACTACCTCCTTCAAGAAGTCTGTTCGGTGATACTAATCATTTTGATGCTGCTAATCAACGACGAATGATTGTTAAAATATTGTAACCCGAAACAGCTTATTGATGAATTATTTGCAAACGTATTTCTGACTATATGACAGCAGAGCTGATTATTATTTCTTTATTGCTTTTAAAGGAATACAACCACTACCAGTGTTGTTAGAAATCAGACTTGTGGCTTTCTATATGATTTTAGTTGTAACGTATGTTGCACTGTGTGATGAGCTGAGTCAAGTTTTAAAATTTCATAAAAATAGTTTCACTTGTCGGAATACAAGTCGTCGAAATCATACTATTTTGATTTAAAACATACTATCGGAAGTTCTTCAATCACGAATTAGCTTTAAAACTATTTCTGCGCACCAGCATGGTGACCGGCTACTGGCAACTGGGCCACTGGACATTTAGCGTAGAGGTGTGGTAGCCAGATTCTGTATATGTATTTCTTGTTCAGACATCGTAGAACTTATATATTATGGCGAGCTCGACGTTTATGTGCGATGTAACACGAACTGGTTACCTCTTGCAGTTGACACATCCAATATGGCCTGGCTTAACATCACTGTTTTTATAGCTAACGAGTAAATTTAACGACTCGATATCAGTATAGGCACTGAATAACTTAGGACACTCAGTCAAGTAACTTTTAAGAAGGTTGGTTCTGATAAGAGAAAAAAAAACAAAACAACAATAATATAATTTTCCCAGAAACACTGAATATTTTGCCGTCTGGGCTAAATTAATGTGCAAAGAAATGTATTTTTGTTGTCGGTCTAATTGACTCTCCACAGTGTTAGTAGTATATATAGCACTGACAGCAAAAGCTCTTTGCTCCTAATTTCTAGTTGATGGGCTTCTGTTTGCCTTCAGTGTGTTTGGCGTGGCGGTGCAAACTTCGGCGACAAAAATATATATATCAAGTTCTTGTGGATCTAAATCCAAAATTTGAGGAAAAGCTAAAGTTTATTTAGAAAATGATGTAGCCCAGCATGTTCTTTGGTAAATAAAAACACGATATTTAATTACTGTGCAATTATGAAGAGTAATACGTTCATTACATTAACTGATGCAGCAGTCAATAAAACAAATCCGGTGTTTCATACTATCTTTTTGGATTTTGCAAAACACGTATATGAACGTAAATTTAAATTTAAGATAACGCAAGAGGCACAATGCCATGATAACAAATGAAAATGGGCTAACATAAAAGTGTCGTTTTCATTGGAACGTCATGCATAATTGCACCACAGTCAAATCTCTAGGCTTGCGTGAGTGTTCAATTTATATGATCACCATGCATAAATGCACCACAGCCGAATCTCTAGCCTTGCATGAGTGTTAAATTTATTAGAGTCATGCATAATTGTACTAAGTCGAGTCTCTCTCTATAGGCTTGAGTGAGTGTTCAATTTATTGGAGCACCCTGCCTGAACGCACCACAGCCGAATCTCCAGGAATGCGTGTGTTCAATTAATTGGAGCGGCATGCATACATGCGCCACATTTATGAGCATTTAAGCAGCATTTGAAACACGCAATTATCTTGATTTCCTTTAATGGTTCAGATTACAAATTGGTGTATAAAATAACCTTCAGTAAAGTGACAATATAATTAACTGTAACCTTTACTGATTGACAACATATGTGTAGGAGTAATAACATGTTCCCTAGCTATCATGGGCTTACTACGAAAACTAAGAGATTAATATCAACCACTGTTTCAGTCAATCTACGGCCCCACCTATTTGGTATGTCCGCAGTGGTTATACATTTGGGACATTGATAGTGTACTTAATGATCTGCCTGTAAAACGCTTTGTACTGTTTGATCTGCTTATAAAACGCTTTGTATTGTTTGATCTGATTGTAAAACGCTTTGTATTGTTTGAACTGATTATAAAACACTTTGTTTTGTTTGATCTGATTGTAAAACGCTTTGTATTGTTTGAACTGATTGTAAAACGATTTGTATTGTTTGATCTGCAAGTAAAACGCTTTGTATGGTTTGATCTGCTTGTAAAACGCTTTGTATTGTAACATTGTTCGTCATATTTTAAACACGTTCGAATCTTCATGGGTGTATCTATATGTTTTATTCGCTTTAAACGTGCGCAGTTGACATATACTTTAAAACCTACGACATTATCTGTCATCGTTAACAAAATATATTACACGACTTTGTCCTAGAAATGAATAATAAAGTTTGGCTTAAAGATAATTTGAGAAGACTCTAAAAAAATAGCTTTTACCTGGAAATAGGGTGTAGTTCTAATGAAGATGGTCGTGTTTACAATGAATAAATCTAAAGAATTCATGCGTTTAAAAAGTTACATGAAACATATCTGTGAAAGTTATATCTAATTGAGCCTTGTGGACAATTCCAAACATGTACGAACATAAATTAGACATGCTTAAATTGAGACTGTGGAATATCCTATCTATGAGACTTCCGATAGTATGGGATTTTCTGAGAGAGAGAGAGAGAGAGAGAGAGAGAGAGAGAGAGAGAGAGAGTAGCGTGAAGACAAGCAAAGTAGTCAACTTAGAGTAGGGAGAAGACTAGTGAAGTAAGCACAGACAGAGTAGTGTGAAGGCAAGCGAAATTGTCAGTACTGTGAAGATTAAAGAAGTAGTCACACAGAGAGAGAGAGAGAGAAAGAGTAAAGACAAACAAAGTAGGTAAGGTAGAGTAGTGTAAAGATTAGAGAAGTAGTCAGAGAGAATATTGCGAAGACAAGCGAAATAGTCAGGGTAGAGTACTGTTAAGATCAGAGAAGTAGTGAGAGAGAGAGAGAGAGAGAGAGAGAGAGTAACGTGAAGACATGCGAAGTATGCAGGTTAGAGTAGTGTGAAGATTAGAGAAATACGATGGCAAGTGAAGTAGTCAGGGCAGATTAGTAAGAACACTAAAGCGATGCAACAATACCTTTTTTCAGATATCTAGAGAATGTGCATGTGTTTTTTCAGACGTGATACATACCAAATATTTAGATCACTTTTCACGGCAATCTTTTAAATCTGCTTACAAACATTAGACTAGTATATCACGGCAATACTTTTGCATGAATATACCATTTTGGAACAATCCAAATTAAAGCTGTGTAAACCTCTTTGTTTCCATTTTTCAAGGTAAGTACTTGTCAATAACAATTAGAAGATTACAATGTGTTTTCATCTTCACCTATATCATACGGACTTCATCCAGTCTTCAGTGTTATAATAAATCTAGCCCCCAGTGACCGGAATATCTCCAGTGGTTATTCATTGGATAGGTTGGTATATTTTGATTATGAAACAATCCTTGAAGCATCTTGTATTTTAATAATGATAGTCACGTTTTAAACACGTTCCTATCTTGGTGACTGCATACGCGGTTGAAGAACACTTTCAATACCACGACAATATCTCTTAGTTGTTGCTAAATATCCTTGGATGCTAAATATAGATGTAATCAAAATAATTTTCCCTGGAGAGAGAATTGTTCAATGAAGATGACAAAGTCTATTATTATGATAGCTAAAAATTCATCCAGCAACATTATGAAATTACTTGAAACAAAATGAAGACGAGTCTTGTAAATAATACCAATGAATTTACCTTGAATATTGTAACATGCAAGGCAGGTTTTTTTTTTTTACCGACGTGATGCAGTCAATGAATTCATTAGTCTTTCAATATCAAGCAATGTCTATGATGTCATCCCATTTCAGATGAGACCAATTAGTATATTCGGGTTTTTCATTTTCTTTTGTACGAACAATTGCATCACGTATCAACTGCATTCGTTATTCCTGTTCTGAACTATATTATGTCTTCCAATGCTAATTTAATCTGGGTTGAAATGGCTGCAAAATATTATTGCAAAGCACGATAACATCTTTTACTATATACCACATATACCCGTCATTTGCTTGGTGTAGATGGCAGGATTTCTTTACTACCTGACGTAATAGGTTAATGTATGACGGTACGAAAGCATCTGTTAACTACATCAATACGCCACAAGTGCCCTATCCCATATGTCAAGGTCTGCCAAGCAGGACAATAAGTCAAATGCAAACTGTGTTTGTAGCAAATACACAAAAAAGGCTTGGAGGAAGTGTTTAACACAAACAACTGTCGCCACATAATTTGTTATTCCTTGAAACGGAGAGTCATTAATAACAAGCCATGGAATGGGGAAAGACTGCACATACATCATCAAATTAATTATCAGTTACAAAGAATTGTTTTACTCGAACGCATGTAATTAAATCAAATACAAATGCGAAAATTGATCAAATGACGAGAGAGTCTTCTTGACAAGGACATTTTGCTGTAATTATACCAAAAAAAACATATAAACTTCTATGAATTAAGTAAATTGCATAAAAACAATTGACCCGTGACATGTAGAAGGTAAACATTATATTACACATATATTGATAGCATCATCGAAATATAAAAAATTGTCGAAATGTACATACACACACACACTATATATATATATATATATATATATATATATATATATATATATATATATATATATATGCCTTTTCAACTTTTAGATTTCTGGAATACTATGCAATTATATGTATAATATAATGCTTCTTATATACTGATTTACACGACATAGTTTAGTTGTCTGTATGCAGTAGGCTTCATTCATAAAGGTGTATGCATCGCTAGGTAAACAATTACACCAAAATGCCAATGTCTAAAAGGACTCTCTAGTCACTTGAATATTTTCCCTATTTACATTTCTTTTGATTACCGGTGCTCGATTAAAATACTTCTTTCTAACCGATAATTAATTTGATGATGTATGTCCAGTTGTTTTCCATTCCATGACTTGTTATTGACGACTCCCAAACTCTAGAAATAATTTTTTTATATGTTAACAGTTGCTTGTGTCAAACACTTCCTCCAAACCCTTTTTGTGTGTATGCTGCTGAAACAATTTGCATTTTGCGTAATTTCGTGCTTGGCAGACCTTGACATATGGGATAGTGACACCTGTACCGTTATACATAATCCTATTACGTCAGGTAAAACAGAACTCCTGCCATCCACAACAAACAAATGACAAGTATGTATGAAATATCGTAAAATATGTTGTTTTGCTTTGAATGATCTTTTGGAGACATTTCAACCTAAGTTAAATCAGTGCTGGCAAACTTAGCATAGTCAAGAACAAGTAGAACGGATTTAGTTGAGCGTTTCGTTATTCTTCGTACAAATGTCTATAAAGAAAAACACCGATAGCTATTTGTAAAAATAGCCGTCCATAAAGGTAATATGGGCTACATTCAGTTTGAATTCTACATGTAAACGACCATTTTGCGAACTAGTACGTGTAACATTAATGGAGATAGAAAATATAAATATGTTATGTCATGTTATTGCGAATCACCACAGTATGAACATTAGGATCAATACTCAAGTTTGACGAATGCATTCTTATTCTTGCATTCATTCTCATCACACCATTAAACCAGAAAATTTAGAATTAGATGCAAATTAAAATTACATGTAATACACGTTGTGTTATGGAACTGGAAGTATTAGGTGAAGTCATCCCGTCGAAAGCATCATAGTTTTCGTAACACCAGAGGGCGGTAAGAACTGCATTTTAACAGATATTAGTATTACTGAACCCAAAACTAAACCAAGACCTAGACAAATTACACAGATGGACAGAACAATGGCATGTGCCATAAAATCCATACAAATAGAAGCTGTATGATTCCAAGCTGCTTCACCTGCTCAGATTTGTCATACAATTTCTGTTAGATAACATATGTATTGCCTTTATAAACTACCAAGAACACCTTGAGGGTAAATTTTAGGATTGATATAATTGTCGAAATCACACTGAAGAATCTATTTCGAAAATCATCGAAGATTATTCGAATAATGAGAGCATTATTAAATATTCATCAGACCAGTTTTAGATTATGCGAACGAACTATGCACCGGATCAAATGAAACCGATTATGATCGACTTAAAAATATGCAAAAGGAAACAGTGTGTGTGTGTGTGTGTGTGTGATTTGGATTTTTAACGTAGCTTTAACAATTTTTCAGTCATATCGCTACTAGGTCTGCAGTGTGCCAGTTTATAGTTATGTCTAGCACTGGGGAATCATGCTGCAGACATGTAGCATGATGTCCCACCCAGTCACAGTATCCTGACACCAGGCCGACCAGTCCTAACACTAACCTCTCACTGTTGAGTGCCAAGGGAGGCAGCTGTTAGTACCATTTTTGTAAGTCTTTGGTATGACTCGGCCGGGGATCGAATCCTAAACCTCCCGCATCCAAGGCGGACGCTCTAACCACTAGGCCACAAAAGCAAACATCTAGAACTGAACTAGAACTTACCGGAAGTGTTTACGAAGAGACGGTGTCTAGCTGGTTTTCAAAATCTTGTTGATTTTATAAAATGATCAATCATATGACACCAGACATTTCAAACGAAATTATTCCGCCAAATGTTTCTCACCGTGGGGCCAGGGATATGCTTTAGGAAACATTTTACATTCTGAAGTACAATTTTGTTATTTACATTTCAAAAATAAGTTCTTGTTATACTCACCTATCAAATAATGGGCAATCTTCCCCAAAATATACGAAACTACAGTTCTATATCGTCTTCCAATACGTTATTAAAAAACAGCAGGCAAAGCAAGTGCCATCCTACTGGTCTCATTGGTGAAAGAGAAATCTATTTCGTACATGGTAAAATCAGGAATAACTGCCCACATTGTAAGGTGGATCTAAATTTGATACACATTGTTGCCAGTTGATTGTGTAGTTGCTCTGAATCAAATGAAATAGAATACTGCGATACTGTACTAATCCTCGAAACTTCCTAATGAATAACCTACACAGTGCCAATTCAAACTAACCTGTAAATGCTTTTGTTTGATGACGATACTCTTAATAACAAAATTAATAATGAAGTTTTTAATCAAGTTCACATTTATTTCGTACATACTAACCGCTCTTGAGCTTATTAACCTTATATGTTATTTAATATCTTGTCATGGTTTTTAAGTCTTGAACATTATTTTTATTATAATTATTATTATTTTGATTATTATTATTATTATTATTATTATTATTAGTAGTAGTAGTAGTAGTAGTAGTAGTAGTAGCAGCAGCAGCAGTAGTAGTAGTAGTAGTATTATGTCCCGCAAGGGAGTTAACTGATTTTCCCTACAATCATAATTTAATCATGATTTGACTAAGTAGTATACATTTGTGTGTACATATGCAGGTGTGTATATGTATACGCATGTATATGTGTATGTATGTTCATATATGGCTATATATGTATGCATATATGTGTACACATGCCCATATTTTTGTATGCATATATGTTTACATGTATTCGAAGCAATTATACTGTAGTTCAAATATAATTAAATGTATTTGTCCAGGAGTGTCAACCGCTCCGGTGGCCTGGTGATTAGAGCGTCCGCCTCGGATGCGGGAGGTCGTGGGTTCGATCCCCGGCCGAGTCATACCAAAGAGTTACAAAAATGATACTAACAGCTCCCTCGCTTGGCGTTCAGCATTAAGAGGTTAGTGTTAGGACTGGTCGGCCTGGTGTCAGGATAATGTGACTGAGTGGGACATCATACTACATGTCTGCGGCATGATGCCCCAGTGCTAGACATCGATATAAACTGCCACACTGCAGACATCGTAACGTTATGACTGAAAAATTGTTAAAGCTACGTTAAAAATCAAAATCACATCACATCACCAGGATTGTAAGTGAAAGGTTTAATAATTTAAGAACTATCGAGATACTGGTGTTTGTTTATATGTCTTTATAGATTTATTTGTGACTTATTCTCACATGTGACTTCACTTGTATTATTCCTTTATAAGCTTGCATCTCAAACAATGATTGTTTTGGATCAGTATCGTTCTAACACTCATTCAAATACAATTCAATTTGCTTCGTCATTTTCACCTGATGCATGAAACATTGTGTGTTTTGTAGTTGTTATGGGAACTTGTATCAAACCCTTTTGCTTCTCTAATATATGTAACAAAATATGTTTAAAACAAAAACCATATGTGCTTTATCTGTTTAGCTCTTACAGGAGGTCTATTGTCTGTTCTTCTATAAATACAATATGCCTTATATAAAAATTGTTCTTTGTAGTTTGTAGATGCTCTTATGGCAATGCATTGATAACATATATGGAACTGGTTAAGAATAACAGATATACATTATAAATAGATGCGTTTCATTTTTGCATAACTACACATCAACACGTTAACGCCAAATGCTAGGAAAACCAATTTCCAAAATTTGAACAAATTATTTATGAAATTGCTTTTGATATAGGATTATTTTGATGGTGTCAAAATATCATCCATTTTTCGAATTGTTCTTTTCCCTAAGACTGACATTAAAATGTACGTTGTATAGGTTGCACAAGCTGTCCATGGTGAAAATGGTGGGGAAAAAACGTTTTGATTAAATTATGGTTCTAACATTTTATCAAATTGAATAGTTTATCAAATATATCGATAGAGGTCAGACCTGTTTTTGTTTATAGTTTATGAATAATTTTAGTTGATGCAGGTCTGCAAAAAATGAGAAATTGTTATATTTATAAGCGAAAGAATTTCATTTCAAAATACTGGCCGTGAATTATACATCATCCAAACGGTTGCCGACTTGGGCTCCTAACTGTCTGTATATACGCTCATTTGTTTTGATTAATTATTTGTTTCTGGTAACTTATTTAAACGATGTCTAAAACAAGAGCAACAATGCAATTAATTTTCACATACTACCTTTCCTACGAGTCACTTACATTTTATTTGTTTAATACTTTTTAAGTGGCGCATTTGATTAAGTCACAGTTTTCAAAATTACACAATGGAAAACAACTAACGGGATCTGACATTAAAATCAAATAACTTTCCGATCTTTGATAGTCGCTGCCAATCAATGAAAGATTGTGAGAAATCTGGAAATTACGTCGGAGGATTTGTAGGTGCTGCGACTATTAAATTTCAAAGAGATGATGGCATTTTGAAATTTCAGTGAATTTTGGGAATGATATAATCCAATCGACTCTTTTGCAGTAATTTTGTTATGTACAAATTAGTTTACGGTCACATAAGCATTCTTTGATTGGGGGAATAAAACAGAGCACTAAATATTGTAAGATGCACCAATTGGCTGGTAAAGGGACCTATTCTTTTCCAGTATTCATGTCTTTAACATCAATCATTGTACTATACTTGAGAACAAAATATTCACTTTCACTTTGATATCCTGAAATTCAATTTCCTAAGGACCAAATACAATATGAGCTTTCAATGCGAGGCTATGTTATCATGTACAGACAGTGGAGTCCTCCTGTTGAAAAGCACGAGGTCCAAACAATAATGCGAAGCAGCTGCATTTCAAGGCTGAGAGAATTTCTCTAATTCTAATGGGTGGAAACATATGTGGTCTGTATGCAACCTAAAGAAGAAATTAGTTTTATTTTAGTAATATATTCACATTAAATTTATGGGAAATAAATTATCTGTCCAATGCATTGAAGTATGCTTGTAGACATAACGTGAGCATATAATTACACTAGTTTTGCAGAATTGCACGATTTTATATATGCATAGAATATTTTTGTATAAATCAAACTAAACAATGCATAAACCCCAGTTTCAGCTTCTAAGACACTTGGTAAGCGTAATATTCCTTTAAAAAAAAAAAAAATCATTCCAGCTGTCATATAATGCGTCGAATGACCAACTTCATTAAAGCAGAGGAATGGCTGAAGGTAGTGTGCATTGTTTCATATTAGTGATAGTGGTTGTTGCTTCTGTTGGTGTTCTTTGTCTGCGTTTTCTAAATTACGTAAATTTTAAAAGGTCTTTTCCATTTCTTGTCTGCGCTGTTCATTGGTTTTAAAAATCCCAAATTTCCGCTGTAAAGATGGGAAAATTGAAGCATATGGGCTTCTATATTGTGAGAGACGGAACGGTCGTTGGATTTTACAACAATTTGCATTATTATAGAAGAAATTATACTATGTTTGATTTACGAATCGCTGTTGCAAGTGCCCGATAAGCCTTAACATTGTCTGCTCAACCAGTATGGCGAATGGTTCCTGTCAGCTGTGCCACTGGATAATTGGCCTAGGAGTACAATAATACCTCATACATCATAGTAACTTTTTTCATTATGTTTCTCACCAACGATAAAGCTGTCACGGCCCAATAAAACATATATGCACTATACTGATTTGGACGGTATTCCAAGCACCGTAATTAATAATAATCAACACTTACATAATGCTGACAGATGGAAAGAGTGAATGATACAACTGATAATTTTACCAGGCTCATATATCACCAATGTTGGTAACTGAATAAGTACAGCAGTTTTAATAATTTGCATCGTGTTTTTTTCCCTTTGTTTATTTGCAGTGTGCCTACTGTTCAGGTGTGCATGCTTGAAATATCCATCTATTGCATTATGTGGTTAGAGGCTTCAAATTAAAGAAACCACTATTTGCATAAATTTCCTGTATAAACACGGTACTTTGCATCCCTGGAAATTTCTTAAATGGAATTATCTTTTCTTGAATAATATATTAAGAAGTGTTTATGACAGCTGACAGGTTCATGTAGTTTTGCTTTCTATGTCGCATAAGAAACGACCAAATGTAGGGGCTTTGAAACCAAAGGAAAAAAAACCTAGTTTAGTCAGACCACCGGCTGATACTAGTTTTCCTTGATGCAAAGATATAATATAAATAATGCAGCCTATAATCCTAACAGTAAAAAACAAAACCAAAATGCATTCACACTCAAGTTATAAACCACAGTCATATTACAGTGACATAAATGTCAAAAAGAAAGAAAACCAAACGTTACTTTAACCGGAGACACATTTATTTCAAACCGGAAAACTGTACTCATAACAAGGGCGTAACAATTGAGAATAAGATTAGAGTGGGACGTCAACAAAGCTAATAAGAATTTTTGAGGAAGGGCATAATCTTGTCACCCCAAAACCAGGTTCACACTTTGGTGTTTTGAGAAAGAAGTATTATATTATCTAAGGTTGACTTCTTACATCCTGCGCTGCATGTCAGTCACACAGAAACAAAGAAGGTAAAAGACCTTCCCCATGATTCAGTCTTACAAAGATATTATTATCATTCAACTTATTTTCTACTTTGCATGTACTAATTCATGAAGCGAACTAAATTAAACAAAAAAGTATGAAAAAAATATGAATACTGAGTAAAATGCCGTCAAGAGATATCAGACAAGATGTGAACACATAAATCATTTATTCCGAGAGATATAATTTTGCAACAGTTCCTAAATGTAATGTATAATAGTCCCAAAATACCATTTTAGTGTTGAAGTTAGACAATTTTCTGAGACTAATAGCTGATTCCCCAATAATGGCCTAGGGGAGATAATCTATCTACTGAAGTTCCTGGACAAGGAGAGTTATTCATTAGCCATTAAAAATAACCTGCATATATATATATATATATATATATATATATATATATATATATATATATATATCGATGTTAAAATGTGACAAACGTCGAAGGCTCATCGCGGATACAGCATTTCAATCACCCAAGCTATTCGACGGCAGACGAGTGGCTGTCCAAGTCAAGAAAGCAAAGAAGCTGAAGTTGACAAATCAGATTTATGATGGGTTTGTCAAAGATCCTCAAGTAAAAGTTTATGATGAAAAGATCAAGCCGTTTTACCAGGATCGTGTAAGGATGCTCTGCACGGACAAAGTTTCATTTCTTACGCATATTACCAGTGTGGATATTTAAACGGATATGACCTCATATATACTTCTGAACTAGGTCGACTCAAGTGATTATTCATACGACCTATCACTGTTTAGTAACACAAACATTCAAGTTGTTGTTAAGCTCAACTATGGATATGCTGGAAACCAATGGAAAAGCTTGCTGGACTGCGTCCAAAAATGTACTTGACAGCGGAGCGGTAAGCACATAGAAAAGCGCGAAAAGAGTTCCCTAGGTTGTTGTTTCAAAAGATCTTTAAAATGACATGTTTGTGGAATGTTTGCAGCACCGACGTGAATTTGAATACACACACACAAAAAAACCAGATTCGGCCAAAGAAACATCTTTCATTTGTTTATCGTTGCATTGAGTTTGTCACCGCTTGACACTAAGCACGAACATTCCTAGACGGAATCACCACTTAACCGTACTGATAATGCTTTTGTGAATCAACTTGAGCATTATAATAGACTTTGGTGGTAGTTCTGTATCCGCAGGAATGACTTGTAATTGGCCTCGCACAAATGCTCTGCACGTTGGTTTGTTTCTTGTTCACCAGCGTATGCTAAATGATAACATATTGGCTCTCCTGGAAAATTATTCCGATCTGAGATCGTAAATACATGAAAGGATCATACCCTGTCAGTTGGACTATGTTTACCGCTTTCTAATTCCACAGCGGATACAGATACAGAGCGAAATTGTTTCCGAAGGGGGCTAACACAGATGGTTGAGCAACTGATTCATTCGTAATGTTATTTAACGCTTGTACGACTGACGGAAGCCGTGTTACCCACTCACTAAATCTCTCTGCGATCTATGATCGAATACTCCGAGACCTCATTAACAATTCCTGTGCGTACTAATGTCCGAATAGCCATGCCGCAAGTATACGGTTAAATCGATTAACAGCCTGGTTGCGAAGTATATTGAAATTAACATGTACAACAAAAGAAATAATCACCCAATGTTTTTTTAACAATGCAGTAAAGGCTTCAGGAAGTACTTTGCCTGAGTTGACCTGCAATAACAGTGGCCATTTTAGAGGTGAACGTTTAAGAATAAGTTTTAGCGCATTTTCGGGACTTGCTAATTTTTGGTTTTACGTCAACGGCTCAGCTTCCTTGTATCTGCACTTACATCTACATTTGTTAACGCGTACTTCCATGTGTATAGACGATTTTGTCGCCCAAAAACTCTTTCTTGGCGCTGGTAGGTAAATTTGCCAAGAATGTTCAATCAATCCTATTGGTTACTTTGCCGTGCTCGCTAACTGTTCAACAAATGCTTCTCCTTTAAAATAACCAAGAGGATTGAGGTATATTTTGATAAAGTCCTCTCGGAAACTAAGCTTTTTGTATCAATATACTTTTATATCAATATATTTTACCTCCAAGTGCAATCGTGGCCTTCAGACGTCCCTGGATTCTTTCTCCAAGCATAAGCCTGATCGCGTTCAAGTCATGGATGAGATCATGGATGAGATCTCAATGGGCACGTTGACATCTAAGGATATCACTTCATGCCTTATCAGTACATCGGTCGGTAACATTCAGTATCGACACTGTTTATAGGTTCTTCCACAGGCTTTGATTGATTGTTAGAATTTAGTCGTATATCCAGCTGTGTACCAGGCCCGCTAAAATTCTATCCAGAAATATGTTTTATCACCATAGTATTTACTTTATGGTGTTCCTGGTAGTTTTGTTAATGCAGCATGGACACCACCAACGACGACATTTCTTAGTGAACGACAACTTCTTTGTTCCACACCGGACGCATGTTCCAGCGATCGCGGATCACTTATTACACATTGAAACCTGAGTTGGATTTGCCGTTCATGTTGGCTTGCAATAACACACAATATGAGGACATGGTTGTGTTATAGGACATTTATGTTGTGCAACAATTGCTATTTAATATAATATCACAAAAAAAATCTCCGAAGCTATTACAGTCATCGACTTTTCCGCACAGGAAAATCTTAATCTAACATTGAAGTAAACATATACTTATGCACACTAGTAAGAGAGTGATTTATATTTCAGGAAACGTTGTCTGTGACCCATACATACGCACATTTTTAAGCCACTGATTTTTACTTCTTAACATTCATTAAAGTAAACGATTGCAGTCAACCTTCGGCTGACCTTGAGACACCAATGTCAACAGCACCAACTATCAGAAATTCGATGCAACGCAAGTGGCTGGGTTGTTTGGTTTAATCTGCTGGTCTGATTGTTCATGCTAGCGTTAGGAATATTGTTTACTTCCTCATAGCGCCTGGAACTAACTTCGATGACCATGGCAAAAATAGTAATTTCATCGGGTACAGAAGGTGTTGGTCTATCTTAGCCAACAAAATAGAAAACGTCTAAGCTCACACCACTTGGGGTTTCTTTCTCTACATGGCGGAGAAGACCGAGGATGTTCCGACTAAAGGTGTCTATCAGGGGAACACATGCTTTAGTTACTGTATAATATTAATAATGATGTAGGGTTGCTTTAGTAAAGTGTCTATGATTCGGACTCTTCTGGATATATTGATTTTGGCCGGATATTTGGTTGTCCGCATTACTCCTAAGATAGAACAAAATAAGTCTTGTATCAAGCGAACATTCTGTTGTTCCGAATGATCGACATTTTGCTGCATAATCTTGTTAATGATGTCAGGTCACGTTCCTGAAGAGCACATTGCGAGAATTCGAACAACATTTCAATTGTGAAAAAATGTGGGACTGACTCTCAGAACAAGATAAGTCCAGCAGTCAACTTGCCTTAAAATGAAATCATACAGATGTTCTAATGTATTATATGTAACGTACATGGGCAGATTATCTTGTCAGTCCATGGCGGTCAATGGCGGTCTTATGCGGTCAAAATTTGATCGAGTCTTTTTTGTTGTGAGGAACAAGTGGAGTACATTTTATATATTTACTGTCCTACCACAACACACATTCAAACTCGTCACAAACGATTTAGTTAAACATACAACGTTCAGAATAATTCCGTTATGGATCAAACTTCGGTAATATAGGCAAGCAAATAAAAAAGGAAGCACTAAAATGATTTTAGTCAGCAAGCCACATATGTTTGTACTGAGGTTTTTTTTTTTCAACACTCACTTTTGATACAATCTATATATATTTGACCATCATTCTTGGAAATTAAATTAAATATTTATAACTGAAATTGTTTAACTTCTCGCGAGAATTATTCTCTTGAAGTAGAGCCAGTTGTACAAATAAAGTCATTTAATTACTGTGTTATCCTTGTCTCTACATATCAGCATACTTGCATGCCAAGTCAATCGAAGGTATGCCGCTTTAGAAGTGTCTGTAAATAAAATGTACTATAAGAATGCAATTACCAGCAAACGAAAGTACCACACACACACACACACACACACACACACAACAGTATTATTATCAGCAAATGAAGGTAATGCAATGCGTACAATCATTATTAAACAGAACGTATTTTAATAGAGTACAATCATCAAAAAAAGAACTGCAAACGACTACAGTTATCAGCTACAAAACTACTTCTTAGAAGTGTGTGTGTGTGTGTGTTGGATTTTTAACGTAGCTTTAAAAAATATTCAGCCATAATGCTACGATGTCTGCAGTGTGGCAGTTTATGCTGATTTCCAGCACTGGGGCATCATGCTGCCTGTATGATGATGTCCTACCCGGTCACATTATTCTGACACCAAGCCGACCAGTCATAACACTAACCTCTTAATGCTGAGCGCCTATCGTCTAGTACCATTTATTATAAGTCTTTGGTATGACTCGACTGGGGTTCGAATCCGCGACCACCCGCATCCGAGGCGGACGTCGAACCACTATTTGGAAGTATTCAAATGATAATGAATTGATGTATGGACTGGTATAAATGAACCCTGCTCTGCAAAACAAAATAGAGAATGACCTATAATTGCATCTTAATTTTCCTGACAATGTTGTCAAATATCGACCTCTAATCCTTGTGAAATTCCCTGTCTGAAATGAAAAAAAAAAAAGAAAAAAGAAAGCTGACATATTTTTGTCCTACGCATGATATATACGTTAGGAGCTTCTATTAATCCTCTCAGCTTTCAGGAGGTACAAGATTTCTTGATATATTGACACAACAGAGTTACGGGGTTAAGAAACAGGACATATTATTCTAATCGCTGAATATAGGTTTAGGGAGCGGTTGGGATTGTCCGGCACTAAGTCATTTAAGCCATTTATTAATAACCAAAGTGGACCAGAATCATAATATTACGCATAAAATGCAAGGTATTCCGAGGAGAGAAAGAGCTTGTTTGATATCGCGCGCGCCACATTAAAGTCGTCTGAAGCTTGTTGACACTACGCGTCATAAAAATTAGGTTCACTCTTTTTTCTTTTGTATAAGACATGGAAAAAAGAAAATTGGAAACATACGCCAATTAAAAGAAATGTATGTATGTATGTATGTATGTATGTATGTATGTATGTTCTCCTCAACCCTAACAAAACTTGAAATATTGAAGTAAATATACACGAAATAACTTAACTAACCACTTTTTCTAAATACAAATAGACTGATATAAATTTCTAAAAGCAACAAAAATTTTGGTTCTACGAAAACTATTCGTTCTGAGCTATGTCTATAATTTTTGTGTTGTATCATTTGCTTTGTGGTATTTGAACTTAGTTATTCTATTTTAATTTTGTAATGTTGCAGTCAGAGGAAAGGTAATGGACATAAATTATTATTTCTGACTGTTGTACTGTTTCAGCAAAAAGGGACGAAAGGCAAACAAAGATGGCCATAACCTTTATACTCAATATTGTCGTGAGCACTGTACGATAATAAGTTACTCTTCCTGAGAATCATAGTTTCACTTGGTCACCCATGAATTGTTTACTTGAACTTTCTTCGAGTCAGTGCTTGTACTCAGTATATTCATTACGTTTGCTCTAATGAAGAAGTAGTAACGTATACACAAGAGTTTTTTAAAGTTTTGTTTCGAGAGTATACTCGAGAATTGTGTTTCTATTTTCGGATTGAAACGTGGGTTCCGTAAGTGGGGTATCTGAAATACGTGTAGCTACCTTTTAGTGTATATTAGAAAATTGATAATCCAGATAACATTGATCGATTGCATTGCTTGCTTATACCATATTAAAGCTGTCTCCAGCAGAGTTCATTAAAGTGAATCGTTTTCTAGAAGAAAACAATCAAACTAAATGTAAGATGTTCAGTGCTTTTGGACTTGATGTGCTGTGATGTGTAGGTCTATCTTTCTCTTTCAAACATCTACAGCAGCCGATACCTTTCATGTAAAGCTCATTACAGTCCCAAATAAAATGCTCTTTTTCAATCAGAAGTGACAAAGTCTATTTTGAATATAAGGACAATTAATGGTTCATAGTAGTCCCCAATACGATGTAAAAATAACCACATAAAATATAAATAAAAGTACTAAATATACAAATGCAAACAACGTTTGTTGGAATGGTGTAGAACTCAGAGGTGGATCCAATCACGCAGGTTCACGACCTCAAGATTATTAATGTATAGGTAATTAAATTAAACATCGACATAATAAAGTATTTGAAACCTGATTATCAGTAATAGTGACTTGCTGTTGACATACATATGTAGTACTCGGAATCTAAACCCTCACCATGGTCCTGACACTAACACAAACAGTGCCTGAGAAATGAATTAGAACACAAACAAATAAATTAAGTGTAAAAAAACAGCCTGATCTATATGTGACAATAGAGTGTTCTTGTAACCCGTGTAGTATTCACGGAGGTGCATCACATCGCAAAGACCGACAACTCTGTTATGATCATTATTTGATAAACTATCCTCAAAGGAATTCTGTAAAGCTGGACACTACAGGTTACGTACACTTCGTTTTACTGCACAAAAGTTTAGTGAATTCAGGGAGGGGGAAATTATAGTGCACAAAAATTCCTGCAATAAAATATAGATTAATTCTTATATTTTGACTATAATGTATCACCGAAATCCTAATTACGTTAAAACAGCAAGATTTACAGTATTTATGTTAATGAGACAATTCTTATCTAAAACAAAGGAGTTCTTCCAGAGATGAATTTTCTAAAACTAGTTCACGATTCTACCTTATAATGTGACCGATAAATCGACCTAAGACAAACAATGTAAAGAAGGCAATATAGGTCGCAGTAACAAAGACTTCAACAACTAATAACACTTAACACTTTTACATCTTTCTCACCACATATCATGATTCCGACGTAAACGATATTTGAGCAATGGCATGTAAATATCTCTTAATGTCAGTGATGGGCGAAATATAGGCATGGTATATACATATATATATACATTACGAAGAGTCTTGTCAGTGAGCAGTCCACTTTATGGCGTGCGAGCTCCAGTTGAGAGCTGATTGATTGAACATTGCTCACTGATTGGTGACTGACTGGTGACTGACTGGTGGTGATTGATTGATTGATGGCTGGTGACTGGTGACAGGTGAATGTCGATAAATTATATGTTCAGTAATGAGTAAAAATACTAACAGTGGTAAATAAAAAAAAATGGACAAAAATGACTTGGAACAATTTCTAACACAAACGTAGAATTTGATAAAACTTTTATTTACATATTTACATAACATGAGCATGCTTCCTTTTCACTAGGAGGTGGTTATAGGTTGAAGTTTTCATGTAAAATGTAATTTTTCCGCAGACTTTCCTAATGTTTAAGTGAAAGAAATTATTATATAAGTATCATAAAATGTTCATCTAAAATTAGTATAAACTTCATGAGGAACATTAGTTTCTCTTTCAAATTAAAAAGAGACTTCATTAAGAACACTATTTTGCAAACGATCTTTATGATGTATTGTGACACTCAGCACTTATTGTCAGTACATATAAGTTCGTTGCAGTACAAAATTTCACATACAATAAAGACACAACGCTACATATCAGTACGTGAATAATTGATGCAAACTAATGATGCACTTTTACGCAACGATGAGCATTGTCAATATTCTAATTCATGACATTATTTGAAGGATTGGCTTTCAAAATAAGATAAGACCAGCGATATACTATAAGATGGACAGATTAAATATTTCATGACACTAGTACACGGTTTATGCTCTAAGCAGTTCAGCTGGAAATCAGACAAAATGAGGTACAGTTTGTATTATATCGCCATCGTCATGTCAATGTGGCCAATTATGACGGCATGGCTCTTTGACGATCCTTGCGAGATTACACCACCTAGGTAAGTATAAGATAATTTATTCGTAATAATATTTAACACAGAGCCTTATAATAGTTTCACTAGAACATCAAGCAGGGACCCCCCCCCAGTGAAGCTCACACAAAAATGTAAATGACTAATTGTCATTAAAAATAATCAATCACAGCAAATGACGAGCGGTAAGCCTTTTTCTTTCTCCAACGAAATTTATTCTTCTGACGTCGACGAATTTGTGCAAAGGTTTGCAAAACAACTAATGATTTAGGCATGTTTTTACACGGCATCAGATAATATGCAGGATGAAACTATAATTGCCTTAAGAAATGTTCAAGAACTAAGAGTTCGTACTGAAATGTGAATGTATGCCTTGTGCTCTTACAACCCCTTAGGCTTAATAGTTGATTAGGACTCAGAATTCAATGCTTAGAAGATCTATTAACCATTTTCCGATAATTATACCATTTCTTCTCTGCTTAGATACTATTTCACAAATCTCATCAAACTTTAGGTCGAATATTTAACTTCGGAGTTTTAAGTCAGTGTTTGGTACTTGTGCTCAGCAAGTGATGTGACAATTTTAGCAGACTGAGCCTAGATGGAAGCATAGTTCAAGTCTAACCAGTGTCAGTTCCTGATGAAATAATCCAAAGAGACTGAGTAGAACGAAGGAGGGAAAATGTGAACTTCATGGATAAGTCTATCCCAGACATGCCGCGAAGGCCTCATTGATACAGTCATGCCTCGAAGGCCTCATGGATAAATCATGCCGAGAAGGCCTCATGGATACAGTCATGCCGCGAAGGCCTCATTGATACAGTCATGCCTCAAAGGTCTCACGGATGCAGTCATGCTGCGAAAGATTCACGGATACAGCAATGCCGCGAAGGCCTCATGGATACAGTCATACCGCGAAGGCCTCATTGATACAGTCTTGCCACGAGGACCTCATGGATACAGTCATAACGCGAAGTAGAATGAATAAGAAAATTCATTAAAGAAATAATAGCGTCTCTAGTACCCGCCCTCACACACAAGAACAGATTGCAGAAGCATTTGGTGATCCGAATCGCCGAGTGGTCAAAGGCGCTCATCATTTCAGATTACTGTCCCAGTGGGTTCGAGTCTCGGCTCGGCAAACATGGGTATCTGAGAAAAATTGACAGTAGCTTCACCTAGGTAGGTGGTTCTTCTGTGGGTTTTCCTGGGTTCATTCTCCACCAAATATACTGGCTGCCATGTATAGCCTATCATGTGCTGAAAATAGCGTTAAACAGCGTTGGTGAGAACTCATTTTATCTTTAGAACTTAATATTCAACTCAAGTCTAAAACAGCAATTCCACTGAAACAAGGATGTATATTACCTATTTACGTTTAGGACGGAATATGTCAATGAATGGCATGTAATTATTCTATTCTGATAAAATTTCATTTAAAATTTATGAAAATATGCATTTTATCTTCTACACACTTAAACTAATTTAATATTAAGCAACGAGTTTTGTTTCTGACATTTTATATACTGATTTATGCTGATTTGATAATGATAAGATAAGGGAGGTAACCCCTTTGAAAATAAAAGTATTATCGCTAACAAAATAACTGGAACCTTGGTCCATATAACGAGAATCTGTTGTATAAGTGCTGTATCAAATCTAAAAACAAAGCATTCTCACTGGTGCTTATTTCATCAGAGAAGCTCGCGTGAATTTATTTTACCCCTTATTCGGTAATTTCCTGATTTGTTAAATTTGACTCACAGTTACGAAGCAGAGCCGGAATTCTGAATGCTATGCACTGGGATAAATAACAATCTTTTCTATCCTTTTATTTGCTTCACATTCTGAAATTTATACCGTGATTCATCGATAAAAGAGGCATATTCATTTTATGATTAGAGTATAGAGACAATTTAAAATAAAGACTACAACTATTCTAGTTCGTATATATATATATATATATATATATATATATATATACACGTTTTAGGTGCGTTGTGGGCAGTCATCCCGAAAGTGGGTTTACGGGAAGGACATGATATAGTTTACATTTCAAATCAAAATACATATACATAGGTTGTATTTCTTACATAGTAATTATGTATATGTTGAAAATAAGTATATACACTTATGTTATAGTCCTATTCATGTTTTCGGTTCGTGGGCAGATATATATATTTCATGGGCAGTTTTGACCTTTAGGTTGAAGATGACAAAGTAACTGCCCAAAAATACGTTCACGAAGAACAAACATATAGCATTCTGCCCGTGAATACGGTCACGGGAACAATATATAGCGTACTGCCCACGAATACGTTCACAAGTAACAAATATATAGCATGACTTTCCGGTGTGCGCGCGCAAAATGGTTGTCAAGACACGACGATAAACATTAATCTATTAAAGCATCCTTTGCAATGGCCAGCGTACATATAGCGGACGTGAGGTTCGTTTTTCACAGCTTGTTTGAAATAAATGGATGATTATATATCCAGTGTAACAACTTGTCTTGACAGCTTATGGATGCTAATGTTTGACATTTATTGTGAAGATGATTGTTCACTGCTTGTTGATGAATTCGTAGCTTCTGTTAATCGATGCTATAGCTCAATTTAACTGTCATACACTGATATGTTTAAGTCTGCTTGCACAGTTAACTATGCAGAGTTATGGAAATATAACAAATTGGTTTTAATAACTTTCAGAGTTTGTTTTACTATTACTCAATATTTGTTTCAAGTACTATAAAGGCTGTGATAGGTTGGGTGGCTTAGATTACAAATCAGGCCCTTCTCACTTGGGGGGGTGGGGGGTGGTACTGCCCATTATGAATATTACTGGTCCTAGATGTCCAACCTGATATTTATGACATATAGGTTCAACATCTTACTGCCAGCAGAAATGGTGTTCTGTAGTATTTTTCCCAGTCAATAGTTTATGGATATATTATGTCATGTACTATGCTTGTTTAATTCTCTCATCTCAGTTCTGACGTTACCATTGAATGCTATAATGTTCCCAGACATCCGGTATTCTTGGTTATTAAAATTATATATATACACAGATAACTGAAGGTGAGTTCTCATTATTCCCTAACAATTGTAATTAGTGGGGCTGTAGCAATTGATGGTCTGAGAATTCAAGTTAACTGGTTCAAAACTTGGGTAAACAACAAACTGTTTTCTTCCTTTGACAGGCATCATAAAGTTTTGCATCTTTGTCTCTCTGATGACTGTGGTACACAAGTTACAGACTTTGCCTTAGAATGAGCCTGATTTTTGATACTTGTTACTGAATGGGGTGGGGTAGGGAAGTAACAAAATTATTAAAGGTGGAATGTATGCAAACCATGCTGGAAATAGATATGTGCCAGCAACTGCAACATGTAAGCTTCAATCAATTTGGAAACTATAAGCTTTATCCTGTAAATATTAACAGTTCACACCCTGTATAAAAGGTGATTTTGTGTTTGATTAACTGGAACTGTTAATTTATTATGTTAAGGAATTTATTGTTTTAACCCTAGTAAATGTAATATAATTAGGTCAAAAGTTCCAGTTTGTTTATTGTTTCCAGAGTTGATTATTGTAACTGGAAGAACCTGTTTCTAAGTGTTAAATGAAACGAAAGAGATATTGTTTACTCAAGTGATATAAAATAAAAGTTTAAAATGAACTGAAAGAAATATTGTTTATTCAAGTGATACAAAATAAATGCAAAAGTGTATATTCATTAAGAAGTGTATTGTCAATTGCAAATAAATGAAGATTTATCTTATTTTGTTCTTTACTTGTGTACAAAATTATACCTGGATTGGGCAATAATTACTTGGACTCCATTTGGAAAAGAAAAATCTATATGTCCTAAATACCTAATGTTCATATCATAATGCTCTTTTAATGGATGATTATGCTTTTCAGCTGACGTTACCATATTGCCAAGTGAACTAATAGTATGGCCTTCGGTGTGGCCCACTAATCACATTTGTAAATGAATTATGCATACAATAGAGAAATAGCTCTTAAAATATCTTATGAGTTGAACAATGTGTGTACAGAAATAAACATGAAGCAAATCTTTGAACTTGTATGCCACACATGCAAGTGAATTGGTGGTTTTCATATGTAACTTGTGTACTCTTATGGCTTTTGTCTATATTACTTTTAGCCATTTCTATTCACACACCAGAACACAACCTTTTTTGTCTGATTCAGGTACTAATGCAAAACTTATTTCAGCTGTAACTGAAGTATACAGAATTTTTCCTGACGTTGAGGCCTACTGTGTAGACAGTATAGCTGTAAGTCATCAAATCAAATGGAAGACAACAGTGTGCAGTTGAAGAAAATGATATATACCCAGTACCATTTAGAGTTATCTTAAAGAAAAGTCACAATGCACACTGATACAAGTAGTTTTAGAAAATGCATTTGTTCCACATACATTTTAACTTAACCCAAAAGTTCAGTCTCTTGCCTAAAATTCAATCAGATGTATGCACTTATTCCATAAAACACAAAGATATAATGAACCAAATCATTTTCATTATTGAGTTAGGTAGTAGGCTATGTTAAAGAGTGCAATCACTTTATCAATTTTTTTTTCCATTACATTTTTATTTATTATAAAATGACATTTCTTAGTGGAGTGCTAGCAACTGTAACTTGAGGAATATTTTGTACATGCTGGCCTAAGTGTCATGAATATACTGTGCTACATTTTGCTTTATTAGGTATAATACTATCATGAGACTTGCTTGATTAAATCCTGAATTTGTCAGTTACACTTACAAGTCCACTGGTAGAATTTAAAATCTGTGACAGTTTGGGAACTTTTTTTGCAGTAACTGCAAATCACTTTGCCTTCACAGTCAATGAATTCAAGCCATTGATAATTGTCAAACCATTGTGACTGAAAATGTGATTGTCTCTTAGTTGTGTCCTATTTGATAATTTTGCTGCCACAGAGTCTGGATTGTGTCTCTGAAGAAATAGTTCATCTAGACTCTGTTGCAGTATTACATTTTATATGTTCAATTTAATGAATTTTCTTTCTTTGAATCATTCTTATGTCATAACTTGCGAAAATAGTTTAGTTAACAATATTTATTCAAACAGAAAAGATAACCTCACTTGACAAATCATCCTACTAAAGTGATCATGGCATACACTTTTATCTTTGAAATTCAAATATTGCCCACTCGTTAATTAACATAACTAATATTGCACATTGAAGGTGATCATATGTATCATCAGTTTTAAAAAAATAAAGACATAATACTATCATTTAATCACTGCATACAGGAAACAGACACTTGTGTCTGTAAAATGCCTTTCATTGGATTACTTTGGTTTATTAAAACCAAACAGCAATCCACTCAGGATTTTCTAGGATAGATACAGAGAATATATTATGGTCATTCAGAATGCTATCAATACATCAGACCAGATTGTTTTTATTATTATTTAGGCAAAATAACTTAGTAAGTCAGATGGCAAACATGAGGATGGTGATAGGTTATGTGGAATTTGCATTGAATCATCTGATCCCAGAAGATTTGATACAATGTCACTGGCTGTGGTAATCATCAAGTGCAGTTGCACGGCACCATAAGACTTATCAAGATACCATAAGCTAGAAAGATGAAGAAAAAGAAAAACGATGACCCAAAGACAAATCCTGCAAACTGTGTGCAAAAATGATTCCACAGATTATAGATGAAAACTTTACTATATTTAGCTTCAAGATATTAATAAATTCGGATTACTTCCTCCAGTCTGCTACAGTAATTCATGCCCACTGCACTCATAAATTGATTATAGTCCTTGCAGTATTTTGTGTGGGCCACAATATTTTAATTGATGCAGCTGATGCTCCATTCTTCAGTTCAGTGTTGATTCAAACATAGGAATGTCCCTTTGGGATGTGTGCATAAATAAAGAATGCCTGTCCCTTCATTACCACACTTGTTGAATTTATCGTGTCTCTCTGAAAACTGTACCATGTGAGAAAGAATTTTATAAACAAACTGGACATAAGTATTGCTAGACATATACTCAGACCTGAGACTTCATAAAAGACTGCTTACTTGTGAGGCATTATTAGTGCTAGGGCTTGAGGTAATAACTTGCTATATGTTTGGTAAGGCAAAATAAGGGGCCTTATGACTTAAATTGAAACTGTGAAAAAACAAAAGGTTCAAATGCAATAAACTTTTGTTTTTCCTCATTTGTTATATTACAGTGCCATGAAAGGTCATTTCTTTTATCTTTTTAATCCCTTGCCAATTTTAAGTCATCATCACTAACCAAGTCTCTAAATCAATTCTTGGCATATTTAGCTAAAATGGTGTCTACTGTTCCATTATATCATTGATTGTTTAGCTTGCTTGTATGGAGCTTAACACCATTTTTCAGGACATCATAGACTTTACATGGCAGCCAACATATTTATTGGAAGAAATCAACACACATAACGCTACTGGCAAGCTTTCTCATATACACACATTGGTTGGACTAGAGAGAGTTGATTAGTGATGTGTATGCCTAGACCATTCTATAATCCAGGGCCCCATGATTGAATACAGCTTAAAGAAATTAACCCTAATTCAATTTCCTTGTTGCATTTAAATCATAACACCCACCATGCAAAGTGACACATGTCTCAAGATTTTCAAATTTGTATATGTTTTGCAACTTTTAATTCTGAGTTGATGCATGTGGATGTGGAAATTCAGTTACTGAATACTTAGCTACTTATATAAGGAGCTCTCACACTGGTAAAAGCATGCAATTGGGATTGTATTTGCAAGAGGGCAATTAATTGTTCAAAATACTGTTTTAGCTAACTACATATGCGAAGGGTTGATGTATAAAAAAGACGATCAAGAAATCCTAGCTGGTAAAGATAATTGTATCCAACTTGACAGAAAGTGAGAAGGCCTTTTAATTTTGTACAGCAGTTTCATTAAGGAACCAACTATAATACCATTAGAAGTTTATGAGCAGCAAAAACCACATTTAGGACCAACTAGACATCAAAACCATATGCATAGTTCCATTTACGGCCAACCAGACATCAAATAGGTCATCTAGTGAAAGCACAATGTCAAAATGACCAGCCATCTAGGAGAAGTAGCAAGGAAGGGGTTTTCCAGATGCCCATTAAAACAGCCATATTGGAGGTTAGATTGGCACTATTTTCATTTACGTCCAACTAGACATAAGAAGTCTTTCACTGATATGACGATTCATTCAGGAGAAGTAGTTATACCAAGATTTTCAGGATGGCCACATTGGTGGCCTTATAGGATGTCTGTACAGCACCATAATTCTCATTCAGGACCTGCTAGACATCAACATAAGTATTTTGTACACATGTTGACACGCTGACACAATTATCCATTCAGAAGTAGCGATAAAAAGTTTCTTAATATGGCTACTGTGGCAACCACATTGTATGTGTGAGTGGCACCATCTTGTTTTTTCTTCCAGATATTTTCACACAAATATCATATTTAAAGATAACATGAATTCATACAAGATCTTGTCAGTTTATTTCATAACAGATTTTTCCCTCATATTAATATAATCTTTTGAAAACATTTATACATTATAGTTCTAGAAATTTTTCATGCTCTCAGAAACTATTAAAATCACAGCAGAAAGTGTTATGTTATATCTTTATTCAGCACTGAAAAATATTTATGAACTCTTAAAGTTTTTTCCCCTATATTAACTTAATTTAATGAAGATTTTCAGACTATAACCTTTCCATTGGATTTATTTTTTCAAACATGGCGTAAAAAGTATGTTATAGTAACCAATTTTTACATTGCCTTCACCACTGCAGAAATCTCTATAATCAATTTCCTAGTAAAGAAAAGCCAAGAAAATAAATGGACAGTTAATATTCACTTCAGGATCACAGACCTGAGGCAAATATGTCATTGTTAAATCAAACATTTTTATTGTGTTTCCTTAGACCTAAATATATATATATACTTGCTGTTACTCTAAACGAAGGCTGGTGATCCAGTTGATAACCTTTTGGGGGTTTTAAGGATGTCTTTAAAATTAAGGCCTTAAAAATGTTGAGATCTTATATTAAAAATGACAATTTGAGCCTTGCAGATTCATGTCCACAGGTGCCCAAATAAAAAAAAAAGGGGGGGGGTGCAAGGGGCAAGCTTGTTGGTGTGTTATAAAATAACTGACTTATCATTGGTGTGCTGACAGGTGATGTGTAATTAAATCACTGTTGTAATATTAATAATGAGTGAGTCTGCACAAAGGAATTTCATACAGCTAAACTAGCTCAACAACTAGAGGCAATTAAGAAATATATCCACATTCGTGATTCTGTCAAATGGCAGATACAACAGCATCAGGAAGCTCAAGTGGCATTTACAGAAGGTAAAGAGCCGCTATACTTGTTATCTTTTTAGGGATGTGCTTGGATTTTGCCCTCAAGCTGGAGCAGTCATAGGATATATAATAAATCGCCACGGTCGGAATTTATCCCCAAGCTGGGGTAATCGATGGGTAAAGTCTTATCCACAGTCGGGGTTTTATTCAAGCTTCAGGTGCAAGTTTTTGTGCATCTCCATGCCCTTGCATAAAACACAGTTACACGTTTTTTTATATAGATATTTTTCAGTTGTAGACAGGAATAATAAGTATTTGCGAGTGTTTGAAATGAATGGGTTCATTATGAATTGAGTGGCACTACATTTCAAAAGCAAAATTGGATTGAAATGCAAGAACTGTAGTACAGAATTAGTGTTGGTTCTGGATCGTAGAATGGAATTGTGTGTGTGTGATTGGATTTTTAACGTAGCTTGAATAATTTTTCAGTCATATTGCTACGATGTCTGCAGTGTGGCAGTTTATAGTGATGTATAGCACTGGGGCATCATGCTGCAAACATGTAGTATGATGTTGCACCCAGTCACATTATCCTGACACCAGGCCGATCAGTCCTAACACTAACCTCTTAATGCTGAGCATCTAGCGAGGTAGCTGTTAATACCATTTTTGTAAGTCTTTGGTATGACTTGGCTGGGGTTTGAACCCATGACCTCCCGCTTCTGAGGCGGACGCTCTAACCACTAGGACACCGGAGTGGTCAGAATGGAATTGTAACAATTACAATGGAAGCAATTTGTATTATGCTTGTTGGGGCATTCCTCACTGATGGCTGTCAGTGACATCATCATGGGAATGTGTAACAGCCACATTTTGTAAGAACAAGGTGTAGTTGGTGAACAATACAGACACTTTTCTGCCATTTCCACTGGCATCATCTCATATGATGTTATTTAAAAAAACTTCCTACAACATACTCACAACATATAAAACCTATATGCAAATCTGATGAAAGCTGCTTGTGTTTCTGAAACACATATTCCATACTGGTGGCAAGAATGTCCAAATCTACATTACAAAAATGAAAACATTACCATCCATCTAGGAGTTGCAAATGTATGAAATCCTCTTGTTGGGTAGTTTTACTAACAGGCTTTACAGCAGGGCCTTCCATTAGATTTAAATGTGGCAGGTAAGTTGACAAAGTAGGGTGGGGGGTTGGGGGGACCTACCCCAATGGGGATAATTCATTTTTTTTTTAAAGTAGCATGGTGTAAAGTAAAAGTAGATGGGCTGATAAGGAATCCACTGAATTTACAGACTAAAGGTTCAGACATTTGTTTTTAAGAGAAAAATGAAAGAAGGAAACAATACAACAGATATTTTAATATGACTTTAATGTTTATTTTCTAGATTTAATTAAGATTATGAATCAGAATCAGTCTCCAACTCCACTGTAAAGTTTATCTATTACTTCTTCTGCTCAGGCACCTGCAAATTAAAACAAAATTGTAATGCTTAAATAAAGTCATATCATCTCAGCACTAGTTACATATGCAGAAGTCATGTTAATCAGCATTATAAAAATGTATGAAATTTTCTTCACTGCACTTGTGCTTCCCTTACTATCGTTAAGCCATGATACAAGATAACTTTGCACTTACTTGTCATTTCTGGCAAGTGGATGGTGCAATCAATTTGCACAAAGATGAATTTATTTCATCCAAATATTTCATGTGAATAAAAATTCCAAATGGAGGCACTTGTCCGATCAGACAAGATATATGCATATTGTAGTTAGCTGGACTCTAGCTCTGATAGTCCTGGGCAATAGGATAAGCTGATTTTGTTATCAGTTTAGAAATGCATCCGCTTTGCAAATACTATGCTTTAAAAGACGAAACTGAATCCAATATTGATGAAATAAGAGTCATTTGGATTACCTTGTTTTTTATCATTCTGCGTTGGTTGGGTGCATATTTGAGGGTCTCTGATATGGTCTCTTCCATTCCATTTGCCTTTGCTTTGCCATTAGTTTTCAAGCAGGCTTCTGCATGAGTAATACAATGTTTTAAAATAAGTTTCACAACAAAGGATGCATTGCATTTTTCTAAATGCCAGCAATAATCAATGGAATATTTTTAAAACATGTACTTTGAAATGTGTCTCAAGTTACTTTATCAATTCATTTAAAAATCTCTGGCAAGTCACATGAAAAACACAATTTAAATCAAGCCATACTTACTTATCAAAGACTTTCTCATTCACATCCTTTACCTCACACAATAAATATCAGCAACACCAACATTAAATTCACACAATCAGTACAAAACCTAGGTGTTACTCTGGACAGTACTCTCACATTGCACCAACATGTCATGAACATATGCAAGGCTGCGTATCTTGAGCTGAGACGCATCAGCTCCATTCTCAGATATCTTTCAGTTGATGCCACTAAAACACTTGTGTGTTCATTACTGCTTTCAAGACTGGACTATGGTAACTCAATTCTGTCTGGTTCATCTTAATATCTACTGCAGAGACTTCAAAAAGTTCAAAACATAGCTGCTTGGATCATACTTAGAGTACCACAATCAGAGCACACCTCCCCGCTGCTCTGTACCCAACACTGGCTATCCATTCGATCCAGAATCAAACACAACATTAGTTCTCTGTGCTACGTTTCACTGACAGACTCTAGTCCAACATACCTATCCAACCTCACCTATGTGTACACACAAGCAAGATACTTACACTCCTCTTCCGACAATCATATACTCATTATTCTCACTATGAAAACAAAGTCACATGGACAGCATTCTTTTGCATACCAGGGCCCAGCAACATGGAATGAATTGCCCACTGAACTTAGACACAAAGACGCAGTGATCCCATTCAAGAGTGCTCTCAAAACTACTTATTCTGACTACAAAAACAAACTTAATGACTTAATAATGTTAACTACCTTAAATATTCTCAGCATGTTTTTTATGTTTTCTAATTTCATGGTGTTTGTTTTTGTAATCATATCATTGTGTATGTTTTTATGTTGTCTAATGTTGCAAAGCGCTTAGAGCTTCTAAAGATTAGGCGCTATACAAAGTCCTCATTATTATTATTATTATATTTAGCTTGGATGAATATTTTTTAAATCAGTGGCCATAACTAAAAAATGGGATTTTGTTTTATGATCATAAAAGTATGTTGGACACCATCCATGATGTACAATGCTGTCTGACATTTCTATGCACCTAAGGTTTCCATCTCAAATATTAAAGCAAAATGCATACCGAATTTGACAGATTGATGAAAATAAAAAAAAGCAATGCTTACCATTTGAAAAGAGGCAATTGTCACTAGAATATTCTATTCAAAATGATATTAATTTTGGACACAGGGGATACCACCCCCATGTTTTCCTGACTCGTGATATGTCGGCCTATTCTGTGCACAGCTTTAAAAGATGTAATGTTTATCCATCGAGCTATAGAAATGAAATACATTTACTGTAGACTGTTTCTGTCAGCAGTTAAGTTGAGTAATTAGGTCAGGTTTATAGCTAGTTTACAAAATTCAATGTAGAATGCCAATAAATGACAAGATGTATTTTTGCAAACTAAAGTGATCTTGAAAAAAGATTAGTAAAGTTTAACATTTTATAAAAAATAAGCTATTATGTGGAAAAGAAACAACAATGAAATAGGATGCAATGTGTTTACGTCTAGTTTTGGAAGGTACCGTCTCTAAGGTACCGTCATAATTGTACCGTAGTTTAATGGGTGGAAAGGCCATTGAAAGGTAAGGGCAGTGCGGAGACCATCGAGTATGTTCCAGAAGAGCTGAATCTTTGTAGATACATAGATCCATTCGTAACTTCAGTCCGCAAGCGAAACACTGTACTTCGTATCCCAATCCTGACTCGGGTCCGAAGTAGACAAATCCTGTTCTAGCTAAAACATACGAAGAAGGTAATCCTTCCCTATCCGTAGGCCATTTTTGAAACAAGTCCAATCGACGGGCACAATCACAATAGTCAGGTAAGAAGACTGGAAAATGGTAGGGTTTGAACTTGGAGTTCTCACTGGATTTCTCACTCGATTCTTGCTGCGGCGAAGTCATCCTTCTGGTGGGTGGCTATCCTCTTACAACCAATGTTTTATACCGACATGTCCATACGGCAAAGTAAAGTGGGTGGGAAGCCGCACTCGCTTCTGCTACACGATTTGATAGACTTTTTCCAAGGGTCGACTGACGATGTGGTGTGTGGGTAAACGTACAATCTTGTTGGGTTTATAGGTGGTCACTATCTCTAGACTGCAAGGCTTCTTTCAATATGCCAAAGTTGACCACTCGACTGGTACGATAATTCAGAGTAAGTCCTTTCACTTTACACTTCGTGTGCACTTCTCCTTGTTTGGCCCAGTATTCGTAGCCGTAATTTTTGGGACCACCACTAACGAAACTTAGAATCTTGTCATCGGGGTGCTTGTCTGTCCAGGCTCCTAAACGGTCTCCTTCGATGTCAGGGTGCTGTTGACTCGGGTGATCGATATAAATGCAACTGTCCATGTCAAAGTACAAGACACGTTCCCCTAACAGTTCTAAAGCTTCGTACAATTTTAAGCGAGCATGAGCTGTCATGTAAGCTGCAATGATGACATTTCCAAAGGGGTCATCTTCTACAAAGTTCAGATCTTCTTCGTAATTCACCAAGATCAAATCCTCACGAACGACGTCCACGTGTTTCATGAATTTGGCTTTGTCGTGAATCATCTGAAAGTAGCGGGAAGGTTCGGTCAAATACTCCGTCTTGGGTAAACACGGTCATTGTACCATTTTACCCCACAAGCAATTTAACATCACTTTGGCAAACGATCGCCTGCCTTCGTTTTTCTCAATGTGATCTGAAGTAATGCCTTCTTGTGCCCAGAATTTCCCTCTGAATGTCTTTTGGTCTTCGGGAGTGTGACACCAGGACAGATAGCCACTGGCTTCTTGCTCAGTTTCAAAAAGGCATCCACGTAGTCTGCGAAAATGCCTTTCTGCGTGGGGTCACCCTTGTGGAATTATTGTGTCTTGGGAAAGTGGCAAATTTCGTACACTTCTAACAGTTGGTATCCCATGTTCAGAGCTTTGAACAATTCTACGCTGACCCATGTCCCCGTCAAGGCCCGTTCTTCCTGGGTGTGATGACAAGGTTGATCTTGGTTGCACGTTTCAGCACAAGTACGGCACAAAGGAAACATAAGTTTGCCTTGGCAATGGCGAGGTAAGATGGGATGGTATAGGTTCGTGGGAGGCAAAACTTTGCACTTGATCAAGCCTTCGTATTGTCGAATGTTTTTTAGGTCGATGTGTTCGGTGAACAATTGTGGGTGCCCTGCAGGAAAGCAACAATATTTGCACACGTAGGGATACAGTGAACACACGTCCAAGTATATGATTTCTTCTCCTTTCTCTTCGTCAGCTTGGTACAGCAAACAGGTGGCATTGGTCCTTCCTCCGTACAAACTATTACTTGGGTTCAGGGGGTCCATGAACTGGTAACTTTCCATGAGGCGTTTAAACTCGGGATCGGTGTTCAAACGGTGATTGTATTTGTGTTCCCACATTTCCACCACTTGGTATCCTTCCTGTTCTAACTTTAGGCATGGCTGACAAATGGCCTGGTACAAGTCTTCCATGGTTCGTTGTAAGAACTGATTTTTAGTGCCGCGGTCAGGGTAACAGACGGGACATCCGTGAAATAAGCAACCGTTAAACTCGTACATGATCTTGGGGTTTTCTAAGTCCCAGCCATTGACCGAATGCATTCCGATGATCTTTCGCCCTGTCCGTTGCGGGCATGCTGAATCCATTTGTCTTCCTTGTCGCACAAGTAATGCAACCAGCATGGGGCTTTGACCGAGTATTGACGTTTGACATAGTTGGTCGTTTGAGGACTGATGACAGCCACAGTGTTTTCAAGCATGAATCGTTGTCGGTAGACTAAGGAACACGCTTTGGCAATGGTGCAAGCCTCTTTTAAATGATCAACCCCTCCATGTTCCATGAACAGTTCTCGAAATTTTCCACAGCATCGCCGTAAAATGTCCATGTCGGAACGACGATACTTTAGCATTTCTTCCTGAAAGTCGAAAGGGTCGGAGGCGTGAGCCTGGTACCAAGCGTAGAAAGTTTCTCGTTCGGTACGCATGTTGTCAGGGTCGTAATAGTGAGCCTGAGGCAAATGGGGTAGAACGGCGTGTTGATTGGCTTCTGTATTGAAAAAGTGTGGAAAGTACCCTTTAGCCATTTCTGTCATTCCAAACATTTTAGGCATTCGACTCAAAGGCATGGCTAAGTAGCTCATCGAATCTTTAAACTGCACTTGTCCCACTTGCATGAAAATGATTTTGGCTCCGTTCAAAGTGATTTTAGGACGCTCGATGCCACGTTCCGTATAACATCTCAAAAGAAACTGTCCATCATATCCGGAGAAATTGTGAGCCATCACCGTGGCATGACAATGACAATCTCCATAATAATGTTCGATGTCCTCTTGGCTCCACATCTTGTCGATGGGGTCTAAGACCCATTGTGTGAAATCGGCTAGTGTGTTCGGTCCTTGAAAGATTTTTTCACGCCCTCCAGGAATCTTACTGCAGTGAGGGCAATAACTCAAGATAGGTTCTTGAATCACTTCTCGCACGCTCGATGAGCCACGCAGAAATTAGGAATGTGAATACTGATCTCTTGCATGCATTCGAAATCGAAAAAGATGAAATTGCCTTTCTTCTTCTTGTGACCATCCTCTTTCTCTGGTTGGGATTGGTATTTTTGTATGTAGCATTGGTGTTCCAAGTCCACAATGCAGTGACAAATGTGACATTTTTTCTTTCCTGAACATACGTGTGCCTTGGTACTGTTGATACATAGACCTTGTCCACACATTGGGCACAATCTCAGGAGTTGACAAGCACATTTCTTCTGTGAACCTTGCATCTTCAGATGTTGTTGGTAACAGGCAGGGCTGACAAATGTGCGCAGACAAGCAGGACAATGCACTGGTTCTTGCCCTTCGCTCAGACAGGGTTGAGAGGCCAAACATCCTGAGCATTTCGATCCACAATGTTTGTGTTGCTCTCGATTATTATAACCATGATAAGTCACATTTCTCACAGTAATATTTGTATCCCAGGAATCCAGTGATAGTGGTAATGGTATCGAAATGGTCATCGTGATGATAGAGGTGAATGTATTTTCCATCCTTAAAGTCTTTCCCTCGAAACAACAGAGACCCGCGCACTTCTTGAGGGTGCACTTTCAAGGTGTATCGTGGAGCTAGGGCATCTTGCAATTTTTGCATCTCAGGAATGCCACAGGATGTGTCTTTGGACAGGCATGCTTGTTGTAACAGAAGTTCTGCTTCATTTCGTTGTTTGGCTCGGTTCGATTTTCGAATGTTCTCCCAGGCTCTTTTCCATTCTACCGTGTCGTTCTTGTCAGCATAGGTTCATCCCACCACGATGGCTCGGGCTAAACACAAGTGGTCTTGAAAATTGTTAATTTGGACAAGACTTGTTTTGGTAATGCGAAGGTTGTTGACCAATAAGGTCTTTCTGCATTGTCCGGTCCCTTGAGGAGGAGAGACGTGGGTCATGTCCAGTGTGGCTTTTCCATCGGTGATGTCAAACTGGTCATTAGATTGTTGCACGTGTTGAATCTTGTCCATGACTTTGGAAGTGGTCAATTCTGCAGGGCTGCTAAACTCGATCCAAACAGGGGATTTCAAGCCGTCATGTTGTATGGAAAGTCTCAAGCGATCATCTTCTTTGGGTTGACATTGTCGCTTGAGTGTGGTGAGCAAAGAATCCCACATGTCGGTGATGAACCCTTTTGCTTTCTCTAACAGTACTTCAGACTTGAAATCTTTAAACTTCACTGTGTATTTGTAAGCCATAGTTCTAAATTTTCTAGAGGGACGCTTTTCCGTCTCTCGAATGTCATAGTACTTTTCAGGGTTGACTAAGGGTGGTAAACTTTGTTTAGAGGGTTTGGATTCTGGTTCATTCATGTCCTCTTCAAAATCACTGGCATGAATTTGTGCCAAGACTTCAGCCCTAGTACGAGGCGATAGATCACGTTTCTGCCTCTTACTTTCTTCTTCTTTCTTCTCAAATGAATTGGATCATTTCATCTCGATAGCAAAAAGTCAAATGACTAAAGTTTAAACACCATGGATTAATTTATAGTCATAGCAGACCAGCGTATATAAAGGGTATGTGTCTTGTCCTTTCACTATTCATTTCACTCTCAAACTGAGCACAACAATGGAAGAGACTACCAAGATTGAACGTTTCATCAGAGCTTTGCGAGGGGTCATTAGAAAATTCTCTTCAGACCAGCCGAGGGACTACTCTCCTTCCTTTCAAGATAAAAGTCAAGATACTTGCTATATCTGTCAGAAGAAAGGGCATTGGTCTTCAGAGTGTCCAGACCGTCAAAAAAGAAAAAAAAGGGGTTAGAAGAGACAAAAGTCAAGATACCTGTTATTATTGTCAAGAAAAAGGACATTGGTCACCAGACTGCCCAAAAAAGAAACAAGAGGAGTCAGAAGAAGAGAGGGATTCTTCAGAGGAAGAGGAAGAAGAAGAGGAAGAAAACAGACAGGTGAAGAAAAAGAAACAGGAGAAGAAAAGAAGGGAAGAAAGTGAGGAGGAAGAGGAGGAAAAGACTATGACGGTGAAGAAATTAAAAAAACAGAGAGTGAACAATGAGACAGAATAAGTCTATGAACTTTTTAAAGTGCTCTGTTGTGAATTGTGAATTGTAAATATTTATAAAAGAATAAATTAATTATAAAAGGTAAGTGTCTTTGGGTTTTGATTTTAAAATAAGAACCTACACTCACGCACACTCATACACAGACAGGTACTATTGGGTAAAATGTTTTTTTTTAGTTATTGGCAATTGAAAGCCTATCTCTTTTCGAGAGACGTGGATGGCCCTGAAAAGGGCCTTTTTTGGTGTAAGGGGTGAGTTTAAACAATCAACTTTAACTGTCTTAAGCCTTTGCCATGGCCAAGGCCTACTTCTGGACTGCGTACTGTTGATGATGATTTCGTTGAAATCACTAAGGATGGTGCAGTAGGCGTAGTCACAGGGTTGGAGTGTTTAGCTTGGGAAGGTCGTATTCTCTTCGGCCGTAATAAAGAAGTCTGATACATCTGTTTCAGACTTCTTAACTAAAATGTCTAACAGTACCGTGACCGTTTGATTTTGACACCCTTGTTTCTTTGCTGCTGCGTCTTCTTCTTGTTTTTTTCTTACCTCTTCTTCTTGCTGCTGTTGCTGTAGGAGAAAAGCTTGTTCCGCTTCCTTTTGCTGTTGTATAAATTTCTCCAATTCTTCTTTCTGTCTCTGTCTAAAATTTTCCATGTGCGGTAATGAAGGAGAAGGTGACGAAGGTTCAGGAACAAATTCTTGCAAGGTAAAAAATCCACAAAATCCCAATTCACCTCTTCTGAAAGTAAGTCTGGGTTCCCTTGGGTAGTCTCCACCATCAGTGCACCCAAACTGATCGTTTTCTGAGTTTCCGTCATGTTGAAAAACTGTCGCTTAGATTGACTACGCACAGGCGCTAGCGAATCTATATAGACTATGTGACGTCACAGACTGCTCTCTTCGGATTGGACGTGGGCTGACTGAATTTTGTAACACGTGTTTGGATTGGTCAACAAACTCAATCCGTTTCAATCCTTCCTCCCCCTATAAATAAGTACAGTTCACTGCATTCCTTCACCTGTTACTCAGCACCCCAACATGTGGACCGATGTACAATCTTCAACGCTTGTGTCTTCGATGATGTTCCGGACGGACATATCAATGTATGTCCGATCCAACTGGACAGTTATCCACAGGACAGACACCAGCCTGTGGATGTGAAGAATCTTATGTGGAGCATCAAGGATGCCTCAAAAGAGTCTTAATCTATGGTCCTGCAGTCAGGCACAGCCTAAGGTCAAGAAGAAGATGTCACAGATGCCCTTTATGTTAAGGGTATATTAACATAAAACCAAAGGCCCTTTTCAGGGCCATTCCTATCTCTCGAAAAGATCTTGACTTTCAATTGCCTACCCCTTTTTTTATTTTTTTGTTTAAAAAAATAATAAAAAAATAGAGACCCCTCCCTGTTTCAATTTTCGCCTGTTCCATTTTCATAGACCCATCAGGTCGGGACCTTATTAAAATAGGGTCCCGACCCTGTTCCATTTCCCCTAGTCCCAAGACAGTCCCACGATTTATTCCCCATGTTCAATTTCCCTTGTCCCTAGAGTGAATAGTTTTTTTTCTTTCTCCCATGTTAAATTCCCCTTGTCCCTAGAATGGATATTTTTTTTTTTTCTCCCATGTTAAATTACATAGTCCCCAGAGTGGATATACCCTTTTTAACATGGAAGTTCCCTAGTCCCTAGACCGTCCCTATTCACTACTACCATTGTCATTACCAGCCTGAAACCAAATTTAATGCCATTTGTATAAATTCATTTCAAATAAATATTATGATATAGTTGAAGTGTAAAGTCAAGCAAGTATTCTGTTTGCAGATTTTACATTTTAGATATTATAGTAAAGTCATATTTTCTCTTGTTTAGTAAACTTTATTGCAACTGGTTCCAAAATAGTAAATCTTATTTAATGTTCATTCACCAGAATAGGTATTAATACAATCCCGAATTAACTGTATGGTACTAAAATATACCCTGATCTTGTGTGAGATTGTAATATACAGAACTATACCTCAAGACAACAATAATATATTGAATTTATATTGTATCAAGACTGTCATGGTTATGAACTCCAACTTTATTCAGGTTTTTTCATAATAAATGATCATCTTGTGCTATGGTTGAAAAGAAATCAAAGTTCAGTTTAACTCCATTCTCTCCACATTTGTAAGTTGTTAAGAGGCATACTCATCCTCAGTGTTATAGTAAAATGTAATCTTATTTGGATCAATCTTGGTGGTGTAATATATGAATGGAGAAAGAATATTATCATCCAGATTAAAATATGTTTTATTCAGACTCTACTAAAATTTTTAGTTGGATATGGGTTACGGAGCCTGATGTGTACGAACAAAGCAATGTGTACCATGACCTTTTTAATTTAACATTTTAAACTCCTGCAGAAGAAAGAGATTTTTTAGATCCATTAATCTGTATTAACAAAAACATTTCTTCAGTATGATTTTCAATTACTTAGTATTGACAAAACTCATATTTTAAAGTTGTTGTTTTTTTGTGTTTGGTTTGGCCTTTTATGGTAAACCAACACAAGTAAGTTATTTAGTGCCAAGGCACTTTAAGTATAGTGCCTTGCCCAAGGACACACCATGGTAGCTAACCCAGGTTGGTCTGATGGTAGAATTTGAACCTACCTTATTTCACAGGTCCAGAAAGCTAACCACTGAGCCACTACAGCTCCCCATCTTATAGTGGAATGCTGGTATACTTTATGATCAAGAAGGATGGGTTGGGGTATGCATGTTGCATCTGAAAAAAGTGATGGAATTTTTGTTTACATAATATTTTAGTCATACAATATGAATCATTTTCTATAGATTTAAGATGTATCAGATCAAGTTAAGAAAAATCATATATTCTGTTTCCTGGGAATGTACTAAAATTCACTGTTATTGTTTGATTTTTTGGTAGTAAGCTTACTTGGTATTTTTTTCTTTTTAACTTGAATACCTAATTTGTTAACATCCTATTCTAAATCTTCAGAGTTCTGTCTATTAAGTGACAACTGTTGATACATGTAGGGAAGTTTTTGTTTATATCTTTTGATTTTTGTGATTCTGGAAGTTGCAGTATTTGTTGTTGTATTATAACCATTTCAGTAATTTAATGAATGCAGAGTATACTGCTCTATAAATGAAATTTAAGTGAAAATAATGTAAAAGTATGTTTCACTGCAAATATAAATTGTTTAAAATAATATATCATTTATCATATGACTATTCAATTGTGGTAACTAGTATTCCATCCAATATCTATATATTAAAATATGTCTTTTCATACAGCTGGTGATCATTTAGATACAAGTCCAATTGAACATAATCAAATTATCAATGCAGGTGTTTTTATTAGTAGTAGTATTGCAAGTATAAGTGTTAGTATTAAGATTTCATATACAGGTATGATAAGTGTATCATAATGTTTAAATGATGCTCCTTGTTACAACATAAAATATGTTCATTGAAACAAATGGTTCACTGGTAAATTGGCAGCAAAGGTCTTCACTGAATTATGTTGCATAAACTATTTTACAATAAAACATATATGATGCATCTCAATTATGATGAATGTGAGGAGGAGGATTAATAATAATGCAATTTAAGTTATCTTCATAACATAAGTTCTAGCAGATGTGTAATTTTTATGTGGTTCATCATCAGTTTGAAACTGGTCTGTGATTTCTGGATCTGGACATACCTGGTCCCCTGCTGTTGTGCTGCTATGGTCTTTACAGTTCATTAGGATATCAGTTACACTTGGTTTACATTTAGAACCCCATGGGATGGAATGCCCAGTTTGAAACTGAGAGAATGGTTAATTATCCATAATATAACTCCTGCAGTTATTATTAGGTTTGATATCAAGGTCTTTCTTTAAAAGCTTTTCAACTCAGGTTCTGTTCTACCATACAGATAAATAAAGTCAAATTCAAGGCTTTCAGATTTGTCCAGTTTGTTTCATGTGTTGCGGCAGACAGACTGTATATTGCCACTGTACCATATAAATATCAGTGCTTAGTCTGCTCTCAGTTGCTGTGGTTTGATTAGTTACAAGTGTCATCACATGTGACTAATTATTGACCAATGTAATGAAACTTGTATAATTAGAAGGCTGTATTTAAAAACTCTAAAGATCTTAAAAAGAAAATTGGATCGGGGTAAGTAAAACCTTTTACTTTGACCAT
This sequence comes from Sinohyriopsis cumingii, assembly GCA_028554795.2. NCBI lineage: Eukaryota > Metazoa > Mollusca > Bivalvia > Unionida > Unionidae > Sinohyriopsis > Sinohyriopsis cumingii. The sequence goes on along the minus strand of CM068830.1, from coordinate 49,427,377 downwards.
TTGGCTAGAAAATAATTTTCAATAAGTTTAAATTGGATAATAGTAATATAATAATTAATTACACAAATCAGAATAAAAGCTATTTGCATATCCCCTTACAGCTGTTGCTTTTTCATAGTACTAAGTAGAATAAAGTATAGTTAAGACAGATAGCTTTAAGCTAGAATTAAACTCAAATAAATTGCAAGAAATCAAAACAAACCCAGGATTAAAACTAAAGAAATATCCCGTCATATATACCTTACATCAAATAAAGAAACTCAAGATGGATAACAACAAAATTAATGTCACATCATCAAATAGTTATCTCAGCTGCCTGGTCAACCTAAAGGCAGATAAACTAAGGCAAACTTACTCCGAAGCAGTCTCATCCCCCCTAAGAGAAAAACGACAGATACAGTTCTTAATGCCAATTTTCAACTCGACCCCAACTGACTCGATGAGTAGACTCTACCTGTCACCAAGCGTAAACGAGAATGTGGACAATCTACCGAGTAACCGCAAAACTACATCCGACATGAGTACCCAAACTGAGGAACAATACTCAACAAGCACAAAAACAACCCAGACCACGCTGGTTAAAAACACTAGCAGCCAGGGGACTCAAACTGAGAACCTACTAGATGAAACAGAACGCCCTCACCCTACCACAAATAAAGCAGTCACACACGACTCAACAAAAGGTAAGAATAATAGGAAAACCAAATCCCAAATACCAGTTAGAAAGAATAAGGAACACACTAACTGTCAGAATACAAGACCCAGCAAGCCGGTTATGGACAACGAAACAAAGTCAGCTAAAGAGACAAACACCAGGGGAAAAAAGACCAGTCTGCAAAATATCCAAAACAAGAAACACCCCGCTGAACTGACTCTCTTCGTCAAGGGAGTAAATTCCAAAATAACGAAGTTAGCCTTTAAAACCATAGCATGGCAAATGAACAAACATCACCAAGGAGAATTCACGCTTAAAAGCACTAGAGACGACTTGCTGATAATCAAATGCACCACTGAACAACAGATTGCCAAATATATGGAAATTGAAAGAATAGACCAAATAAATGTTCAGGTCACTAGACACAACAGAACAAAACAACACATAGACCCAAACCCACCAAAAACACACAACAAAGGAGTCATATACGTATCAACTCAAAATAAAACCAATGAAATAGTAGACTACATAAGGAGTAAAGGACAGGAAGTAGAGAAAGCAATCCGCCTAAAAACAAGAAGGGGAAAGGATAGCACTGCAGTGGTACTCTTTTTTAAGGGCGCCACCCCAGAAACTATCAAAATAGCCGAAAAACTCGAGGCTAAAAAAATTTTTGCTTTCAAAAACAAACCACGGTTCTGTGGCAACTGCAAAAATTGGGGGCATTACTCTAAGAGTTGCGGAAACCTATTCCGGTGCAATCAATGTGGTCTTCACCACCCAGACCGGAAAACATGTAGCGCCACCAATCAGCACTGCGCTAACTGTAGTGGTAACCACAAACCAAACCACGCAGAATGCCCCAGGGCTCTTAGAGAAGCCCTAATAGTCGAATATATGATCTCCCATGGGGTAAACTATAAGCAGGCCAAAACAAAAATCAGGATACCAAAAACAAAATAAATAGGTAGCACCCTCACTGGTAGGAAACACGCATAAAACGAAAACAACAGTAAATTAAACAAACTATTAAGACTTTTTGCACTAGAGATGGATTCCAGAGCAGAAATCAAAATATGGCAATGGAATGCACGCGGCCTTAGGGCCCACGCTGACCAACTAAATAACAAAATACTTGAACAGGAAAGAAAACCAGATGTTATATGCATACAGGAAACCCACCTAAATGATACCTCACGTATCCCAAACATCATAGGCTACAACACCAAATACCTAAAGCATCGATCCCCCACAGCAAGAGGAGGGGGGTTAGCAACCTTTGTTAGAGATGGAATTACATCAGAAATGCATAAATTAACAGATAGTAGACCGCCCAATGACTTCGAAATACAGATAGTCAAAATAACCGCTCAAACTAAGCAGGTACTAATCGTTAACCTCTATGAAACAAATGAGCAGTGCAATTTAAGTGCAGACGAAACAATCAAAATGATTAAAGACTGTGGAGAATGGGTGGTAATATGTGGGGACTTCAATGCGCACAATGAACTATGGGGGAGTCAAAAGACGGACATTAAAGGAAAAATTGTAGAAAAATGGGCACAAAAATGCAACTTAGTTTTTCTAAACAACGGAATGCACACCCGGATAGATGACAGAACAGGCCACACATCAGCAATAGACCTATCTCTATGCACACCAAGATTAACAGGCATTTCTGATTGGCAAGTTGATGAAAGCGACCCTATGGGAAGTGACCATTACCTTATAAATATAGAAATACAAATTAGAATACCTCAAAATAAAGCGTCCTTCACACCAAGATGGAAATACGAACAGGCCAACTGGATTAGGTTCAAACAGATAGGTGACTCAATCGACCCAGAAACCATATATCACCGGGACATTGACACCTTTAATGACAAATTAATAGAAACCATTAACACAATGGCCCAAGAAACAATTCCTAAAACTAAAGGAGTAGCACCCAAACCCACGGTGCCCTGGTGGAATAATGAATGTAAAATAGCAATTAAAGAGAAAAAAAGAGCTCTAAACAAATTCAAAAGAACTAAAAATAATAGGGACTTTAACTACTACAAGGAAAAGGAAAAAACTGCCAAACAAACTATTATGATAGCTAAACAAAACTCATGGAGAGAATTCTGCTCAAAACTAGATATTAACACAAAATCGAAGGAGGTGTGGCAAAGAATTAAAAAAATGAGAGGCAAAACTAAATCAATAACCCCCAACATACCTGGACAAAACAACAAACATAAGGCAGAATTATTCGCAAACTATTTCGCCAACATGTGTAGCAATACCAACTTAGAGGATAAGTTTAAAAATCATAAAAGGCAATTTGAGGAAAGCAACTCTGACAACATAAAGGAAGCAGGAAATAATGACGGCCCACTAAACCTTCCGTTTACAGAAGCCGAATGGAGAAAGGCCCTCGCCGGCAAAAAGACCACATCCCCCGGGGAGGATACTTTGGGGTATGAAATGTACAAGAACCTACCCAAAAAACTTGTCACAATTGCACTTAACCTCATTAATAAAATATGGGAAACCGGTACCATACCTATAAGATGGAAAAAGGCAGTAGTGGTCCCGATTCTTAAGCCTGGAAAACCCTCAAGCGATATAAAATCATACAGGCCCATATCACTAACAGACAATATATGTAAAATAATGGAAACTATGGTAAACAACAGGCTGAAATACCATTTAGAAAGCAAAGGACTACTAGCTAATACACAGAGCGGGTTTCGCAACTACCGAAGCACAATAGACCAACTCATGAGACTAGAAACCGCTGTCAAATTAGCATCTAGAGAAAAATTTTAAAAATCCAGATATGTTACAGCCATCTTCTTAGACATGGAAAAAGCATATGATCTAATGTGGACTAAGGGACTGATAAGTAAACTTAAACCATACGGAATAACTGGCAATATATACAAATTTATTGCTAACTTCCTAACTGATAGAAAGATACAAGTCAGACTATGACAAGACTACTCCGAACGATACAAACTGGAAAATGGCATGCCACAATGAAGCGTAATCAGCCCAACTTTATTTAATATAATGATAAACGACCTGGAAACAGTGGTAAAACCCAACCACCTTGACTTATCCCAATTCGCCGATGACAGCGCCGTATGGAAAACTGGCAACCCAGCCAGCAGAGAAACGACCAAGCACTTACAAAAAGGACTAAATGATATAGGAAATTGGACAGATAAATGGGGATTTAAATTGTCACCTCTAAAAACAGTAGGCATAGTTTTCAATCCGGGAGGTGGCCACCCCCCACCCACTCCAAACTTAACCCTAAAGGGGGTACCCATCAAATTCGAAAAACAAGCAACACTCCTAGGTATGGTATTCGACCACGAACTCACGTGGGCAGCTCATATCCAAGAACTCGTAACGAAGTGCAAACGAGACATCAACCTCCACAGAAACCTCAGAGGGGTGAATTGGGGGGTTGATCAAAAAACACTCGTTACCCTATATAGAGCACTTATAAGAGCAAAATTGGACTACGGTTGCCAGGTATATGGAGCGGCGAACGCCACGTTACTAAAGAAACTAGACACAGTCCAATCAAAAGCGCTATGGGTATGCACCGGCGTCCTAAATGGTACCCCCACACAAGATATCTTAATAATAGTAGGAGAACCCCCGCTAGACCTAAGGCGGAAGGAATTGATGCTGCGATACTCGACTCGAATATCAATACACCAACCCAACCACCTCACGCTACAAGCCCTCTTAGCATGCGACAAACCATTCGATACAAAAGGAAAAAATAAAAAAATACCTAGTGGGAAAATAATTACAGAATTAAAAAGGAAATTTCAAATCGCAAATATCAACCCAGAAAAAATAAGGTACTACCCAGACCCCCCGTGGACCTGTCCCACACCACAAATAGATCTTAGCTTACGTAAACTAGGACAAAAACAAAATGACCCGATAGGACTAAGAGCATCAATACTAACGTACATTGACAACAAATACGAGACATACACGCAAATCTTCGCAGATGGATCAAAAACCAAAAATCCAAATAAAACTGCAGCAGGGATAGTGATCCCAAAATTAGATGTCGCCGTTGGAAAAAGACTCCCAGACCAATGCGCTATATACACGGTAGAATTCATGGCAATACTAATGGCATTAACATACGTCAAAACATACCCCACAACTAAGGCAGTCATTCTAAGCGACTCTTACAGTGTACTACAATCGTTAGCAACAGACCAATCCAAGAGCAGACCTAATATGATTAATCATGCAAGATCGCTACTTAAAGAGATTGAAAAAAACAACAAACACGTTGAATTCGTATGGATACCCTCTCACATCCATAATCCCAGGCAATGACAAAGCAGATGCAGAAGCAAAAAACGCCACAAACGAACCAAAAGCCCAAAATATAGCATACAGCGTCACTGAAATCAATAACATGGGACAAGATCAATGACATGTGGCAAGAGCTATGGGAAAAATCGGATGCAAACAGTCTAATACACACGATGATGAAAAAAGTAAGTAGAAAAGTCGAAAGTCCGACCTTCAAAAATCCATACGATATAACAATAATAAATAGAATAAGAACAGGTAAAACACTATTGGCAGGATGCGCAGGGAAACACATAAAAAGGGGACCAACCGAAAACTGCCCCTACTGCCCAACTCCAGAAACAATCGCACACTTAATAAATATATGCCCCAAATACAACCAGGAAAGGGCCGAACTAAAATCTCAACAGGAACAAATAGGAGAACGGTGGACATACCCGGAGTTACTTGTGGCAAAAAACAATAACATAGGAATGACCTATAATAACATCATGACATTCATTAACAAAATAGGCAAAAGGGGACAAATCTAAACCGAATGAAGGGTTGGGTATAAAGAGAGACCATGTAAAGAAATTAAAACCAATAAACCTAAAAGATCGAACCAAAAAAGAAAAAAACCAATCAAAATATTACAAATCACTGTTTGGGAATTGTGACGGCCGGCTCGGGCTAGTGGGTTCACAGACTGACACCGCCGCTCATAACCCGAACAATAAAAACCAGATAAGGACGAATATTACAAAATCACTGTTTTGGAATTATAATGGCATGCTAGGCCCCGTAGGTTCAAAAAAAGAAAAAAAAAAAGAAAAAAAGGAAAAAAAAAAAAAAAAACAAAAAACAAAAAAAAAAATATTAAAAAGTAAATCAAAGACCAGTCAAAATATTACAAATCACTGTTTGGGAATTGTGACGGCCGGCTCGGTATCGTGGGTTCACAGACTGGCACAGCCGATCATAACCCGAACAATAAAAACCAGATAAGGACAAAATATTACAAAATCACTGTTTCGGAATTATAACGGCATGCTAGGTCCCGTAGGATCAAAAAAAAATAAAAAAAATATAAAAAAATAAAAATAAAAAAAATATACATTAAAATAAATCACAAATAGCTAAGCTAAACAAAAATAACAGGTAAATAGCCAAGTGATCAAAGCGAAGGGAAACAAAGGCAATCAAACCACCTCCCTTGAAGAAAACATCTCACGGCGAACATGGCAGTATCAAAAGGACGAGAAGACCAAAATAGAAACGGACACGGGATAAGGCAGAAAGAGCTGAAATAAAGAAGAGCAGGAAAAGGCACAGGATGAAGTTAAACGTCCTAAGGCAGTAAAAGAAGAAAGAACAGGACACTTGCAGACCTTGGGGAATGAAGGCAGAAACAATGAAAAGAGTATGCCTCAAATAATCAAACCACCCCCACCCCCCAGTATGAAAAGAATTGCCTTCCCGAAATCAAACAAAAGAAATAAGGCCACCCCCCCCCACATCTACTTATAAGTGTGAATGAGAAAGTGAGCGTGAATGTGTGTTGTCGGGATATGTGGGAAAAGCAGAAAAACGAACAAAAATGTCTATAGCCATCACACAAATATAGCATACACACTCCCTACCCACCTTTTTTTTCTTTTCTTTTCTTTTTTTTTCTTCTTTTTTACAAACAAATTTTACCACATAGAGCTTTCATTCTGACCCACGAAAGCCCTCTTTTGACCAACAACTTACTGGCCCTGAAACACACTGATTGGTTTAAAGCCACACGTACGAAATACTTAACCAAATTGAGATCTCCAAAACAAAATAAAGGGCTACTAAAAGCCTACTAGATGTGAAAAAATTTTCGGAAAATTCAAGTACGCAAAGTACACAAAATTTAATAGACCTTAAAAAAGATAGGAAAATTCACAACTCAGGAATATCTGAAGCGTATGTGACAATCACATGTTTGGCAAGATAGTACAGGAATAGCCCAATAAATATAGGGAACTGGGCATTGATTGCAACGAAAATTTCATAATACTGCTGCTGGTGTGCTTCGGTTACTGCCTGAAATGAGAGAGGAAGGAGATGCAGGATGCAGAAACAGACCACCAACGGAGTACAACGATGGAGAAGGTTGCAGCGATGAGAGCCTGGGCGGGACCTTTTGGGGCACCTGGGCTTCGGCTTGCTTGCTTGGGGGCATTGTATAAGTTAATCGCTAAATTCAAAAAGTACACAAACGTGTACAAACTAAACAGTCGCACATACCGAAAGGTGCACGTGACTTTAATCCAATGAATGAATGAAATGTGTGCTAGAGGGTAGGGTTAGCAGTTATACTCCCAATTATGTTTGTGATGAGCAAAAGCAGCTGCACAAATTTGAGCTTTTAGTTTGGTTCTGGTAGGGTCAAAGGATGCAGGTACATTTTACATTCATTTTTTACTAGAAATAGCTATTTTCAATATTTTTCTGTGACAAGGCAACTAAAAGAATCAGTATGTGCCTTATGCATGAATAAAGTTCACTAGTACTATAACAAATTAGCATACTTTTCATCACCCCTCTACCATCAAGATTTTTTTATATTTACCTCTGTAGCAGACACAAATAAAAGTCGGCAGCTCATTTGCAGACTAAGTTACGCATATGATCTCCAATGCTCATCTAACTGTGACAGGCAGTCACCAACAAGCCAACCTATTTCCATGCCTAACTCAAAGTAAATCTGAACCACATTATAGATTTAGCTTATGTGTAAATTTATAAATGCTAGGCTTGTGATAATTAGGTTCATGCCTTCTACCTTAAAAATTAGAGGGATGTCAAAATACGAAACTATCCAGTGAGACCTATGATGTTAATTTTAATCCCTATGGGATTTGTGACATAAAAAACCCAAATGCTTTATGTATTAAAAGGTAACTAATGGGGGCAGGATCTGCAGTGAATCAATGGTTAGTATGCTAGACTCCTGATAAAAATGTTTGTGTTAAAATCCTGTTATCAAGTCAACCAGGTTACCTACTGCAATGTACCCTTGCCTTACTCCAATTCCCTCAGTACTCAGTAAACAACTAGTGTTGCTGTACATAACAAAACCAGTCCATATTGATTTTACATATTTTACTAAATCCTGACAAAAATAATTCTCTAAATAAAGAATGATTAATATGTGATGGTCTCACATGTAATCAAACTCTTCCAAGCTTTTAATGATATGAACCGATTTATCAATGTTTATCAAATTTGCATGAAAAACTATTTCTTATTTGTCATCAAATATGTTCAATGTTTTGATCATATAAGCATTTCTGCTACATTAGATCAAAATAATCTTTTTGTCAGAAATAGAGCCCTTATAGTATTTGCAAGGTCAACCAATCAGATGCAGAATTTGAGTTTAATATGAATGAATATTTTTTTTACAAAATTGCTCTTTTGCTATATCTTGATGAGATAAATCTATCCACCAAGTCTGATGAAATTAATGAGAAATAGTTTTAAGAGCAGTAGCAAGAATGGCTAGTGAGATGTAGAACCACCACATTATATGCATAGATTTTGCTTATAGCCTCAGACATACAAGCAAATAATTAAACAAGTCAGATCTAAATTGGATCATAAACACTGTTGTGCAAATCATAAGAAACTCTGCCAATCAGATGCAAGGTCACTTCACTACCATACCTTTATCACACTCATAATAAGCATCATTGTGAAACTTGACTCTATAAGCCCAATGGCCAAGCATGATCAAACTTGAATCAGCAGTAGTGGTTATAACCTCATGTATTTGTATGCATCTTCACTTCTTCAATCTAGATCTCATTTATATAAGCATGTATTCTACGTTTAGTAAAAACTGTACTACATGTATAAATATTGCATGCGGTGGTAACATACTCAGATGAAAGATCACCTTATTATTATTAATGGTTAACACTCATCAAACTTCAAGGACAACTTAATGATTTTAGCCTATATTGTGGAAGTATGGCTTTTAGGCTGGTTAAAAAACTCAACTAATCTTATACATGATCACATGTATATACTTGGATTTTGCTCATTATTAGATTTATCCAAGATGTTGATTTAAGCCCAAAACCAAGTTTTATATAAACAAATTGATCAGAACTATGGACTCCAAAGTAGCTAATTTCTTACTGTTGAAAGACAGAAGGGGATGTGAAATAAATAACACACTCTGGACCATTACATAAACCCACTTAGCCTTTTGACCAGTTGAGATAAAATATCAACAATAATGTTAAATAAGATTGATAAATTATGTTTTCTCACATTACCTCTAGCCCTTTTCAACATGGATGGTATTTTTCTTCCACATATGTCAGCTCTTAATTAGTGGCCCTTTCCCATCATGAATGTTGTAGGTGAAACTCTCAGAATTAGGCTTTTTAATTTATATCTGTAGAAGAAAAAAACTATTGGTCTGCATATATCAATGTCACCATTTCTGTATTAGATTAAAATACCATATGTGTGTGTGTGTGTGTGTTAATTTTAGAATTTAAGCAAACTTGTCTCCATGTGTTTATTTTAAAACTGATGATGATAACACATAACAGGTTCAATGGATAAAATGTTATTTCTTACTTCTTACAACTGCTCATTATATCTGAATTTACATTCAATGTTTGTTTTAATTAACATATTTGGGATATTGGGCAAATTATTTATTTTGTAGTTTATCATTATATCATTTACCAGTCTTTTATCATTCAAATATGTAATATAGTACCATTATACTGACTTCATATTCTATATGATATCCCAGCAATACATATTAAGCAGATAAGTGCAAATAAAAATGTTCAGAATGTAAAATTTACTCCAAGCTCAAAGAAGATCAGCAAAAGATAATATCCAACAAATTACCAAACAAAAAGCGAAGTTAACGCAGTTACCTTTATTATGACGTCTCCAACACCAACGGTACTGTACAGCTACGTCTTCTGAGTTTTACCGTCATCTTGTCTTTCAAACCAGAATTAATTTCTTGAGCTCTTACAAAATGAAGAAACTTTTAAAAACTATAATTTAAGCAGCTTCTTTACATGCCATCAGATAAATTATGGCACAGTGTTATGTCTGTCAGCAAAACGCAACTTCACATTTGGACGGCGCGCTGTGTGGGCATCGCCGACACAGCAACTGACATGAATTCTCTATTAGCAGACAATGATTCGGAATAAATCCTTCGCAAATCTAACATTCTCGATTTTTCATAGTTCCACTTTTCATTGTTGCATCTGTTTGATTGTACAATTGCTAATGATGTTCAATGAATCAACTTCAATTCATCTGCTGTCTGAAATCCCGGTTCAGTTGGTATTTTCTTCCGCGCATGATGCCGTGTAAATAAAAGATACGGTCGACATTCAAAGTGGTTTAGGTTAATTTATTATTTTTCTTTATTAAGGTCATTTGCAGAAAGTGTTTCGCTAGGGTGAGAAAAAAAAATATAACAAAAAGAAAACTTTCTTTTCCAACGCTAATACTGTATATATTTCAATTTGTGATTGATGCTATAAATAAAAAAAAATGATAATAAAGCATTTTAGCCCGTGGCTTCGGCACGGCACTCGTTTTTGTGGGTTTTTTAAAATGTTGTTAGTGTTGTTTTGGGGTTGTTTTTTGTGTGTGTACCACACTAAAAAACATACCAGGTATTAGGCCTAACGTAGGAAAAGAAATTATCCTCTATTTATTACTATTCTTACTGTCAAATGACGCAAAAGTGATCAAATTGCTATTAAGATTTTGTTTTGTATAACACTTACCGCTCGTTTTCCTCGAGATAAAGCAGCCACTTCAAAATGATTATAAAATCTGTGACAGATCAAAAACGTGGTTTAAATAATTCGTAATCGCCTGCCTTAAAATACTGTAGGAATTTGCTAATGTATTTCATGGCCCTCGTTTGAATAGATACCAACGATCATGTATATCGACCAAATTTTGTATATTCCTGCCCATAATCATGTATTTTGTATTAAACCGTATATTACACGAGCGCTCTGTGGCAAACTCGGGGGGGGGGGGGGTGTCTCTATTATACCCAGAGGCGTAGCTATGATATTTTGCGCCCGGGGACGAACTATAAAATTGGCGCCCCAGCCCCCTCCCCGTTTAATCACATTTTTGAATATTACCCTTGTTAACTTATTATAATGTAACGTTGTAAGCCTCATTTTGGCGCCCCTGTACCTTGGCGCCCGGGGACATATGTACTCCCCTTCCCCCCCCCCCCCCCCCGCTACGCCTCTGATTATACCTGCTGTATCAGTTGAGAAATATATTGAACAGATCAGGCCCCAATACTCTCGCTCTGAAAAACATTAAAATAATTATATGCAGAATATCGGTAGGTCTCCCTCTTGCCGAAAATGTCAGCACCATATATATTTTGCAAGTAATGTAATGGGTATAATAACACACACACACACACACACTTTTTTGGGAGTGGGGGGGGGGGCAACGGACAGATGCCCCCATTTCCCAAAAAAAATAAAAAGTATTTTATATTTGTGTATTTCCCCCTCAGATGTGTTCTACGTTTTATTAAAACAAAATTTTATATAAAAAATTTAGTTTTTAGAATTTTTGATGGGGTATTTATGTTTCCATAGTGTTATCTAAAGGGTTGTTCGTCCGAGTCTGGTTTCCCTCACCTTGCTCGAAGTTCATTCCCTTGAAATGTTTTGTAACCTTTGCTATATGTCGCTTAGGTCTCAGTGTTTGCTATATGTAATGGTGTTATATTGTGTGTATGCTATATTTTCTTTATGTTTGAGACAGCAAGTATAGATCAAATATCTTTCCCAGTTGTATTTCTTCCTTTATGATGTTATATTGTATCTTTTAATTTGTTTTATGGTTTTCTAATTTTGACGATGGAATGGTGTACTATTTAGACTTTGTTTAAAAAAAATAATTTCCTATTTTATTATTCGAGTGATAATATGTGTCGTTCCTCATAATAGTCTTTAAAGATGTTGATAGGTAGGTTACGCTCGATCCAAGGTTCACGCTTCTTTATTTTCTATGTGTTTTTCCTGGGTCGCGTTAGGCCTCCTTTATTTAGTTTATCTGATTATGCTTTATTGAAAGATCCAAACGTATTTATGAGACCACATTATTCTATAGTGGTCAACCATGCAGTGCGGGAGAAGTTAGTAGGGTTTTAAACTAAGTGTTATACAGTATGTATTTGTGTCTTTATTTTGTCTGTTTATGTTCTACATTGGGTGTTTTCAAAGACTCATGATGGGCCTATGCACTTCACTGAGCCCTGTGACTTAGCCCCATGATGTCATCGCCATTTACTTCCCCCTTATATTTTCCCTGTATCCCTTCCTATATATGTCTTTAGAATTTTCTTTCAGAGAAAGAAGAAAAAAAATTAAATTACAAAATTCTTTTATTTTTTTCTTTCTTCCTTTCTTCCCTTTTCTCTTTTAAAAAGAAAAGTTATATGGGTTTCTTTGAAATATTTGAAATAGAATTTGAAATTTTCTTTGAAATATGGCTGTTGTGGGGTGCGAGGAGGGGGTATGGGTATGGCATCAGCTCGCAATTGCGCTACGCGACCCTTCGGTCTGTAATACCTATTCCTCCCTCCCCCTCTCTCCCCCAATTCCAACATCAATTGCGTTATATCAACCTGACGGTAAGTATCTATTCGTCGTAAGACGTACTGAGTTCTTGTTGTGGTTAATATTCTTATTTTTACCACGTATCTTATTTAAAAATCTTTATCACCTGTCCACATGATATCATCGTAGTTACTATATAGTCTATACATTTTAGAACGATTTTGTTTTCGTAGTCTAAATCTATGAATAAAATGTTATTTTTGTTATACTTATATTTTTTGCAAATTTTCATTATTAACTTTATCCTATTATGTTTAGATTTATCACATTGGACAATCGTATGTAGTTTGGTGAAGTTCGCTGTTTTACATAAAGGGCATTTCGGCATTATCCTCAGCATACGATGTTTGATTGTTTCTTCGCCTGTTAGCCAGGTGTTGTGCAGGTATTTAAAAATTATACTTTGTGTTTTGACAGATCTTATTTTCCCCAATTTTTCCAATTTTTTGTCCAATTTACCCCCTCAGTTGTCCTGCTCTACTCTACATTTTATATTTTTGGTTACCTCCTCCCTAATCCAAGCGTGACTTTTACTTATTAAATTTTGCATAAATCTGTTTTGTCTCTATATTTTAAAATTAGTTCTCATATGTTTGCGTGGCACTTCGATTTTTTTATATTAATTTGTTATTTTTGTATATCTCTGGTCGGTTTCTCAAGGTGAAGCCGAACCAGTAGATGTACGGTGCTTCTCACACTGTAGCCGGGTCTGAGTGCATTTTTTTTTTAATCTATTGATTATGTTAGTTAATTATAGTAGTAGAGGGCTCGGCAACCCCAAGCCCCCTCTACTTTTGGCCCTATATAATGTCTCTTTTTTTACATGATGCATTTTATGATTCCATATATAATCTATTATTTCGTTGTCTGTTTTGTTTAAAATTGTATTATCCATATCTATGGATTTAATTATGTAGTTAATATTTGAGTATAAATAAGTCTTGGCCACTTGGGCCCGCTCCATGATAGGTAATGGCGCCATGGCCAGATTTTCACATTTTCTCTTATTTTATTGATAATATGTTCATAATTTTCTACAGCTTCTTTTTTTATTGCCAAAGTAAACCCCTAGAGCCTTTACAGTGTCTCTCAGTAAGTGTGTGTGTGTGTGGGGGGGGGGGGGGCGATAATCCAGGGTGGTTGCCCCTCCAGTTAACTATTTTTAAGATTTCGTGCTTGTTGTGGTTTATTTTGGAACCCGACGCTTATAGCATTTCCCCTCTCTTATAAAGATGTTGCAATCATATGCATGTTAGAGCATTTTTTAATTCTTTTTTAGGTTTGGTATTTGTATGCCTTGTATAATCAGGGGCGGATTAAGGCTCACTGGTGCCCTAAGCACTGACAAATCTTGGCGCGCCCCTCTTTTCCACGTACACCTGAGAAGATAACCCTAGGGTGTACCATGATCAAGAAACAGAACATCATGATCAATTTGCACTAGTTGTATCAGTTTTTTTACAAATCTTCATTCTTTTTTCTTTCTTTCTTTTCACCCTTTTCTCAACTTTGTGGTGCCCCCTTTGGCCCTGGTGTCCTATGCACGTGCTTAGTCTGCTTAATGGTTAATACGCCCCTGCTTGCACATCTGGGTTGTTTCTTATCGTGTGACGTAGGATTTATATTGCCATTACGTATTCTAGCATTGATAGTGGACATCCTTGTATCACTGATCGTTGTATTTCAAATTCTTTCGTGCATTTCCCGTTTAATTATCCCAGTGTGTAGGATTTTGGTCCATTTTGGAAATTGGGTCCGAAACCAAATTTTTTAAAAACATTCTTTATACAGTTTTGTTCAAATCAGTCGAAAGCTTTCTCCTGGTCGAAGAGTACCATAGCACTCATCATACCAGTTTCATTTATGTAGTTAATTATAGTTTTAATGTTTAAAATATTGTTTTGTATATCCCTTCCCCACAAGTTTGATTTACATTAATTATCTTGTTTATCCTACCCTTTACTGTATTTGTTAAAATCCTACTTAAAATCTTATAGTCCGTGTTTAAAAGTGATATAGGCCTCCAGTTTTTAATCTCGTCTCTATTCCCTTTCCCTTTGTATATAATTGTGATAACTCCCTCCCTCATAGATTTAGTCATTTTATTTTTACTTAAAACTATATTATTATACAAAGCGTTTAAGATCGGCGTCAGTTCACCGTGGAACTTTTGGTAGAATTCCACGATGAGTCCATCTTTCCCTGGTGACTTTTGTGAGTGTTGATATACTTTTTGTGATTTCTTCATCTGAGATGACATCATCACATTGGTCTCTATGTACTGCTGATGTCATCTCACAGTCGACATTTTTTAAGTAGCTGTCGATTGTGCTGAAGTATATGTTCTGTGTGGTGTGTGGTGTATAGTTCTTTATAATATTTGGAAATATTATTTAGGATATCTTCTTTTACAGTATGGGTTACATTGTTTATTTTGATATTGTTTAAAATTGTATCACCCCCTTTTCTAAATTCTTCTCGCTTATATACGTTTTTTGCTTCGTTGTAGATCTCTGTAAATTTTCCCGCCCTTATTATTCTCCCCTGATTTTCGTCTTCTTCAACGATTTTAATTTTGTCTGTCAATCGTTTTTTTTTTCTTTCTCCATCGTCGTTTGTTGTTTTGCTTAGTTCTAATTTGAGTTCGTGTTTGTCTTTTTTTTCTGGGGTTTTTCCGCCCTCTATTTGAGTACTGAATATTTATTCCTTTTATTTTGTTTTTTAAAACATCCCAATCAATTATTATATTAATATTTTCTTCATTTTTGACGGTTTCAATTTCTTTTTTTAATTATTATTTCGACATATTCTTTGTCATTTAAAATCTTATTATTTAGTTTCCATAGTCCTGACCCACATTTTTCTATTTTTTTCATTTTTAGGTCAATAGTGAGCATGAAATGGTCTGATAGCTTTTGGTTGGTTATTGCAGTATTAATATATATTAATGGATCATACAAATTTCCGTAAAATTTATCAATCCTGCTAGACTGGTTTAATTTATAGTTACCCAGTTGAAATCTCCCCCTATGATTAGATTTTCCATCGAATATTGTTGTAGGTAGGTGTATAAGTTTTCTTTAAAATTAGTTTCTTATTTCTATTAGCTGGCATGTACACATTTATAATATGCCAATTAAACATTTTAACACGTAGCAACCGTCCCTTAAAAAATTCCCCCCTCCTCAAACCTTTCCCAGCTTTTTAAAAATATTATTGTTGCAACCAACTCTAATATCATTATTTGCAAAATTGTTGCATATCTTTATTGCGTTAAGTTTGTCTTCTACTAAAATTTCGAACTCTGGCTTAATTCTATAGTGTGTTTCTTGTATCATTATTACACCAAAGTTTGTTTCTTTGGCTACTTTGTCTGCTTTCGCTTTGTCTATCCCATTGCTGTTGATAGTAGCGATCCGGAAATTTGTTTCTTCCATTTTTGCTTTACTCCCAGGTGCCGCATCACTTTTATATAGAATTTAATTGTATATATTTCAGTTAAAGTTATTATATTCCATTTGTTTTTGTACACACACACCAGCACGCTCGACAAAGAGCGCTTGAGTAATATACAGTTTGATACATCCTACATGGTAGTGGGCAGGAATACATATATAGGTCGTTATCCTTCTCGACCGAAGTAGTAACATTGTTCCAATGCTAACACTCGACGTCCTCGATTTGTGCTTCATCGTATTTGCAGTCTATACACTTAAAGTTACAATGGAAAAGTGTACATGAACATATTTATACCATAGACAGAGCCTTGAAGTACTACTTTTTTCGGTCTAAAACTGTCCCCCCAAAAAAAGAAAAAAAACCCAGCATGTAATAGTTCATTTCGATACAGTTGCACAGAGCATTTGACGTTCATTTTGATGTCAATATATATTGATATCGATTAAGTGCGATTTGTTTTCAAAGCTGCTTTATTGCTGGTAGTGCTTCTGTTTTCAAGTTCGATATATAATATACCCATGGAGCAGTAGTAATACAGAAATCAGAACAACAACCATCATCATCATCATCGGGAGTATTATTATCGTATATGTTGGTCACATCGATGATCATTAATAAAAAGCGGTTGAAATATGAACAATATTCCATCTCTTCAAATAGCAAATAACTAAGCAAAGTGTGTGTGTGTGTGTGTGTGTGTGTGTGTGTGTGTGTAATTTTTAACGTAGCTTTAAAAAAAAATGCAATCATATCGCTACCATGTCTGCATTGTGACAGTTTATAATGATGTCTAGCAATGTGGCATCATGCCACAAACATACAGCATTTTGTCCCACCCAGTCACATTATCCTCACACCAATATCTTAATGATGGGCGCCAAAAGAGGCAGCTGCTAGTACCATTTTTATGTCTTTAGTGTGATTCGGCAGGGGTTTGAATCCGCGACCTCTCGCATCCAAGGCGGACGCTCTGTACAGACACTGCACCACCTGAGCGATCGCTTAGCAAAGAATGTACGATACTGTTTCCTGTTGTTCATAACAACTCGACCTGGAGACCCACCTGACGGAAAATGAAAGCGCATTATAACGTTATAATATACGAATCCGGAATTTTTTTTGATTATTATAATTTTCAAGAAAGTTAGTGCCTTTTAGCATTTGACAAAGTGTGCTTGCAGTTGCATACTAAGGGGAGGGGGAGTTTACAACATACTTCGATGCTGACTACTGATTTGAAGCATAAAATTAAAACTAAACAACAGCATAACATGTTTATATATCTTATTAAATACGTCTTCATTTGTCTTTCCGTGCGCCAAAATGCCTTCCTACACGAACATGTTCCATATAGGTAAATAAGTTTTACCAATCGTAAACAACCACCGATTTCGACATATATGATATCAATTTATAGGTTTCTCATCAGTTTAAATCGATCTGTGCAAAAAAAAAAAAAAAAAAAAAAAAAAAAAATAATTAAAAAAAATGTGTGAAAATGAATAATAAAAAAGTTGCTATTTGCGACTCATTGTCGCTTGCGACTTTACCGATCTTTGTATCCTTGATGCTTCCATCCTTCCCGTTTAGGGATGGTAGCACCTACTTGGATGCTAATACTATAGATTTGAAGCATATAATTAAAGCTGTACAACAGTAAATAATATGTTTATGTATCTTCTTATTAAGTACGTCTTCATAATGTATGTTCGTGCGCCCAATGCCTTCCTCTACGAACGGTTTCGATATACACGAATAAGTCATACCAATAGTAAATAAACACCGATTTTGACAAATTTCATATTAATATATAGGTTTCTCATCTGTCTAACTCGATCTGTGCCAACAGACATGTGTGAACATGCAGAATACAAAAAAGTGTACTTTTTACTGAATATTGGGTTCGACTTTACTGATCTTCATATCCTTGCTACGTTCATATACCGTTCCCGTTCTGCGATGGTAGCACATACGTCCATGCTAATACTATAGATCTGAAGCATAGAATTAAAGCTGTACATAATTATAAAATATGTGTATGTATCTTATTAAGCACGTCTTTATCTGTCTTTCCGTGTGCCTACATCTGACCTATACGAAAGTTTTCCATATGGGCGAATAAGTCATACCAATCGCAAAGAACGATTTTGACACGTTTGATATCAGTTGATAAATTTTTATCAGTCTAAATAGATCTGTGCCAATATAAATGGGTGAAAATGCAAAATAGAAAAGTTGGTATTTTTCACTCAGTATCGCTTGCAACGTTACCGATCATCGTATCCTTGCTACGTCCATCTGCCGATCCCGTTTTGCGATCGTATCACATTTTTTCGATGCTAATTCTATAAACCTGACACATGTAATAAAAGCTGTTCAACGGTAAATAATGTGTATGCGTCTTATGAAGTACGTCTTCATTTGTACGTCCTTGCGTTTAGTGCCTTCCTAACCGAATAGTTTCCATATAGGCGAATAAGTCATACCAATCGCAAACAACCAACGATGTTGACAAGTTTGATATCAATTGATACGTTTCTCATGATTCTAAGTCGATCTCTGCCAATAGACATGTGTGAAAATGCAAAATAAAAAAGATTGTTCTTTTTACTGAATATCGGGTGCGACATTACCGATCTTCATATCCTTGGTACGTGAAACTACCATTGCCGTTTTGCGATTGTACCACATATTTCGATCCTAATACTACAAATTTGAAGAATATAATTAAAGCTGTACAACAGTAAATAATATGTGTGTGTATCTTATTAAGTACGTCTTCATTTGTCTGTCTTTTCTCCTAATGTCTTCTATACGATCGTTTAACAAACAGGTGAATAAGTCATTACAATAGTAATAAACACCGATTTAGCAAAATTTGATATCAATTGTTAGGTTTCTCGTCAGTCTAAATCGATATGTGCCAACAGAAATGTGTGAAAATGAAAATAAAATAGTTTGTATTTTTGACTCGATATCGGTTGCGACTTATACGTGCCTCTACCATTGCAGTTTGCCACGGTACCACATATTTCAATTTTAATATTATAGATCTCAAACATATAAGGAAAGCTATACAACAATATATAATATGTGTATGCATCTTATAAAGTACATCTTTGTGTGTCTGTATGTCCGCTCAATGTCTTCCTCAATGAGCGTTTTCCATATAGGCAAATAAGTTATAACATTAGTAATTTTTTAAAAACGCGATTTAGACGAATTTGATATCAATTGATAGGTTTCTCATCAGTCTAAATTGATCTGTGAAATATATAAATGTGTGAAAATGCAAGTAAAAAAGTTGATATTTTTTACTTGGTGTCGCTTGCGATATTACGGATCATCAACGGATCATCATATTCTATATTCTACCTACGTGCCTCTACCCTTGCCGCTTTGAGATGGTACCATATAATTCGATGATAATCATTTGAATGTTAGTGTTCCTAGATCTTTACAACACGAACGTTTATCTTAGAGTCGAATAAGTCATACCAATCGTAAGCACACACAGATTTTGACAAATCTGGTAGTATTTGGTAGGATTCTCATCAGTCTAAATTGATCTATGCCTACAGAAATGTGTGAAAATGCAACCTAGAAAAGTTTATATATTTTACCCAGTATCCTTTGCGACTTTACCATTACCAATCTTCATATCCTTGTTACGTGCCTCTAGTATTGCTGTTTTGCGATGGTATCACATACCTCGATGCTGATACTAGTGATATGAAGCATATACTTAAGCAATAAAACAGTAAAAATTATGTGTATGTATCTTATTAAGTACATCTTCATTTCTCTGTCCGTGCGCCTATATCCTTGCAACATGATCGTTTTCTATAAGGCTAAATATGTCATGTTAATCGTAAAAAAAGCTACAAAGATTTGGACCTATTTGATATCCAGTCATTGGTTTCTCATTAGTCTAAAACGACCCGTGTCAATATAAATGTGTGAAAATGCTACCTTGAAAGTTGCCTTTTTTGTCTCGGTATTGCTTGCGACTTACCGATCTTCATATCTTTGCTACCCGCTTCTACCCTTGCCGTTTTTTGATGGTTTGTATATAACCAAATAAGTCATGCCAATTGTAAAGAACCACCGATGTTAACACATTTGATATTAGTTTATAGGTTTCTCATCCTCCAAATCTTTCTGTTTTTAAGAAACGTTTTTCTAATTCAACTAACGGGTCATCACGCTAAAATTACGCTACTGACAAATGTCACCTTAA
This sequence comes from Sinohyriopsis cumingii, assembly GCA_028554795.2. Lineage (NCBI taxonomy): Eukaryota > Metazoa > Mollusca > Bivalvia > Unionida > Unionidae > Sinohyriopsis > Sinohyriopsis cumingii. The sequence goes on along the minus strand of CM068830.1, from coordinate 49,407,012 downwards.
TATCCTACATACTAAACTTAGACAAGCAGGTAGTCTCCTGAAATCCGACCTTTACATGGTGAATTTAGTTAACTCTTTCACGTGTGCATGTGCTTATGATAATGAAGAAGTTGAACACTTTGTCTATTGCCCCTTACCTAATGCCAAAGATCCCAGCTCTTTCGCTTTACCTTTCAATACACTTCTTGGTTAAGTCTAGATTTATCATTGAAAAGTGACGTGACTACTCACCTACAATAAGATGTCTTTCTGCTTGTGTGATGACCCGTTAGTTAAATTAGAGAAACGTTTCTTAAAAATAGAAAGATTTGGAGGATTTCGGATATCATCAGGCAGAGAGTTCTAAAGACGAATCGTATATGGTAAAAGGTCGTGTGAAAATATAAAGTTTGGTTGAGATTGGTGTGATACTTTGAGAGTAACGTAGACGATAATTAGATGCCTCATATCTCCTTTGTGGAAGAAGTTCGTTTAAATAGTTAGGTACTTGAGTATTTATAATCGAATACATAATGCATAATCTCTTCCTTTTCCTTCGTTGTGCAAACCAAGCAGTTTCCGCATAAAGAGACTATCTAGAAGAATTAATGGGTATAGATCTGGAACGATCCGTGCATCTTCCATCTGATTTTCCCCCCTTTATTCTGATCTTTCCGAATCTTCAATAGAACAATTATCCCAGACTCCAGAAGTATATTCTAAGGTTGGACTTATGAATAGTGTATATAATTTAGCTGAAGTCAACAATTAGTCTGCATTTAGACGGTAGTGTTTTATCTCCTTTCTTATACATCGGTATGTCATACGCTAGCTTGCACTGTGTTAGGAACACGCTGGCTGGGAGTGATTTATTTAAATGTATTTGCAATGGAACATACATTTCTTCAACTATACTTGTACAAGTTTATTACTTATTGGATTGGTTCCAGCGGTTTTGTTTAGGTCAAGACTAGTTACTACATCTATAATTTCTTGTTTATATATAATGATGGCAGAAATAAAAGTTTCATTTCTAACTTCAAAATGCGGTAACTGTTTATCATAATTTTTTAAACGTGTAACATATCAAACTTCCGAGTTCAACAGGTCGCACTTCTCCTGATCACTTGTTGCAAATTTAGATGATCATTTCGTACGTTTCAGTGGAGGTAATAGGTTCCATGTCTTTGTAGAATGTACTTGTTATCTCATTATTTTCCAATAAGGTTGAGGATTTGATCCGATGGCAGGGGTTGAACCTGCATCCTTTCGGTCGCAGGTCTGAGACGCTAACCACTGAGCCAATGTTGCTCCTCTTAAGATTAATATACCCATATGATATTTTCCAGTATCATACGTAACTATATGATACGTTTAATAACACCCAGTAACTCAGCAAATGCCGGCATAACGACATATGAATTGAAGGTGTAATGACGAATGCAATTTAAAGTCAATTATGTAACCTATTTTTATGCTTTTTATTGAATATCATTTCTGTCATGTGATGCACATAACATAATCTTACATTTAAGTTTATTTAAAATGAAATTTATGAAATTCGTTAAATAGTTTCAATCTTTTGCGACTCTCGTGAAAAGATCCTTCATTGCTGTTCATGTAATTTTACATGTCATTATATTTCTTTATTGATTTGCACTTTGGTTACAAAAGAGACAACTTTTGCAATTTAAAACTTATTTCATCTATACTACACTAGTATAGCTCATGAAATGAAGGCAGTTTACTTGGCCTCTAATTCATCTATAGGGAATGATACCTGCGGGAGACTGCTCTATCTGACCAGTGTGTAACTATGGAAACGGTAATTTAGTGACCTCTTCTCCAGCCTCGAGCTTTAGGTTAAGACTGAAATTCGCTGTCTTATGTAATGTTCTGTATCTGTAGTTTAAAGCTGGGAGAATTATACAAAGAGAATAGCAAGTAAACCCTTCTGTAAATGGAGCAAACTCGCACTTTTACACTGTAAAACTAATTTATCTTACAATCATTTATGAATAATTAAAAATTACTGAGTAGTAACTAAGAATATATAAATTCTTTAGATGGAGACCCAACTTTCATTTTTTAAATTATCGTATTTTTTATGTTTACTTTCCAGATACATTTTTAAAAAAATTCTCAAGAAAATATGAAATCTGACAAAAGATAACGAAAGTCTTATTATTTTGATTTTTTGTAAAGAGCAAAGAAAGAAAACTATTAATGACATAAGCTTTCATCATGACATATACACACTAGCCTCCACAGAAGTACCTTTATGACAGTACGGTTAAAATAGAAATAAATATGCATATACAGTTGTAAACTTTCCCGATTTATGACTAAACATTTATACTGTGATAGGGTATTCTTAGTAAGTAAAATGTGTATTATACAATGAATGAATAGGAGGTATTCGATGAATGGACTGCACGCATTTCAGGTGCAGTGGCTACTCAAGATTATTTACTGATGCACAAACTAGTTATAGTTGTCATACTGGTTGTCATTCCAGGGATACTGACAGTCAGTGATTTCCACCTTGTAAAATCTTTCCTCTAGGGCGGACAATAATAATAGTTTCTGAAGCTGATTTTATTAGCAATGGTTTGCAAAATAACAACAAATATCCTTGTGTTTTATCAACTCATTATGGTTCCGCTGCTTTGGTAGAACAAAAAGGAATGTTCTTTATTGTTTTATGAATTTTATGCCCTGTGACAATGGCCAACATTTTGTAGGTCACGATCACTTTGGCATAAACTTATTTTATGCATGGCAGTTGGAAACTACGAAAATCTTCTTAGAGGCGAGCTGTATAATCGGCAGTTACATTGTTATTCTGAAAGAGTTCTGATAACTAAATAAATAAGTAAATCAATAAAAACACCATCTTTTATCATTAAAAGTTGCCAAGTGTTGTTTATACATTGTACGTGGCGTAATTCGTAAGTTTACTCGGCATATTTTCAACTCGGTAACGCCTGGTAACGGTCATACTTTTACCTAAATATGTGGGTCCTTTGAGAGCATCGTAAATGTATGGAGGAAAAGAAATAATTGTATTTTATGCTCATCTCAAAAGATTTGTTTGTATTTCTGCGAAATAGTCATGCCTAACCAGATAATAGCACAGACCCCCCCCCCCATTGTAACTACAAAGCCTTGAGCAAGTGCGAAGTTACCAGTTAATTTTATTGTTTGTTTCTATTTTTCAAGTTGTCTTCGTGTGTGCGCGCGTAAATTGAAAGCTTGTTATTACCAGTCAATATCGTCAATCATATTTGCTCCATTATTCCATGCAGATAAGAAAGGAACTAATTTTGTGTTGAATTTGTGCCCCCCCCCCCCTCCCACCCCGCCCCGGCACGGTACAATAAACAAACACTTGATTGAAAATAAAATAAAAGAAACTAACCTTGCATTGTTATAATGTATTCCTTCTTTTTTCATCATGCGAAATTTACAGAACAAAATATATCAACGAACTCCGTAAATGTAGCGGATGCCGGCATGCGTATGCATCCTTACTGTGTGTGTATCGCTAATGTCAGATAAAAAAAATACCGCAAAAGAGACGAAAATATCACCAGATTGCTTGAAGGCGCCTGCCATTCACGCATGATAAGTTTCAAGGTGCAAACGGACCAAGATTATATTGTATCCAGGTTAACTATACGACGATATCTCGCAAATAAAAAAAAAATCATTATTTTAAAGAACATACAATGTGAGTGCAAATGATAATCTTTCGCAGGTATGAGTTACGAAAGTATCATGGGGGGGGGGCACCAGACAGATGACCCCCACCACATAAAAAATAAAGTGTTTTCATGTACTCTTGTATACCCCAAGATGTGTGTGCTTGTTTAAAGTTTAAAAAAGGAATTTTGATCAAACTTTTAGTTTATAATTAGTCCTAGTGTTTTCTAAAGGGTAGTAGTCTGAAACATGGGTCTTATTCCCATTTTCAGATTTCATATCCTTGATTTTTAGTGATCTTTGTCAAGAATTTTCTATGTTCCGTGTATGCTATGTGTATCAATGCTATGGTGTGTGTATGCTATATAGTCTGTGTGTAGGGACAGCAATACTATGTCAAATTTGTCTCTGTTGTCTTAATATATATTTTTCTATGGACTTTTCAAATTTATTTGTTTGTCCTGGTATAAATTTAGTTGCTTTTGAATTAATTTGCAATTTAGAATTCCGGCGAGATGAACGGTATACTACCATTTGAAATTAAAATAAAACCTTTTGTTTTATGTGATTGACTATGGTGTGGTGTTTCTCACATTAAAGTCTATTTTCAAAATGAGGTAGGCTGTATTCGAGTCAGGGTCCGCACTTTCTTTCTTTATTTATTTGTGTTTCTCCCGATTCGAGTTAGGCCTCCTCTCTAGTATTTAATTTATAATGTAAAAGAAGTAAATATCCAACCCAAAACCCCTTAGGAAGCTTTATACATTTACTGGTTTGGTTTTAGCATGAAAAACATAAGTGACATCTACAAAAATAATAAACTGGTAAAAAGACTAGAAACAACAAGGACCTTTAGAAGTATAAAGGAACTTTTATGTAAATATAGGGAAAATGAGGAACTTTGGGGAATTGAAACTAAGGAAACATATAATTGGATAAGGGAAAATTTAACCTCTAAAATTAAAAATAAAGTAGAGGAGGAAATATCTCGGTTAATTGGGACAGACCTTAGAGGTACTGGACCAACATCGGCTCTCCAAAAATACAAAGCTTGATATTCAAATATCTACACGACATATGCATACATGTAAATTATCTCATGTGCAAATGTGCGAACTTCACAAAATATCATGCGATGGCACAGTGCGAGTTTAGGAAACAAGACAGGATACAATTAATTATGGAGATATCCAAGAAATAAAAATACAGAAGAAACCAAGTTTTATATCAAGACGGCAACTTTAACAAAACTTTAATAGGAAAAATAACAGATAACATAACTAAAACCATGATGGCGTGTGACCAAGTCATAAACATAAAAAAAATGAATAGGCAAATTTTTTTGTAATCCTTTCAAATTAATTAGAAAAAAGAACTTCTAGGAAGATTTGTGAATGGGAGGGACGGGGCTGCAAAGGGTGAAAAGAAGGGGAGGGAGATGGGGCAATGGATAATCTCCCCTTAAAGGGGACCATCACAAAGTGAACCCTTGCCCTCATACCCCCACCCCGGATTGGAATCTGCTGTAGCCGCCACCCTTTTAGATTCTTATAAATTTTCCTAAACAGCTTCAGTTTCTTTTTATTATCCATTACAATTAAAATTAAATAATTAAATAGACTTTAATTATATTACGTAAACTATCACAAATCCTAATTATCGGGACAGAGAAACTATATGGGAAAAGAACGAGATAATGACGTCATGGGGCTATGAAAGAGTCGGGAAAAACACCTCATATAGGAAACTTTACATACATACACGAAAACAAAGGATCTAATAAGTCTCTCTTCTAATTCTATTTGCTCAAAATGTGCAGCTCTCGCACTGCACGGTAAATCCCCACTGTGTGTGTGTATGTGTGTGTGTGTGTGTGTGTGTGTGTGTGAAGAACAACCATTTTTAGAGATTTTGGCAGAAATCCAATAAATAATTTGAGACGGCCTAACTCTAGGTGGGAGAAATACAAGCAAATAAAAAAGTGTATGGACTCCAACTCGAGTACAGCGGATTTCAATTTACAAATCCAATATGTGAATAATGACACAATATATTTGCACACAGAACACATTAAGTTTTTTTTTTCTTAATTAAATTATAATACACCGTTACTTAGCCAAAATTCAAAAATATATTAAATAAATAAAAATAAACCTTTTCTTGATCCGATTATAAGGTCCTAAGATTACTGGGGAGATTTGGGAAAAAATAAAGGCTATCCCAACATGGAAGCAAAATATAGCATACACAAACTATAGCATATATATATATAGCACACACGGGATATAGGCGACCTCTAGCCAAGGTCAACCAAGAGTATAGGGAAGGGATTTCAAGTCAGGTGATGGAAAGATGGAAACCTATTCGGAAAAACAACCCTATAGATAAAACTAGGTTTTAAAAGAAATACCCCGTTAAAAAGGAGAATTAAATTTTTTTGACCTAAATTCTTTTGCATAATATAAAACATACAACACATGGGGGGGGGGGATAAATACACATAAAACACTATAATTTTTGGGAAAAGTGGGGTGGGGGGTCTGTCTGGTGCCGGCCCCCCCCCCCCCCCAGTACTTCGTCTTGTGGGGATAAATGTACGTCATTTCCTGCTGGCGTCCTCTATAGGTGGAAAATCGTATCTAAGTAACAGTGATGTATACTTTTATTTCGAGAAATTAAATTATTTTTTCTGTACACTTTATAGGTTTTTTTTGGTTCTTTTTGTTCAAGTATAACTACTTTTAATCATGTTATGCAAATCTGATGTATAAAGAAAAATGTTGGTGCATGGCCGGTAACTTTTATACGTCATGGCAACGGAAAATAAATTCCGCGCATGCGCATTTTGTGTGGGAGCACCAAAAAAAACCCCACACAAAAACAAGCAATTTACTAAAACAAGCCATTACGTGAGAACTTGGCCTGAAAAGAGCAAATATAGGTACTATAAAATATTGCTAGTCTCGGATTTGACAAGCCTTAGTTTTTTATGCTGATGAAACATTTTTCAGTAGAATTTTTTTTCCTACAGTTTAAATGCCTAATTTTACTGTTTATAATCATACATGTTCAAATGTACTGGTCACATATAACAATATCGTCGAAATATTAACTGATACCATGCTGGATTTATATAGAATGTCTAAATAATCATAAAACTAAAGGTGTAATTGATTATAACCAATATATATTTTTTGCAATAACAAGATAATGAGATCCGAACATTGACCAAACAGTACTTAGAGAAATTCATTATCGATTAGTTCATCCTCAACCTCCAACTGATATACTTTATTGCAAGGGGTAAATGGTACCGTATTGAAAGACGTGTTAGGATAAAAGATACCGTTGTTAAAGAATATCCTGACCGACTGAGATCTTAACATCGTACATCATAGCTGCAAACAGTGCAAGCCAATATACACATTTGCATTATGCTCACGCAAGAAATATTGTATCAACCAAATGGGTTTCTTGACCGAGCGATGTCAAGCCCTTGCGCGAATCCCGCTACGAGTCATAGGTTTCCCCGATTCAAAGGAATCCTGTACAACTACTTCTGCAAACTGGAAAGTCCAACGCGTCCAATCTATCAGTAATGTTACTCTAATTAATACATGACCACAAATCCCAACTTCCCAATTGTATGTCAATGTCACAACTGCAAAGCTTCTCTTCGTTAACTTTCCGTAACTTACCGCCAGTATTTCACGCCGTGAAACTATACAACTCAACAACCTAATACAGGGAACCGTTTTTACTACGCCACCTTAGGCCTTTTAAATCATGATTTTTAGCTTCATTTCGCCTGTAACTTTGTAACATATTTACCACCACAGCAACAATAAATGGCGCGCGCCGACGGCGGAACAGTCCTTTTCTGTTGATTCCATTGTATAATTTACCAATCTCCAGTCATAAATACTGCACCTGGAGTCACACGATCAATTCACCCAATTAGATTTGAATAGGGACTACTGAGTGACAGGGATACTCATGCGGCTCTTACCTGAATTCACCAAAAGTAAACCATGTCATCTTGAAACTCACTTACACTTCACTCCGTAACGTTTGCCCCTAGTAATTGGCTAATTATTTTGGTCTAAAGACTATAATCCCAGCACCGACTTCCCATATTCAAGCAAGTATATAAGGAATCCTTAAAATGGAGAGCGGTAAACAAATGCGCATACTCCAAAATATATTACAATATTATACATACCTTGGAATTTTATTAACTATTTTTGTTTACATATTTTCATTGTACTCGTGGATGGGTAATGTGATTTTGCGTTCTGCCTTGCTTATAAAATGTATTGTCTTTGGTCAACAAAAGTTGATTTAGAGAGGATAAGAAAAGAAGTTTTGTTAAACGATGATGGAATTAAATAAACAATCGGGACAATATCGTACGTTGCACATAAATCGCAGAGATTAATTGAGATTTTGCTTAACGGTCAATCAGTCCGCACTCGAAGTAGGGAAATAAGCGAATAGTGCAAAAGCCGACCATTGTCTGATAATCGACGTACATCTGCCACAGCCATATATTGTAAAAATCCCATTACTACAGGTAAAAAAGAATTAACTACAACTGCTTCTTTGGGGCGTCATGTGTGACCAGTGTATATTAGTACTGTGTTAGAAAAATATTGCGACAAACCAAAGTAAAGAAAACAGTCACTTTTATCAATCAGTCCATATCGTTTTACAAATTATACTGAATAACTGACTTCAGTAGAACTCAGAAGAATGTATTCCTGTAAGCACATCACGATTGCGGTGTTTGTACATTTATATAAAGTGGGATCATTTTACAAGCAAAGTATACATTTAAAAATTAACACTACAAATGAGACAACGCTTAAGTACATACGGATTATAATCGTGAGATGGCAAAGAATGGTTCATATGTTGAGAGGTAACCAATACACCAACAAAATAAGAGTTTGTAAGAACATCTTATTTCCTTCTTAGATATACTTAGCCATAATGCAAATTGTTTCCTAATATGAAACATGTAAACATATTCCGACCATGCTTGAAACAAAAATAGTAAATTTAATTTAGTTCAGCGTAAACTGTAAGTTAGTTCTTTCCTTTTGGCATGGTGTCTGAATAAAAAAGTATATTTCTCAAATTTGCTAACCACTACACTGTCATTATGTAATTAGATACCTAATTGATGTACCATGGTTGTATACATATATCTATAAATATATATAGTTTTGTGGACATGTACGGTTGAATAATACCATCCCGTGTTTGTGTAGGGAAATGCGTACATCACAATCGCACTCGTAAATTTGAATCAATACCATCTCATGAATGGTTAGGGGCCGTCCATTTAGTATGTACGCATAGAGGGGTGGGGTGGGGGGTAACCCAAATGCATAGGCTTGAGCATGGAGGTATACTGATAATATATGTACGCATTTAAGGGGGGGGGGGGGGCGCTGAAACCTCGAAAATAAGTTGTATAATACGTAACCTGTTCGACTTGGTTCAGTAGGCTTTTGCATTTTAGCGGACATAAGACAAACTTGTCCCACCCAGTCACACTATCCTGACACCAGGCCGACTAATCCGAACACTAACCTCTTAATGATCGGCACCAAAAGAGGCAGCTGCTAGTACCATTTTTATGCCTTTAGTATGATTCGGCCGGGGTTTGAATACGCGACCCCTCGCATCCGAGGCGGACGCTCTATAGACACATTGCACCATCGGAGAAGTCGCTTAGTAAAGAATGTACGATACTGGTTCCTGTTTTTCATGACAACTCGACCTGGAGACCTACCTGATGGAAAATGAAGGCGCATTATAAGGTTATAATATACGAGTCCATAAATACATAAATATTTTTAAATTATAATTTTCGAGCAATTAGTGTCTCTTAGCATTTAACAAAGTCTGCTTGCAGTAGCGTACTAAGGGGAGGGGGGTTACAACATACTTCGATGCTAATACTACTGATTTCAAGCATAAAATTAAAGCTAAACAACAGCATATAACATGTTTACATATATTATTAAGTACGTCTTCATTTGTCTTTCCGTGCGCCAAATACCTTCCAACACAAAGATTTTCCATATAGGTAAATTAGTTGTACCAATCTTAAACAACCATATATTTCGACATATATAATATCAATGTATAGGTTCCTCATCAGTTTAAATCGATCTGTGCCAAAAAAAGTCGAGAAAATTAATAATAAAAAAGTTGGTATTTATGACTCATTATTGCTTGCGACTTTACCGATCTTCATATCCATGATATGTGCATCTACCCTTCCCGTTTTGCGATAGTAGCACATACTTGGATGCTAATACTATAGATTTGAAGCATATAATTTAAGATGTACAACATTAAATAATATGTGTATGTATCTTATTAAGTACGGTTTCATATGTCTGTTTGTGCACCCGATGCCTTCCTATCCGAACGGTTTCCATATAGGTGAATAATTTATACCAATAGTAAACAAACACAGCTTTTGACAAATTTCATATTAATATATAGGTTCTCATCTGCCTAAATCGATTTGTGCCAATAGACGTGTGTGAAAATACAAAATAAAAAAGTTCCACTTTTTACGGAATATCGGGTGCGACTTTACCGATCTTCATATGCTTGCTACTTTAATACACCTTTCCCGTTTTGTGATTGTAGCACATACTTCGATGCTAATATTAGAGATCTGAAGTATAGAATTAAAACTATACAATATTATAAAATGTGTGTATATATCTTAATAAGCACGTCTTTATTTGTCTGTCCGTGCGCCTAGATCCGACCTATACGAAAGTTTTTCATATGGGCGAATAAGTCATAACAATCGCAAAAACAACGGTTTTGACACATTTGATATCAGATGACAAATTTGATTTTAATTGATATGTTTCTAATCATACTAAATCGATCTGTGCCAATAGACATGTGTGAAAATGCAAAATAGAAGGTTTTGTTCTTTTTACTGAATATCGGGTGCGACTTTACCGATCTGCATATCCTTGCTACGTGAATCTACCATTGCCGTTTTGCGATCGTACTACATATTTCGATGCTATTGCTATATATCTAAAGCATATAATTAAAGCCGTACAACTGTAAATAGTATGTGTATGTATCTTATTAAGTATATCTTCCTTTGTCTGTCATTTCGCCTAATGTCTTCCTATACGATCGTTTTCCATACAGGTGAATAACTCATAACAATAGTAAAAAAAAAACGATTTTGACAAATTTGATATAAATTGATACGTTTCGCATCAGTCTAAATCGATCTGTGATAGTAGAAATGTAAGAAAATGCAATATGAAAGTTTTGGTATATTTGACTCTGTATCGCTTGTGAATTTAACAATCTTCATAACCTTGATACGTGCATCTTCCATTGCCGTTTGTCTCGGTATCACACACTTCAATGTTTGTAGTATAAATCTGAAGCATACAAGGAGAGCTATACAACAGTATATAATATGTGTATGAATCTTATTAAATACATCTTGATGTGTCTGTATGTCCGCCCAATGTCTTTCACAGCGAGCGTTTTCCATATTGTGTATTGTTCCACTTCCTATTTTTACACTACCTAATTTTGACCTAGTTTAATAAACACCCATTTCTACAGAGGACACATCTGTCGCAGCCTCGACATTTTTTTACACTTATCAGCATTGAGTCACTCGGACAAAAAGATTTGTCAAAAGTCATATCATTATTATTAATGAAGTGAAACAAGGACACATACGATGAAAAAAATAATACATTTCTCCAATTCACTTTTTTCCAACCAGGAAGTCCTCTTAAAATCTTTACCAACTATTCTGACAAGGCAAATACAATTCGTTCCATACCAATCATCCAGTCTGCTACTCAACATGTGTTAGCTATGTGACTCACAGCTGATAACTGCATCTCCATCACCTTTTTAGAATTGTGTTTTGTGTTTTACGTGAATATGTCATTACTGATTTTCTGAGGTGGTTCTTGGGTATTTTACTTTGGAGTAATGAACATGAAACACACGTTTATGGTATATTTCATAAATAAATCAGCATCCTCTACATTACTGCTAATTTAAATAAAATTACGTGTATTACTATTAGGATGTTTCTCTCAAAAATAGGCAATTTTACTTTAATAGTAAATTTTCAAACGTCCATTAAACTAATCTTGATATTTAACTTATTTTGACAAATTAATTCTTTCTAAATGTCTTCTGTCTCCTATTATTTGCACTATTAGAGAAATAAGTTATGAAGTATGCAAAACAGTTTTGTACCTTAAACAGTACATGTACATTAAAGAATTGGGGTTCTGCATATTCACAATGCCATTTAATTATTGCAAGGATGTTGTACACTAAATCCAGTATTCTTTTATCATAAGTAAACAATTGTATTATTATACCATCATGATTTTCCCCCAATTTTATTCTTTCAGCTTTTCCAACAAAATATCTGTTCCAAAACAAATTTTTTGATAAATATAGGAACAAATTCTGAGTAAACACCATTTTTCTTTTGTTGTCGTTGTTAATGGTAGACTGAGAGAAGAAAATGCAGCAGCATATAATATGAACTTAAGTGAAGTTATGAACTTACTAAGCCTGGATTTAAATAAATGGTATCACTTGTATTTCTAATGACAGCCACAATCCTCTTAGTTTGGGCTCAAGACCAGCAATAGTGAATAGAGGTATTTCGAAAGACATATAACAGCTCACTCATTATAATGTTACTAATTAGCATTATTGAAAACTTCTTAGAGATCAAAATAAATAGTATATATGTATGGTGCTTGTTGGCGACATTGGCAGATTATTCACTCCACATCCTGGTTCCCGGGCAGTTTTGATCTCTCACAATACTAATCACGGGCATAGTGGCTCGTTACAAAGAAAATCAACAGATTTGGGTTCTAACCTGTAACACTATTAACATATTATATTGTTACAGGTTAGAACCCCATCCCTTGATTTTCTTTGTAACGACCCCCTGTCATCATGGGCAGTAAATTTGAAACATACTACTTCCGGGTCAATCTATTTTTAAGGTGCAATATATACTAGTACATAATGGGAGGTAACTCAAGTTGTGCTATTCAATTCAATTCATTAATGAAAAAATGGAAATAAATAGGTAAAAAGGCAATTATTTATTTTGCAGATGAATATTTATCGAATATTTAACATTCAGCAGCATAAATATGCATTTATTTTATTGATATTTGTGGCAAGAGTGCAGAAAAGGACGACGTGCTTCGTGGGCAGATGGAAATCTGCCCACGAACTTTTATCTGCCCACGAAACCGTCTGAGGACGACAAAACTGCCCACGACCCACCTTAAATAATAGTATATATATATATATATATATATATATGTGTGTGTGTGTGTGTGTGTGTGTGTGTGTGTGTATGTGTGTGTGTGTGTAATACAATCTTGCATAGATATATATGCAAGAATGTATTACAGGTATGGATAGATACATGAATGCATAAGATTGTCATAAAAAAACTGATCGAATAAAGCGTGTATGCATATATGATATAAACGTACGAATGGACTGAAATCGGGTGGACGGATGGATAATAGATAGATGCTTTCAATACCTCATTACATGGCTGGATTGATATAGGACGATAACACGTATTTACTTTCATGTATTGACTTTGTGTCTTACAGCATGTCTGATGAAAACAGAACTGTCATCTATGCTAACAACAGCTGTATAAATGGAACTATACGCTGGGATTACCCTAGAGGAAATGTTCTAATTCATTTCGTATCCAGAGACTTCTCGGTTTTCTCTGTCTGTTTCTCCAATTGGTTGATAGGGAACGCCCTAACGTTCTTTGATGTTTATAACGGTATTGAATATAAGCTGGCGCCTATGAAGGGTAAGTTTATTATAAACACTATATTGTTCATATGACAATCCCCGTTTCATCAACCATTCAGAAATCGAGATTTTAATAAGGATTTCTTGTCGAGAATTGCTGTTACTATTTTGGGTAATTGTTATGAACTATCATTAATTTAGAATTTCTTATGTATTATCGGAAACGGCAGTAGAAAATCACCAGACAAAGGGGATTGATTAACAAAACATGCATATACCAAGACGTTTACTGTCCGCATTCCTCGTAACAACGTTCTTCATTACGTAGATAATTTGATAATCGAAAAACATTCAATGTGAAATTTGACAGCAGCTCAGGTCTTGGTTGCAAAGGGATACAGGTGTCGAAAGTAGATATTCAGGAGAGGGTTGGTATGTAAGACTGATGCACCATCGACATGGGTTTACAAATCAGTTGCAACTTCGTCATGTTTAAAGGCCTAATACTAATAAAAAAATAACCATTCTCCTCAGCGCACAGTTTTATTTATGAACATAGGGATGATAATTCGAAGAAAGTCTGAAAATATATCTAACATAAATAGTTGAAGGCAAATAATACGATCTTTTGCTGCAATTTTTACTTACAGTATTTGTAATTTTTGTTTGGTTTAGACGCACTTTGCACCATTCTAAACACGTGAACTACATTTTTAATTTGGGAGAGAACAATGAGCTTCGGGTTCGATAGTCTTCCAAGGTTCGGTTCGAGTTATATGAAAGCTTCGATTCTTGTTTCTTACAAAGTATAGCTTTCCTAGCAAAAAGTAACTTAACACAAGAACACGTGCTTTTAATCGAAGAAATGATTTGGAATAACTTTTTTCCCGAAATTGTTCGACCTTTTTAAAAATATCAGAGCAGTTATTTTAACATTATTCAACCCATGGTGCTAACCAATAAAAGGAAGAGAAAAAAAAAATACTGTGAAGAAATTTACAAACTATGTTATTTACGATTGTCTTTTCCGTCGTAATATATAGTCCGTTTCATTTTATTTGGCTAGTACCGTTTTCTCATGTTAGTGGGTAATTCTTTGTACAAGTCAACGATGATTGTGATGCTAATACACGATGAACCTGCATGTTTTCTTGATTTATGTTCAATCTGTTGTAGATCAAAGCTATTCCTGCACCCTGACGCATAAGAAGGAGGTCATCGTTCGAATAGAAGCTCCTGAATATCTTGTCTATGTTGCCGGTGTTCGTTACGAAATAAATCGGATATAATGTTAAATGTGAATCTTTATACCATGTAATGTTTCTTCATCATTTACAATGTTAAACGTAAACTGCATATTGCGTTTTATCTAAATTCCTTGTACGACTTGACTCGTGTAGGCTGGCAGTCGAAACTAGTAGTGTTTAAAACCCTCAATGAATCATTTTTCTTCTGTTTAGATGCCATTCTTAAATATTTATCTCACTAAAGAGCTTCTCATAAATGTTTACGGATCCCAGATGTTAAGGAAAAGGGGATGGGATGATGGTGACAGGAGAAAGTTGGTTTTGAACCCCCCCCCCCAAATATTGTATTTATCATTCCAAAGGTATTCATTCAAATTTGTTTTTGGAAGCTAACCACCACGGATACCTATCCTAATAAAATATTTTATTATTTCATATTTATATGTATTTGTGCGTGTTTAGTTGAAGGCACTCTCTTGACAAAATACAAAATAAATACTGAATTGTGAAGTGTTCTTTTTAAAGTAAGCAGAGACATGCCTTGCTGTCACTCAGCATTAAGGTTATAAGAGTACACTAAAATCTTTAGCATACATCTGTAGAGGGTATGATGAACCGGAACAAGCCTCATTTCAAAGCTCCACATGTAATGCACGTACAAAGCCTTTAGGAAAATTGGACCAATCAATGTAAATAATGTAAAATGGACCTTTGTTTCGTTATTTCTTCTTTTCTGGTTTTAGTTTCAAGTTTATTCAATTTATATGTTCAACACACTTTTTAACGGTTAATACATTCTTGTTGTTTCCATATAGCGCTATTAAAATTTTGGTGTCCAGTTTTCAGGAAATAATATAATCTTAGCGTTTTCAAAAATATTCATAATAATTATAGCAAACAATTAAGTTCATGTTAAAGTTTAGGCATTATACAAGCTATTCACATCTGGATTTATCTGAGATACCTCACGTCGATTGATACAACTTTCAGTGTGGAATAATTGTCAAATCTCCCTACTGTTTATCAACTTCTGCAACATCAGTGGTAGGTTATCTTCCGGCATCTAATGCAAGAATTGTGTGCATTTTGTCTTTGGTTCAAAAAGTTCCAAAACAAAAGGTGCAGTTGCAACGGTATCAAATTATTGTTACAATGCCAAATGTTGCCTGTACAAAGATTACCTCTGCCGTTGCAGCAAGGAAACTTGCCGTTACAATTGTCTTTTCAAACTGGTGACGTTTCATTGGTATTCATTCCCTGTTGAAATGACATTCTTCAACTGCTGTAAGGATATTCAAATACCCGGGTAAAGGAATTAGTGGTTGTAATGGTATATATCATCTTTGGACGGTAATATTGATACAGTGTTGTACCAGTAATCGCCATTGTTTCAATGCTAAATTTATATTTTTACCGTTGGAGCGATAAAAAGGTGGCAGCATCAACAAGTGCCGTTGCAATCGCGTCAGATTTTTAAAAAAAATATAATTGCAACGGTAAATTTTATCGTTGCGAAACACTACTGCTGCACCAACAAAATGTAACGTTATTTTGACAAACTTCATATAAACATTAATTCAAATTATCCTTATTTATATACAGCTATACGTTTGCTCATTGAGGAAAACAAGAGCTCTAAAAGTGTACATAAACAACTAGGCCAACATCAGTATTGAAACGATTCAAGAATATGAGTTTATAGATTGGAATGAATGAAATGTCTTGCCTTTATAAATTAACTAAGCCTCCTACACTGGGAACATCCTCTTAAGAACTTCCACTACTCCTGGCTTTCTCTGTCTCTCTACTATAAATACAAGTTTCAGTGTGAAGGGAGCGAACCGTTAGGCGCTAAAATTGAGTATGAAGCAATCTTGATATGAAATAATAACACGCTAATGTTTCACTGAATTTGCTATCGACGAAGTTTCTCCTGTGAGGGTTATTCCGTGAGCGAATATTGTATCAACAACGATATAGATATAAACTGATATAGACATTTGCGGAACACGAATGCCGTTAACGCAGGGGTATCACCAGCGTGTCACCTTTTAATACCTTAGCTGAGATATTGGCAGTCTAAAAAAAAACTTGATATATGATATTGGTTCTGCATTGAAACGGTTGTTTGATCTTTCTGACCAACATCATAAAGGAAGAATACGGAAAGTATGTGGTACAGTCACAACCATATCCTGCGTTTTAAATATGTAATCGCTTATAGAATCACGTGCCCTAAAATGTACTGATATCTTTAATTCTAACTGGCTCCGTTGTACGTAAACTTATTTCACGCTTCATTAATTCAGTATGACATTGTCTGTAAACACGCCTGGTTACCTATTAAAAATCTCTAGGATTTTCCAACGCTCCCTTCAGGTACTCCTTCTTTGCTTTCCCCAATAGAGCAATCTAGTTGAATTTTCGTACTCGGATCTTCCTTTAGTTAGCCATCCAACTCGTCGTCGATGACCGCAGTAAGTTTCTATCATTTCCTCGAATCTCTCTGCATATCGTTTAACCATACTGGCATGAAATATTTTTAGCCTACCCTCCATATTTATTCTGTAGTCCCTTTTGTTCTTAACCTGCTTGACTTCACAAGGCCCTTTCCAGTAGATCAATAGTTTATTCCTACTAATAGAGAGAAGCATCAACACTCGATCAGCAACTTCGAATTAAATATTTCACATCCCCACGTTGTAATATGTCGCGAGCTCGTCGTATGCCATCATTTATGTAACCAGTATCGTTCGTGAAGGTCGACAACGTATTGGTATGTAATAACTCGAATACCTCGCATGAGATATCATTCGACCATAGTTTCGCAGAAATCACATCGGACCACATATTGTCCTATTGTGTAATAACTCGAACGGTCACAGATCCTAAGCTTTCGTGAGTACTACTCGATACACGAACAAACCCGTATTGGAATATCGGTTCTAATCTCGCGATATCTCCTTGCATCATCTGACGTAGCAGCATACGTTTGTACATTTGTCTAAATTCCTGCACCAAACTGTTCCACGTGAGGTGATACAGTGTTGTCTTCAGCAACCTAATTAATAGAAAACTACTAATTTCCACTATAAATTCTGAAGTAAATTGGGCTCAATATTCTGTTAGATTCCAGGGGTGGGCAAACTACGGCTCGAGGGCCACATGCAGCCCGCCAAGGGCTTTCATGCGGCCTAGGAACAAGTCATCATTCGCACTGACTCTGTTTATGTTACTCTGTTTATCAAATAAATGTGCTTCTTTTGAAGTTTAAGTTTAAGTTTTCAAATATTAACAACATATTAACAAATAAAATTAATTAGATATTATTTAGAAAAACCTTTTGTTTTTGCTATTTCAAATATTAATTATTTTACTTAATGAACTATGCAGCCCGTGACAAGGTGTAAATTTGTGTATGCGGCACTTGCACTGGAAGGTTTGCCCACCTCTGTTTTAGAATCTCCGCTGGCGCCCTTATACAGATGAACATGTCAACAAGTGCCTGAGTCACACGATCAGTTTCAGTAGATAGTAGTTATATGGCTTTTGGGTATCTTATTGCTTAATCTAAAAGAGCGAGAAGATATTGGTTACTCGGTCAGTGACTGGAAATATGCTTCCTAAAATACCAAAGGACGTCCCTTTACTTGAAGTATCTATTAAACATGTTTAGTCCATAGTTACTCTTGTTATTTTTGCCGTCGAAACGGTCTTCAGTGGTATCGTTTGCAAACATCATTGACGAACCACCAGACTGTGAATAATCATCGCCGTATCAGCATAGCCTCAATATCGTCGTGGCAACGTCAACGTCATTATGACAAATCTCAATTTCCTGACCGTCAATAATATATCGTGCACTGTTAAATGATGGCATAATTCCGTTATTTACAAACCCACCCTGCTCATCACCATAAGGATTAACATCGCTTTTTACAAGTCTACCCTGAACTTCAACGAACGAATCGACGGGCAAGAAATATCTGCTTGTATATTGAACTTGTAGTTCGATTCGACCACGTTAGTTTGATTCTCGTGCTTCATATGAATATTATTGATAATAACGTACATACACATCCTTCAGTACTGGTGCGTCCATGTCAAATGCTGGATAGGATGCACGTTTAAACATTATTTATATTTACTGCTGTCTAAAATGATTGCGATGAGATAACCCACTACCCGATACCAGATTTGCAGTTATATTCCGAGCTTCGTCACCTGTAAATTCTTTCAACCGTTCATTTGCAGCCTGATTTATTATTTTACTGACATTTGCAGGTATAACTTCAGTGCTGGTTGATATTACTGGCTGTGGTTTTTGTCGTATTAATCGTGCTAGTCTGTCCTTGATTGCTGAGAATGCTTTGCTGGCAACATCACCAGCAGCACCAATATCTTTATTACGAACAACGTCAATAGCTTTCATTCCCAGTTGCTTTGCGATCGGTATTGCTTTTGGGGCTATTATTCTAAAAAGACCATTAACAACATCACCGAGTCTACCTCCGTAGACCACTTTGTATGTTGGTAATCGCGAATTTATCACCCTGACCATTACAGGTCCACGTTGAGCATTATGTATGATCATCTAATTTTCTTGTCACCGATTTCATTACATACCCTCAAATACTGTGGTAATCATCAACGATTGCATCAATGAGGGACCGATAAACATTAATGTCCATGATACCTCCTGTAAATAATCTCTGACAAATAGCAACTGCTTTATTAATGATTTATGGAGAATTATTGCCGGCTCGTCTTCAGCCAATCAGAATTTCTAGGCGTTCAACGTCGGAAAGAACATTACTGGGACAAAGTTTATCGATCATCAGCAAGTTTGGTTTATTACGAGTAGCATGTTCAATTCCTCTTGTTCAATCGTAGTCTTCTTCGACGTCCGATGGCATGTAATATTCTGATTCCGTAATAGTGAGGTGGCAGTTAGTGGAAATTCGTTTGCCTTAGATATTCAAGGGAGATAATTCAGTCAGTATCTTTATTAGGCTTTTGGGAGTTAGACTCCTTAATTCTCGAGAGTGGTTTTATCAGTAAATATAAAAACAAAAATACCTATACCGTCAACATAGTCTGCGAGAGCGATAGATGGCTTATAAATGGACTTTTGATGGAGGAATATGCGACAGTAACAATTTTAAATACTATCTTAATGGTCACCTGCTAATATATGATGAAGCTATGATTTTAGAGGGTGAAACCTTATGTTATAATCTCATAGGGTTAAAAGGTCTGGTGAACACGCCCTAAATGCAAGTTTAGAATTGCAAGGTAGCTATAAAACAGTAAAATAGTTTTTCTTTTTTTTAATTGTCGGAGAAGTAAAACATCCGGTCACTAAGCCATGAGGTTTCGTATGAAAAATCGCATCAAAAGAAAACAAGTAGAAGTTTATTGCACTTTCGTTCCAGATAGACGTTTAAGCATCTTTAAAAATTGGCTGTTAAATATATATATATATATATATATATATATATAGGATATTTGCTTGAAACGAGTGGATAACGGATATATTTCATCGAGTGGATGAAAAACTCAGTATTTTCACGAGTGGCGAAGCCACAAGTGAAAATACTAGAGTTTTTCACCCACGAGAATTATTCACGCGTTTCAAGCAAATATTCTTTTTATTTTATGCTCACATACGTTGGTTATCTAAAGTTTGTGACACAACGAATTAGCAGATTTCTTACGGTAATGTCAGCTGTTTACCGTACATGTTCTGCCGTGCTATGTGTACCTGCGCACAAAATTAGTTCCACTTCAGATTGATAAAAGTTAACTGATGTTTCCAGAATAACAAACTACAAGTTTCAAGGTTAACAGACATCAAGTTTGTTTGGATGAATGAAGTTATGTTTGCATGGATGTAAGAAGTTATGTTTGTATACATATATAAATTTATGTGGATGAAAGATTTTATGTTTCTATTGATATATGACTTTGTATTTTGATGAATATCGGACGTTTTGTCTGGATGTTTATACGACTTTATGTTTGTTTAGATGTAAGGCTTTATGTTAGTAGTGAAAGGGGTGAGATTAGCGTCAGTGGGAATTAGCATTACAAACACCCCCTGGGCGAGATTAGCGTCAATGGAAATTTAACATTAACCACCCTGGGCGAGATTAGCGTCAATGGAAATTTAACATGGGCAAAAAACCCTGGGTAAGATTAGCGTCAATGGAATTTAACATGGGAGAAAGGAAAAAAAAAGGAAATATTGAGATTAGCGTCAAAGGCATTCGAACAATGGAAAAAAAATATCGATTCTAGGGACAAAGGCAATTGAACATGGGGAATAGAGTTTGGGTCTGTCTAGGGACAAGGGGAATTGAACATGGGAATAGAGTTTGGGTTTGTCTAGGGACAAAGGGGAATTGAACATGTTAGAAAAAAAAAAAAACTACTTTAGGGACAAGGGGAATTGAATATGGGATTTTTAAAAAAAAAAAATTTTTATAAAGGGGTAGGCAATCGAAAGGCTATCTCTTTTCGAGAAATGTGGGTGGCCCTGAAAAGGCCCTTTGGATTTATGTTAATATTAATATTAACATAGACGGCATCTGTCACATCTTCTTCTTCTTCTTAAACTCCTTCTAACTGCAGGTCCATACACAAGTACCCTCTTGAGGCATCCTTGTCTTTCAATGTAAACTCTTCTCATCCATAGACTAGTATCTGTCCTATCAACAACAGTCCACTTGGACCGGACATACATGAGCATGTCCGTCCTAAACATCATGGAAGATACAAGGGTGGATGATTCAACTGTGGTCCACATCGTGAGGCGACGAGAACAGGTGAATCAATGCAGTGAACTGCGCTTATTTATAGGTAGAGGAAGGATTGAAACGGATTGAGTCCATTCACCAATCCGAACACGCGTTACAAAATTCAGTCAGTCCGCATCCAATCCGAAGAGAGCAGTCTGTGACGTCATGTGGTCTATTAAGATTCGCTAGCGCCTGTGTGCTGTCAATCTATGCGACAGTGATTCAACATGACGGAAACTCAGAAAACGATCCATTGGGGTGCACCAGCAGTGGAGACCACCCAAGGGAACCCGGACTTACTTTCAGAAGAGGTACATTGGGATTTTGTGGATTTTCTTACCTCGCAAGAATTTGTTCCGGAACCTTCGTCTCATTCTTCATTACCGCAAGTGGAGAATTTTAGACAGAGACAGAAAGAAGAATTGGAGAAATTTATGCAACGACAAAAGGAAGCGGAACAAGCTTTTCTCCTACAGCAACAGCAACAGCAACAAGAAGAGGTAAGAAAAAAACAAGAAGAAGAAGAAGTAGCAGCAAAGAAACAAGAGGGTGAAAATCAAACGGCTACGGTACTGTTGGACATTTTAGCGGAGTTAAGAAGTCTGAAACAAATGTATCAGACTTCTTTATCACGACCGAAGAGAATACGACCTTCCCGAGCTAAACATGCCAACCCTGTGACTAAGCCTATCGTACCACCCTTAGTGATTTCAATCCAATCATCAGAAGTAGGCCTCGGCCGTGGCAAAGGATTAAGGCAGTTAAAGTTGATTGCTTAAACTCACCCCCTACACCAAAATAAAAAGGCCCTTTTCAGGGCCACCCACTTCTCTCGAAAAGAGATAGCCTTTCAATTTGCCAATAACTCAAAAATCAACAACAAAAAAAAAAACAAAAACATTTTACCCTTATAGTACATGTCTGTGTATGAGTGCGTGAGTGTAGCTTCTTATTTTAAAATCAAAACTCAAAGACACTTACCTTATATAATTAATGTATTCTTTTCTCCATAGTTACAATCCAATTCACAATTCACAACAGAACACTTTATAAATCGCATTCACTTCTTCTGTTTCTTTCTTTTTTACTCTCTCTTTTTTTTCAATTTCTTCACCGGCACAGTCTTTTCCTCCTCTTCCTCCTCACTTTCTTCCCTTCTTCTTTTCTTCTCCTGTTTCTTTTTCTTCACCTGGCTGCTTTCTTCCTCTGAAGAATCTCTCTCTTCTTCTGAAGAATCCCTCTTTTCTTCCGACTCCTCTTGTTTCTTTTTTGGGCAATCTTGAGACCAATGTCCTTTTTCTTGACAATAATAACAGGTATCTTGACTTTTGTCTTTTCTAGCCCCTGTTTTTTTTTTCTTTTTTGACGGTCTGGACACTCTGAAGACCAATGCCCTTTCTTCTGACAGATATAGCAAGTATCTTGACTTTTATCTCGAAAGGAAGGAGAGTAGTCCGTCGGCTGGTCTGAAGAGAATTTTCTAATGACCCCTCGCAAAGCTCTGATGAAACGTTCCATCTGGGTAGTCTCTTCCATCGTTGTGCTCGGTTTGAGAGTGAAATGAATAGTGAAAGGACAAGACACACACCCTTTTTATATACGCTGGTTTGTCATGACTATAAATTAGTCTATGGTGTTTAAACTTGAGTCATTTGACGTTTTGCACTCAAGATGAAACGATCCTATTCATTCGAGAAGAAAGAAGAAGAAGAAAGTAAGAGGCAGAAACGTGATCTATCGCCTCGTACCAGAGCTGAAGTCTTGGCACAAATTCATGCCAGTGATTTTGAAGAGGACATGAGTGAACCAGAATCCGAACCCTCTAAACAAAGTTCACCACCCTTAGTTAACCCTGAAAAGTACTATTCCATTCCAGAGACGGAAAAGCGCTCCTCTAGAAAATTTAGAACCACGGCTTACACCTACACAGTGAAGTTTAAAGATTTCAAGTCCGACGTACCATTGGAGAAAGCAGAAGGGTTTATCACCGAGATGTGGGATTCTTTGCTCACCGCACTCAAGTGACAATGTCAACCCAAAGAAGACGATCGCTTGACACTATCCATAGATCACGACAGCTTGAAATCCCCTGTTTGGATCGAGTTTAGCAGACCCGCAGAACTAACCCCTTCCAAAGTCATGGACAAGATTCAACACGTACAACAATCTAATGACCAGTTTGACATCACCGATGGTAAAGCCACACTGAAAATGGCCCACGTCTCTCCTCCTCAAGGGACCGGACAACGCAATAAGGTGTTATTGGTGAACGACCTTCGCAGCACCAAAAAGAGTCTCGTCCAAATTAACAACCCTCAAGACCAGATGTGTTTAGCCCGAGCCATCGTGGTGGGACGAACCTATGCCAACAAGAACGACACGGCAGAATGGAAAAGAACATGGAAAACTATTCAACAATCGGACCGAGCCAAACAACGAAACGAAGCAGAACTCCTGTTGAAACAAGCTGGCCTGTCCAAAGACACACCCTGTGGCATTCCTGAAATGCAAAAATTGCAAGATGTCCTAGCTCCACGCTACACCTTGAAAGTGCACCCTCAAGAAGTGCCTGGGCCTCTGTTGTTTCGAGGGAACGACTTTAAGGACGGAAAATACATTCATGTCTATTATCACGATGACCATTTCGATACCATTACCACTATCACTGGATTCCTGGGATACAGTTATTACTGTGAGAAATGTGACTATGGCTATAACAATCGAGAGCAACACAAACATTGCGGATGGAAATGCCCAGGATGTTTGGCCTCTCCACCCTGTCTGAGCGAAGGACAAGAAAGAGTACATTGTCCTGCTTGTCTGCGCACGTTTGTCAGCCCTGCCTGTTACCAACAACATCTGAAGACGCAAGGTTCACAGCAGAAATGTGCTTGTCAGCTGCTGAGACTGTGCCCTACGTGTCGACAAGGCCTACGTACCAATAATGCCAAGGCACACGTATGTTCAGGAAAGAAAAATGTCACATTTGTCACCACATCGTGGACTTGAAACACGAATGCTACGTGCAAAAATACCAACCCCCACCAGA
The DNA here is from genome assembly GCA_028554795.2 of Sinohyriopsis cumingii. Lineage (NCBI taxonomy): Eukaryota > Metazoa > Mollusca > Bivalvia > Unionida > Unionidae > Sinohyriopsis > Sinohyriopsis cumingii. The sequence goes on along the minus strand of CM068830.1, from coordinate 49,382,386 downwards.
GAAAGAGGACGGTCACAAGAAGAAAGGCAATTTCATCTTTTTCGATTTCGAATGCATGCAAGAGACTGGCATTCACATTCCTAATTTCTGCGTGGCTCATCGAGCGTGCGAGAAGTGCATTCAAGAACCTATCTTCAGTCATTGCCCTCACTGCAGCAAGATTCCCGGAGGGCGTGAAAAAATCTTTCGAGCACCGAACACGTTAGCCGATTTTGCCCAATGGGTCTTAGATCCCATCGACAAGACGTGGAGCCAAGAGGACATCGAACGTTACGGAGATTGTCATCGTCATGCCACAGTGATGGCTCACAATTTCTCCGGATACGATGGACAGTTTCTTCTCAGATACTATACGGAACAAGGCACCGAACGTCCTAAAGTCACTTTCAACGGAGCCAAAATCATTTTCATGCAAGTGGGACAAGTGCAGTTTAAAGATTCGATGAGCTATTTGGCCATGCCTTTGAGTCGAATGCCTAAAACGTTTGGAATGACAGAAATGGCTAAAGGGTACTTTCCACACTTTTTCAATACGGAAGCCAATCAACACGCCGTTCTACCCCATTTGCCTGAGGCTCACTATTACGACCCCGACAACATGCGTACCGAACAACGAGAAGCTTTCTACGCTTGGTACCAGACTCACGTCTCCGACCCTTTCGACTTTCAGGAAGAAATGCTAAAGTATTGTCGTTCCGACGTGGACATTTTACGGCGTTGCTGTGGAAAATTTCGAGAACTGTTCATGGAACACGGAGGGGTCGATCCTTTGAAAGAAGATTGCACCATTGCCAAAGCGTGTTCCTTAGTGTATCGACAACGATTCATGCCTGAAAACACCGTGGCTGTCATCAGTCCTCAAACGACCCACTATGTCAAACGTCAATACTCGGTCAAAGCCCTACGTTGGTTACATTACTTGTGCGACAAGGAAGACAAGTGGATTCAGCATGCCCGCAACGGAGGGGGTGAAAAGACCATCGGAACGTATTCGGTCGATGGCTGGGACTTAGAAAACCCCAAGATCGTGTACGAGTTTAACGGTTGCTTATTTCACGGATGTCCCGTCTGTTACCCTGATCGTAGCACTAAAAATCAGTTTTTACAACGAACCATGGAAGACTTGTACCAGGACACTTGTCAGCGACGCTTAAAGTTAGAACAGCAAGGATACCAAGTGGTGGAAATGTGGGAACACGAGTACGATCACCGTATGAAAAGCGATCCCGAGTTTAAACGTGCCGTGGAAAGTTACAAGCTGATGGACCCCCTAAACCCGAGGGATAGTTTGTACGGAGGAAGGACCAATGCCACCTGTTTGCTGTACCAAGCCGACGAAGAGAAAGGAGAAGAAATCAAATACTTGGACGTGTGTTCGTTGTATCCTTACGTGTGCAAATATTGTCCCTTTCCTGCAGGGCACCCACAATTGTTCACGGAACACATCGACCTGGTCAACATTCGACAATACGAAGGCTTGATCAAGTATAAAGTTTTGCCTCCCACGAACCTATACCATCCCGTCTTACCTCACCATTGTCAAGGCAAACTGATGTTTCCATTGTGTCGTACTTGTGCCGAAACGTGTAACCAAGACCAACCTTGTCAGCACACCCAGGAAGAACGGGCCTTGACGGGAACCTGGGTCAGCGTAGAATTGTTCAAAGCTCTGGACATGGGATACCAACTGTTAGAAGTGTACGAAATTTGCCACTTTCCCAAGACACAACAATACCACAAGGGTGACCCCAGTCAGAAAGGCATTTTCGCCGACTACGTGGATGCCTTTTTGAAACTGAAGCAAGAAGCCAGCGGCTATCCTTCCTGGTGTCACACTTCCGAAGACGAAAAGACATTCAAAGAGAAATACTATGAACAAGAAGGCATCTCTTTAGACCACATCGAGAAAAACGAAGGCAGGCGGTCGTTTGCCAAAGTGATGTTAAATTGCTTGTGGGGTAAAATGGCACAACGACCGTGTTTACCCAAGACGGAATATTTGACAGAACCTTCCCGCTACTTTCAGATGATTCACGACAAAACCAAATACATGAAACACGTGGACGTCGTTCGAGAGGATTTGATCTTGGTCAATTACGAAGAAGATCTGGACTTTGTACAAGACGACCCCTTTGGAAATGTCATCATTGCGGCTTACGTGACAGCTCATGCTCGCTTAAAATTGTACGAAGCTTTAGAACTGTTAGGGGAACGTGTCCTGTACTTTGACACGGACAGTTGCATTTACATCCATCACCCGAGTCAACAGCACCCTGACATCGAAGGAGACCGTTTAGGAGCCTGGACAGACGAGCATCCCGACGACAAGATTCTACGTTTCGTCAGTGGTGGTCCCAAAAATTACGGCTACGAATACCAGGACCCACAAGGAGAATTGCACACGACGTGTAAAGTGAAAGGATTGACTCTGAATTATCGTACCAGTCGTGTGGTGAACTTTGGGGTATTGAAAGAAGCCTTGCAATCGGGAGAGGATGCAAAGTTTAAAGTGACCACCTATCAACCGAACAAAATTGTACGTTTAACTACTCACCACATCGTCAGTCGACCCTTGGAAAAAGTCTATCAAATCGTGTACCAGAATCGAGTGCGACTTTCCAATCATTTCACCTTACCGTATGGACACGTCGGTATTGGTCTGTATATAAAAAGGAACCATAGGCAAGATCGATAGTTCATTGTGACTACCAAGACCGAGCGAGCAAGATGAATACTTTCAGAGAGACACAAAACAAGTTTAGACAGGCACAATTCAAGTGTGGGGCTTCTGAAGTGGAATGCGATTGTGAGCCTTGCGACTTTTCAACCTGTGTTAGTGACGGTGCTAGAAGAACCCGTCACCCAGGACGGGACTGTCGTGGACAGGCCTGAAAGACCCTTTCGGGAGGACACTTGTGTGACCTTACCCCCTACTATAGAACTGGTTAGAACATTACCCAAAACATGTTGTACAGACACTTGTGTTTATTCCACGTTGATGGTTATCATGTGCCTTTAATCCTTATACTTAAGCCTTTGACTTTTACGTATTTTTGTCTTTCGTATTCATGTTTGAAACATTCAATAAACGTGTTCTGAAAAAAAGTATATAAACTCTTGTCTTGATTGTTTTCGTGTCACAAGTGACATTTCTCACACTATGGCTAACTCTGCTGTCTCTGCTCCCTCTTCCTCCACTGTCAAAGTCATCGACGAACACTTAGATCGTGCCAGTTGGGAGGCTTTGTATCTTCGCCATCCCTTTAACATGCTCATTGCTGGACCTAGCGGTTCAGGCAAAACCGAATTTGTCAAACGTTTGATCGAACATAAACATCATTTGATCGATCGACCACCTCAGCGGATCGTGTGGTGTTACAAAGAGTGGCAATCGGCGTACAGCCTCTTGCGAGAAAGTCAAGGCGATTCCATCGTGTTTGTGGAAGGCATTCCTAAAGAAGCCGACGGCATCGTATATGACTCCCGTCAAACCCATTTGGTCATTTTCGACGACATGTTAGGAGAAGACGAAGAAGAAATTAAACTGTGGTTTACGCGCAAAGGGCATCACCGTAATGCCAGTGTCGTTTACATCACCCAAAATTTGTTTCAACAAAGTAAAGCCCATCGCACCATCAGTCTCAATGCGCATTACGTGGTCTTGTTTAAAAGCCCTCGAGATAAATCGCAAGTGCAAGTCTTAGCCAAACAGTTAGGAACGCCTTGGCTGACTCAGGCATACGACGATGCCACTCAAACTCCACACGCCTATTTACTCGTCGATTTGAAACCTACGACCCCCGAGGATTTGAGATTTCGTACCCACTTGTTTCACCACTGGTGCCAAGACGGAGGGCCTGTCCTGTACACGTCTACGTCCTCGACTTCATTTCACTCCACATAAAAAAATCTATAAAAACCTCAGACTCTTTTTCGTCTGTCTCACTCACAGTGCGAACATGACGTCCCTTCAGTCGCATCTTCCCGTCAAATTGATTCGTGCCTTGTATGGCATCAGTCGAGAAAAAAATCCACAAATACGAGCTCGTGTCTTAGAAGCTAGTCTCAAAGAAGTCTTACGATGGTTCACGGTGACGGCACGTCAAATACTCCAAGGAATCATTCAGATTCCTCATCAAACCAAACGCTTTTTCGATCGAAACAAAGTCGCTTTGGTCCAACTGGCCGATCCCCGCATCGACACTCAAACCAAAAAACAAATCATTTTGAAACCTGGAGGGAGTGGTACTCTAGGAGGGGTCATCATTCGCTCACTCTTAAGATGGGATCCTAATGCCCCCAAAGTTATCCCCAAGAAAAAAGTCCAACGAAGCCCCAAGAAGAAGAAAAAGACCAGGTCCCCAAGAAGAACTTCTCCAGTGGCGGGACCCGTCCTCTTACCAGACACCACCCCGGGAAAAGAAAAGAAGCCCCCAGAAAAAGAAAAGTCCACAGAAGAAAACTAGTCGCAAGAGAGGCACTTCGGCCAGGACGCAACCTTACACCCGCAAACCACGACCTGCCACGGCGGTGACCGCATCTCCGGCAGCCTCACGTTCATCCACTTCTCCGTTGATGACACCAAGAACTGAAGAGTACTTGGAGACGTTGATCACACCAAGAACTTCTCCGTTGATGACCCCAAAAAGAACTTCCCCAGTGGCAGGACCCTCCAATTTAGTGGCAGTGGCTGCTGCTCACAAAGTACCTTCTCCCAAAATCAAAGTCCATGAAAGATCGGGTATGTTACAAAGTTTACTGGATTTGTCCAGGAAGAACTGGCTCGATTTAGTCCGTTGCGTACCCCTCCACGACGTGTCATGCCTGTCCTCAAACTGATACGCCGTAAAGACAATCAGTGGAGACGCGTTCCAGTATAAAAAAGACCTGTGACCAAGTCGGGGGTATCAGTGTTTTTTTGGTGCTCCTGAAGACTCAAAGATGTCACCCTCCAGAAAACCCCAAGGAAAGAAAAGAAAAGGACTACCACCACGTTTAGTCAAACATGGGTACATGTTATCTGTCCTGTCCAAAGCTTCTTCACCTCTACGAAAAAAACTCATTCAATCGGCCTCCAAAGAGGTCATCGATACCGTGTGCGAATGTTGTTTGAACGTTTTGAAAGGCACGATCCCTTTGTCCAAACACCAGAAACAATGCTTAAGCAAACATCTTCACGTCCTTCGCCAAATGGTTCGAAAGAAAATTCCCATTCGTCAAAAGAAGAAGATGTTGGTCCAACGTGGAGGCATTTTGCCTCTCTTGTTAGGCCCCATACTGAAAGGAGTCTTGGGAACCATGCTGGGAGGACTGGTGGGAGCAAGATAAAAAGGCCCTCGGAAGTCCCAAGATCTCAGAATTGACCCCTGACAACCCTATGGAAGGACGAAAACTAGCTTTAGTGCCTTACAAACGATGGATGGAATACCATCGGTGGCAAGAACAACTCACCCCGCATTTACCTCCCAATCACCATTTGAGCGAGATGTCCCAGTTACAACACGAATTGCAGTCCTTAATGGATCGCCAAGATTTGTCCGAAACAGAAAAATCGCAAAAGTACGGTCAACTCTTGCAACGACTGCAACTCTTTCACCAGAAAGCTTTAGACGAAACAGCTCTACCCACTCTGAAAGATTTTAAGACCTTGATGAAAAGTCCAGCACCATCACCAATACCAGTACCAGTACCACCACTACCAGTGACTAAGACAGAAAAAGGAGAAGAAGAAGAAGAAGGGTTTCAAACTCCACCAGAAAAAGTACGCAAGTTAACAACACCACCTACCTCCAGAATTGGATGGATTAAAAAGATGATGGCCACCCTTTCTTCATCACAAGAGAAAAAGAAAGTGAAGACAGAAGTGAAGACAGAAGTGAAACAAGAACCGATATCCCCCGCTCAGATATCCTCCTCTTCAACACCTATTGCTGGTCGCACACGCAAAGCATTGCAATCCAAGAAAGTACCCCAAGAGAAAAAGAGTAGCATCTTCCAAGAGTGGGTGCCTTATTAACACACCAACCAACACAAAAAATGGAAAAAGTCTTAGCCAGCATTTACTACGATCCCTCGCATCCTGCAGGTTACGCAGGAGTTCAAAAATTGTATCGTGTTGCCAAAACGCGATTGAAAAGTCTCCGTTTACCTCAAGTGCAACGATGGTTACAAGAACAAGCTACCTACACTTTACACAAACCCATTCGACGCAAGTTTGCCAGAAGTCGCACCCGAGTGGAAGGCATCGATCATCAATGGCAAGCCGATTTAGCCGATGTCTCTCATTTGGCCAGCTACAATCGTGGCTACAATATTTGTTTTGTGTCATCGACGTCTTTTCCAAATTTGCCTGGGTCGTGCCCTTGACTTCCAAATCAAGCAGCGAGTTAGTGCGAGCCCTGCAACGGGTATTGAAACAATGCGGTCGTCACCCTCTTCGATGGCAAACGGACAAATGCACCGAATTTCTGAACCAAGCTTTCCAAAAAGAATTAAAGAAACGTGACATTCATTTTTTTACCACCGAGAATCCCGAAACCAAAGCCAGCATCGTGGAACGTTTTCATCGCACTTTGAAAGAACGCATGTGGAAATATTTTACGCATCACCACACTCTGAAGTACATCGACATCTTACCGCACCTGGTGCAAGCGTACAACCAATCTTACCATCGAAGCATCGGACGTGCCCCGCAAGACGTGACTCCCGACAACGAAGTGTTGGTGTTTGAGCGTCTGTTCGGTACGTCCCCGACGAGGGCTGTCCCAAGAAAAGTGGAGAGTTGGCCGTAGGAGATTGGGTGCGCATTGGCAAAACCAAACGCACTTTCGACAAAGGTTACTTACCTAACTGGACGACCGAATTGTTTCGCGTCACTGGACGAGTGCATGGCCGTCATCCTGCCGTCTATAAATTGGAAGACATGAACGGAGAAGTGCTCAAAGGAACGTTTTATTTGCCCGAGTTACAACGTGTCACCAAAAAAGAAGACGACGTGTACGACATCGAAAGCATTCTCGAACGCAGAACCCGTAAAGTGGGCAAACGACGTGTCAAAGAAGTCAAAGTACGTTGGAAAGGATATCCACCCAGTTTTGATTCTTGGATCGACGCTTCGCAAGTCATCGACTATAAAAAGAAGTGACCATCATGCCCTTTCACACAGACGCAGCTACGTCGACCACTCCTCCTTCACCTAGTTCTTCTGTGCAAGATTTACAAAAACAACCCTTGTGGGTGTGGTGTGGAGAACGTGTGCCTAAAACGCAAATCGTCTTTTTCTGCCAAATCTTCGTGGTGTATTGTGTCATCGGGGCAGCCATTGCCAATTTGAGTTTGCAACAAGGACACAAACAATTGTGGACCATTTTATTGAGCAGTTGCATCGGTTACCTGCTTCCCAATCCCTCCCTGAAATTCTCCTCGAACGGGAACCACGGGAACCTTGTATCCAGTGCCAGTGCCAGTCACCACTCCAACAACAACCACAACCAGAACCCCATTTTGGGCGGGGACACGCCTCTGACATCCACTAACCCCTCGGACAGCCACAGAACTCTGGAATTATGAGTCACCAAAACCAATTTTACTTAACCTTACCCAGTGACAGTTCCACGGAGGTGTTTCCCCACAACACGTTGTGCTGTTACACGGCTAAATTACCTCAAGCCATCGAGTTAGATCACGAAGCCCATTGGGAAGTTTCTTTAGTAGAAATGATTCGCCCTACACAAATCCAAAACATCACCGAAAAGCAAAACACTTTTGAGGTCGTAATCCTGAACCAACAATTACAAGAAGCCATGAATGACATCGGGTTTTCAGGGGACACAAGACCATCCAACAATTCACCCTTCAATATCTACACCTTGAAAATTCCGGCAGGGTTTTATTTTAGTGGCCAACATTTGGTGGACACCATTACTTCCAGGTTCGAGTTCGCCTTTGGCAAAGCCCTGAACAGAGTCAAAAAAAGTGTCACCCTGGAGTACCATAAAGTGGCTCGTCGCTTACTGATGAAATTTCAGGATACCCAAACGTTGTCCATCAGTTTTAATCGTGACTTGTTTGATATTTTAGGTGGAGACACAAAAATGGCTCCAAATTTTAAACCGAAGATCAACAGCAATACGGAATTTTACAAGTTTTTTCGATTCCCTGTAGAACTGAACCAAGTACTGAATTTGATGTTCATGTTCTCCGATGTGGTGGAGTATAACGTGGTGGGACACACCTCTGTACCGTTACTGCGTGTCATTCCTTTCAAAGTGGATAGTACCACGACCAGTGACCAGGAAGGTGGAAACACCTATCACGTCCACCGGGAATTTGTGCATCCTCATTATTTGCCTGTCAGCAAGTCGTATTTGGACACGGTCAACATTGCTATAAAAGGAGATTTGGGACAAAATATTCCATTCACCAAAGGAAAAATCACGGTGAAACTCCATTTTCGAAAACGGTTCTCTCACGACTCGTAAGTCATGTATCCAGTGTATCGAGGGGTTGCTCGACAGCGAGGACACGGTTTAGGAGATATGTTAAAATCGGCCTTTCGTTCGGTGGCCCCGGTGTTGAAACCGATGGTGACACGCGGATTGCACGCCTTGAAAGATGCGGCACTGACACAAGGCAAAGAATTTCTCCAAAATGTCATCATCGACAAACAAAACCCTAAAGAAGCCTTCATGAGGGCAGGCAAAAATGTCTTGCTGCAAACGGGTAAAGACCTTTTGGGCCGACAAGACACACCTATAAATGCCCTGCACGCTACCGAGTCAAGCATTCAGCAAGGACAAGGCAGAAAGAGACGACGAAGAAAACACCCTTTCACCAGACTTCAAGCTAGAAAGGCCAAGAAAAGAAGAACCGTTCGAGACTTAGACGTTTTCGATTATTGAGACACTGCAACAAAAAAATGATGCACCGAGAGTCTTGCGCCTGTTCCAAGACGGAACTGGATCTGTTTGCCATGCCCCCCCCCCCCATGATGACCATGCAAGAATCCCAATGGGTGGAATTTCATCCCGTCTCCTCATTGACCGATTCCGCTCCCATCGAGTTTGAAATCAAGGGACAGCCCGAAGATTACATCGATCTGAATAGCAGTTGCTTGTACCTGAAAGTCAAAGTTCTAGATAAGGATGGAAATGCTATAGACACTGAGCCAGTAGCTCCCGTCAACAATTTCATGCATTCCTTGTTCAGCTCAGTGGACTTGTACTTGAACAACAAACTGGTTAGCAGCAGCATGGATACTTACCCTTACCGTGCCTACCTGGAAAATCTCTTGACGTACGGAATAGACGCCAAGAACACTCATCTCAATGCCTGTGTGGTATGGGAAGCTGACGAAGCAGGCAAATTTGAAACATTCGAAACTAATACAACCAAAGACAACAATGATGGATTTGTAGAACGAAGAGACAGAATCAAAGATGAAAAGAGTTTAGAACTGATGGATCGTTTGCATTTGGACATGTGGTTGCAAGAGAAATATTTGCTAAACGGAGTGGATGTCCGCCTGAGACTGAATCGCAGCAGTGCCGCTTTCCATTTAATAGCTGATAGTGACGATAATTACAAAACCAAAATCCAAGAAGCCAGACTCTACGTACGCCGTGTGGAAGTGTTACCTAAAGTGGGAAACGACATCAGTCAGACGTTGAGCAGAACGACCGCCAAGTATCCGATCCGACGCGTAGAAGTGAAAACCTTCACCATTCCTAGGGGACAGCGATCCATGATCGAAGATCATCTGTTCCAAGGACAGTTACCCAAACGTTTAATCGTTGGTATGGTCGAGAATACAGCCTTCAACGGAGCTATCGCTAAAAATCCTTTCTGCTTTCAACACTTTGACGTGTCCAAGATCGAAGTCAGTCGCCATGGCAAGACCTTGTGTACCCGACCTTTCGAACCTAACTTTGACAAGAAGAATTACTTGAGGTCGTACTGGTCGCTGTACGAAGCCACGGGACAGTTAGGAACCAACACCAGTCACGGCATTACGTACGAGGATTATGCAGAAGGCTACGCTTTGTGGGCTTTCGATTTCACTCCAGACCAAGGCAGCGACGAGGGACATTTCCACCCTATAAAATCTGGCCAGATTCGTGTGGAACTTCAGTTTGCAAAGCCACTGGACGAGACAGTGAACGTCATCCTGTATGCAGAATTCGATAATACCATAGAAATCAACAGTTTGAGAGAAGTCATTCTAGATTATTAGAAGCCATGGAAGACTTATCCCTCTTTACCTAGTGGAGAAACTTTAAAGATGGAATGTGAGGAGACCGTGGAAGGAGAAGAATCTCAAGACAAAGACGAAGAAGTTGTCATGATGAAGTCAAGATGGCCAGAACAAGAAGCCCATTTAGTCTCCTGTTTTGCCAAACACTTGGTCGAAAAAATGACGGAATTGATCAAGAAAAATTGCTATGGATGTCAAAACGCTCATCCCAGTCAAATTCAACACGATAAATGCCTGATGTTGAGTCAAGAAGAAAAATTGGACGAGTATCTGGACGATGCTTGGAGTCTCATCTCGGACGAAGACGTGTTGCATCAGTGGTATAAAGACTTGCGTGAACATTCTTGTCCACCATTAACCACTCAAGAGATCCATCGTATCGAAGCTCTCCTGAATCAGAGTGAGGAGACGAAACGAAGAAACGGTTATTTGTCAGACATTTTCAAGCAAAAAGTCAGGATCGAATTGACGACTTATTATTATCTGTGAAGAAGAAAACAACACACAAATGGATACCTGGGAACTTTATTACCTTTTGAACCACAGTTCGTATACGGCTTCTTGGAATCCTGTTGTCTGTGCTAAAGATGAACTTCCTCATCGCAAACCTAAAGACCATCTAGCTTACGTGATCAACACGGACGACAGTCATCTCCCAGGAACCCACTGGGTAGCCGTCTACTTTCCTCAAGAAAGATGTGTGGAATATTTCGATTCGTACGGATTGCCCCCTTTGGAAGACGATATCATTGACTTTATGAGAAGAAATGCTCAGACCACCCGATTCAATAATGTGAAATTACAAGGCACAGATTCCTTGGTGTGTGGACAGTACTGTGTGTATTTTCTGCATCATCGCAGCCTGGGCTATTCCTTAGAACATTTAGTGACTCATTTTGATCCTCGTTCTTCTTCTAGAAATGATGTGAAAGTAGATAGGTTTTGTGACCATTATGCTCATCTTTTGTCTCAAGCTAGGAAACGTAGTGTCCATCAATGGCCTAATGATTTCCAACAGTGGAAATCACAATTTCATTCACAACGTTGTCAGCCCTGTTTAAAGTAGACTGTATTTGAAGAAAAATGTTTGATGTTATAATGTTGGATTATTGTTTAAAATATGTTAGAGTTGTTGTTGGTTAGTGTTAAGTGATTTTTGAATAAAAAATGTTGTGTTTTGAAAAAAAATGCCTTTGTGGTTTGTTTAGCTATAAGACTGTTTGATTGATGCTCTTTCATTTCTTACTATCCCTCTCATGACACTCATTGAACGTTGCGACTCGAAAACCGTGAAGGGGATGTTTTCCTTCACGTCCGCGCTTTGACTTTAAGAACCGGGTTGTTTCCAGTCTAACCATCCACTGTCGACTCATCCTCCTACGAAGATGTGCTCCAAACTAGCTAAGCTCAACGAAGCCTACGTGAATTTGCATAGGGTCAGACATAGTCTGATACCGAAGCCAGAAGAAATAGAGAATGTGAGAATGCTAAAAGTCACTGAAGACCTGATAGAAGAGCTCTTCAGAGAAGAAGTGAACAGGGAAAAAGAAGAATGGACAGAGAAGTACAGACTTCAGAGACAGCAGCAGCAACAGCAGCAGCAACAACAACAACAACAACAGCAACAGCAGCAGCAACCTGAACCTGACAGAGGCTTTGTCGATTGTCGTATCGAGACCAAAGAGTTCTTCTTCTCTTTCCGAAGAAGCAGACCTATCGCCAGAAAGTCCATCCTCAGAGGACATCGCATTCTTAGAAACTAAAAAAGATTGCCATAGCAAACAAAAAAACAGCCCTTTTCAGGGCTACCCCAATACTCTAGAAAAGAAATAACGATCCATTTGCCAATGTGTGTAGGTAGAGTAGTGTGAATATAAACACTAACTCTTTTTTAAATAGTGTGAGGGTATGTGTTTGTGTGTTTGTGTGTTTGTAAGTGCTCACGTACGTTAGTATGGATAATAGATTAAGATGATGTTTGTTTTTTTGGCTGTTTGAGGTGTGTGGAGAGTAGATTTGGAGGGTTTGATTGGATTGCTTTGCGTATGTGAATAGTATATTGGAGTGATTAATGAAAAAAAATTTTAGAATAGGAATGGGTAGTATAAAAAAGTGAGTGAGTGTTTCTTTTAGGTCCGCGCGTTGTTTTTTGGTCATGATCTAGGTAAGATCAATTTTATGTTTTTTAGGGGGATGTTTTCCTTCACGTCCGCAGTTTTAGTATAAATTGAAACTCGTTCGGCAGTCCAGCTACCCTTGTTGATTGATCAACACCAGAATGAACACGAGACTGGCGAAACTGTTGGAACTTCATGTGCATCTGGAATATGCCAGGCGCCTGTTGAACGAACTGACCGCGGAGGCCATTGTGGAAGAAGGAAGGATGAGAGAGGAGGAGGAAAGAAGAAATAAAGAAGAGGAGGAGAGAAGATACAAAGAAGAGGAGGAAAGACGATACAAAGAAGAGGAGAGAAGATACAAAGAAGAGGAGGAGAGAAGATACAAAGAAGAGGAGGAGGAAAAGGAGAAAAGAAGAAGAAATTTCACAATCCCAGAAACCGAAAATTGGGATTCTGAAGCCACATATCCTGCCTCTGCTCTCTCCCCCAAAAAAGTAAAAAGCAACTGGGGAACAAGATGTGTATGTGGCGCCAGGCCTGGAAAGTGCCACCATTAACCAGGTGTCCATGAAGTTAAAAAGAAAACAGCCCTTTTCAGGGCTACCCAATACTCTAGAAAAGAAATAACCATCAATTTGCCAATGTGTGTGTGTGTGTGTGTCTGTGTGTGTGTGTGTGTGTGTGTGTGTCTGTGTGTGTGTAGGTAGAGTAGTGTGAATATAAACACTAACTCTTTTTTCATAGTGCGAGGGTATGTGTTTGTGTGTTTGTGTTTGTAACTGCTCACGTAAGTTTGTGTGAATGGTAGATTATGGGTTTCTTTATTGTTTCTTAGCGTATGTGAAGAGTATAGTTTGGGTTTTGTAACCGCTCACGTACGATTGTGTGGATAGTAGATTATGGATTTTGTTTTAATGATTTGCGTGTGTAAATAGTAGATTTGGGGTTTGTTTATTGTTGCTTCACTTATGTGGATAGTATATTATATGAAATGAGAAAAGTAGGGGATGTTTTCTTTCACGTCCTCACGATGTTAGGTCATGATCTAGGTAATATCAATTTTATGTTTTAGGGGGATGTTTTCCTTCACGTCCACGCTTTTCTTATAAGAACCCACAGTATTCGTCGTTCAAACCATTCTACAGAGAAGATGGCTTCGAACCACCTCGATAAATTTCAAACATTGCAAGACGTCCTTGACAATTTGGGCATGATAGAACAAATGCTAGTACGACTCAATGAAGACCACTATTCTTATAGTCCGCATAGAGTAAAAATGGAGATTAACAACTTAAGAAAAGCAAAGGACATGATAAGTGGTGCGGTGAAGGAAATAAAGGAGGAGAAGGAGGATGAAGAGGAAAGGATTAGAATACGAAAATGGAATGAAAAAATTGAAAAAGAAGAAGAAAATGAGAAGAGGAAGAAAGAAGAGGAGGAGGAAGAGAAGAAAGAAGAGGAGGAGAAAAAAAAGAAGAAAAAGAGTGTAGGTGAGAAAATAAGAAGTTGGTGGAGAAAAAGAAGAAATTAGAAGCAGAAGAAGAAGAAGAAGAAACCAAAGGCCCTTTTCAGGGCCAGCCATATTTCTCGAAAAGAGAATGACTTTTCAATTGCCTACCCCTTTATAAAAAATTTTTTAAAAAAAAAAAAATCCCATGTTCAATTCTCCTTGTCCCTAAAGTAGTTTTTTTTTTTTAACATGTTCAATTCCCCTTTGTCCCTAGACAAACCCAAACTCTATTCCCATGTTCAATTCCCCTTGTCCCTAGACAGACCCAAACTCTATTCCCCATGTTCAATTGCCTTTGTCCCTAGAATAGATATTTTTTTTTCCATTGTTCGAATGCCTTTGACGCTAATCTCAATATTTCCTTTTTTTTTCTTTCTCCAATGTTAAATTCCATTGACGCTAATCTTACCCAGGGTTTTTTGCCCATGTTAAATTTCCATTGACGCTAATTTCGCCCAGGGTGGTTAATGTTAAATTTCCATTGACGCTAATCTCGCCCAGGGGGTGTTTGTAATGCTAATTCCCATTGACGCTAATCTCACCCCTTTCACTACTTATGTTTGTATGGATATAGGACTTCCTGTCTGGATGGATATAGGACTTCGTGTCTGGATGGATATAAGACTTTGTGTCTGGATGGATATAAGACTTCCTGCTTGTATGGATATAGGGCTTTATGTCTGGATGGATATAGGACTTCGTGTCTGGATGGATATAAGACTTCCTGCTTGTATGGATATAGGACTTTATGTTTGTATGAAAATAGAACTTCATATTTATATTGCTATATGATCTTAAGGATATAGGAGTATAACAAGCATTTACGTGTATGCAATAATTCTATATCGTCCAGTAATTCTCATGAAGACACAACAACTGACATCTTTACTAACATTAGATGTATACATATTAGCTCGTTTTAGGCAAGGAGAAATCTTCGAATCAATTTCGCATCCAAGGACTTCTTAGGAGTTTTGGTCTGTTACCAAATCGGTTGATAGGGAAGTCTAAATTTATTTCATGTATCGAACTGTATTGATACCAGGTCGCGGTTAGAGGAGGTAAATATATTTACACGACTATCTTGTTTTAATACAAATCATAGCTCCATCAACCATGAATAAATTATGGACAGATTAAAGAAAAATTTATATCTTAAGAATTCTTTTAAATATAATAGTAATTGTTGCAAAATTATTAAAAATGTATAAATTCTGAAGTATTTCATGTAAAGGCAATGTGTCACACGCCTTTCAGAAACAATGCGAAAGGCAATAGTTGTGTCGCCAGAAATATTGATATTAACCGTGAGAAAGGAGATCGATTCAGCACACACATTCATCACATTATAGCTTGACTCTTTTCCTTAATAAAGCACGTTTTCTGAAATTTGCTTATAATCCTGTCTAGGTTCATCTACATAAGGAAATCTTTCCGTCTGCATAAACGTTTGAAATGTTAAAAAATAATTAAATAAACTATAAATCTTTCCGTCTGCGTAAACGTTTGAAATGTTAAAAACTAATTAACTAAACTAAACAATTAAGGCGTTGTCAAAAGGATGTGACTCTCCCATCAAAAGTGTATTTATTTTATAATACGTTTGTATAGTATTTGCAGTAACATCTCATTAACCTTACGGCTATAATTTTTCTCCATCAACCAAGTCCTGGTTTAGAACAACAGTAAAGTCTTGGGAATTTTGTGATCACATTCTCTGAGGCTGAGATTGCTGGCTTTGTTCCTGAATATCTTACATTTTCCCAAAGACGTCTGTTATGTAAGTGCGCACAATAGTGACGGCTAACATACACATTCATGAACATTGAGAGAGAGAGAGAGAGAGAGAGAGAGAGAGAGAGAGAGAGAGAGAGAGGGAGGGAGGGAGGGAGGGAGGGAGAGAGACAGAAATAGAAATGGAGGGAGAGAGATTTATTCATAAGCTGTTTCCTAATGAAATGATTGACAAATTAGTTCCATATGTGATATAACTGTGCCTGTACCACTTTTGATAGTGTGTGCATGTACCGCTTTTAATATTGTGGCAGTGCTTTAATTTTATTTGATATCCCTTTAGATTTCTTCCTCATATATGTCAAACGTATCATGAATTCAAGTTCAAGATACGAAAGGCAATGTAGAATTGATTTTCCGAAACATACAGTTGTGAAAATAATTCAAGTCTATGACGATATCGGACTCGAAATTAAACTCCTAAAACATAAAGCAAGCTATGGATGGTCTTTATATAAAATTATGACATGAATGTTTCATTGGTGGTAACAATATTTGTCTTGTAATGATTTTTTTGTATCGTCTACCTGAAAGCATATCATTTACTCCTATATAACTATCGACTTCCTATACAGAATTCAAGTTGATGCTCTGAGTTTTAAATATTTTCAAATTAAATTTAAAAGTTAACGTTAAGAACGCCGATCTAACAATCCTGTATATAATATGATTTGTGCTATCAGCCGCATAAACTTTATTGGACATTAACGTTTGCCAAAAGCGGCACTAGACTTGTATTTGTACTTATTATGATGTTTAACTGATTACATAGAAATGAATAACAATACTGCACAAGAATCACGTCATGTAATGCAACGATAAATGCAGTTGCTCTGTTAACTAGAAGTAAAGTAATCGTTCACCATATGCAACTGATGCATAGATTGTTACATAATTAATAATACTACTACTACTACTAATAATAATAATAATGAGGACTTTGTATAGCGCCTAATCTTTAGAAGCTCTAAGCGCTTTACAACATTAGACAACACCTATAACATAAAAAACATATATAATGCTATGATTGTAAAAACAAACACCATAAATTTAGAAAACATAAAAAACATGCTGAAAATATTTAAGGTAGGAAACATTATTAAATCTTTAAGTTTGTTCTTGCAGTCGAAATAAGTGAGTTGTAAGACCACTCTTGAATGGGATCACTGTATCTTTGTGTCAAGTTCAGTGGGCAATTCATTCCATGTTGCTGGGCCCTGGTATGCAAAAGAACGCTGTCCATATGACTTTGTTTTCATAGTGGGAATAATGAGTATACGATTGTCAGAACAGGAGCGTAAGTATCTTGCTGGTGTGTACACATGGGTGAGGTCGGATAGGTATGTTGGACTGAAGTCCGTCAGTGAAACGTAGCACAGAGAACAAATTCTGTGTTTGATTCTGAATCGAATGGATAGCCAGTGTAGGGTACAGAGCAGCGGGGAGGTATGCTCTGATCGTGGTACTCTAAGTATGATCCGAGCAGCTGTGTTTTGAACTTTTTTTAAGTTTCTGGAGCAGATATTGAGATGAACCAGACATAATTGAGTTACAATAGTCCAGTCTTGAAAGTACTAATGAACACACAAGTGTTTTAGTGGCATCAACTGAAAGATATTTGCGAACGGAGCTGATGCGCCTCAGCTCAAGATATGCAGCCTTGCATATGTTCATCACATGCTGATGCAATGTGAGAGTACTGTCCAGAGTAACACCTAGATTTCGTACTGATTGTATGAATTTAATGTTGGTGTTGCTGATATTTATTGTTTGAGGTAAAGGATGTGAATGAGAAAGTCTTTGTTTTGTGATCAGAATGGTCTCAGTTTTATCATCATTCATCTGCAGCTTGTTACATGTCATCCATGATTTCACATCAGAAATGCACCTCTCTACACCTTGGATGGTAGCATCAAATTCAGTAGGGTGGCTAGATTTGTATATTTGAGTGTCATCAGCGTACAATTGGTGAGACACTGGATGATGATCTATGACATCTGAGAGTGGCTGAGTGTACAGAATGAAGAGAACATGTCCAAGAACAGACCCTTGTGGAACACCACAACATAGATTAACTGGGCTGGAGTGTATTCCATTTGCGGACACAATTTATGTCCTGTTGACCAAGTAAGATTTGAACCACAGTAAGGCTGTATCATGAATGCCAAATACATGCTGGAGACGGTGAAGTAATATATCATGGTCTGTTGTGTCAAATGCTGCAGACAAATCAAGGAGGGTGAGGACTGTAATCTTTCCGCTATCCAAAGCAGAGAGAATGCCATTAACTACTTTTAGAAGAGTAGTTTCAGTACTGTGGCAAGGGCGATATGCAGTTTGTACATTGCGAAAAAGACTTTGAATTCAGATGAAATACAAGCTGGGATAGAACAACCTTTTCTGAGATTTTTTATATGAATGGGAGATTAGAAACTGGGCGGTAGTTCTTGAAATCGTTATGATCTAGTGTTGGCTTCTTCAGCAGAGGCCTTTAAATGGCAATTTTGAAAAATAATGGGAATTCCCCGGATGAGAGAGAATTATTAATAACATCGGTTAGTGAAGGCAATACTGGATCTAAGCACTCAAGCAACAGTGATGTTGGAATTGGATCAAGTTCACGACTTTGGTGCACTCTTCATCAGCATTGCACGTACGAAATATATACAGACAGGTTCAAATGCTGCTAATGGTTGCCGCTCAAATTCTGTATCCCAACTGTACGGCGATGACGAGTCAATTGAAATTGTGTGAAGCTTATCTCAAATGGTTTGTACTTTGTCATGGAAGAAATTTACAAACATGTCCGGAAGGTCGACTGGAGAGAAGGTAGTTGGAAGTGGTGTAGATTTGTTCCTTGACATTAGCTTGTTAGTAATCTCGAAGAGCTCTTTGCAGCTGGAACATTCCATGATCTTAGTAGTGAAGTGGGCTGATTTCGCTGTATGGACTATATTTGTGACATTCTTTTTAGCGGCTTCATAGATTTGCTTATGAATAGTGAGTCTGATGGAAAGCCAAAGCCTCTGAGCTTTACGGCGGTCTCTTTTAGCAGTGCGAAGCTGGTCTCTAACACTGCTATACCATGGAGAACACTTTTGAATTGATACTCTGCACTTGGTGGCTGGGACATGTCATTCGGAGAAGACACTATGAGCAGGAGCTAATATCAAAGGATTATAGGGATTACCAGCTCAGGATTAGCATAGATAAAGGTGTTCCGATAGTAGCATATTCTATATATTTCTCATCCTTTCTTTAAAAATTTGGAATTATACGTTCCTACATTTATATGGGAAAATATGAACGAGTTTTTGGATGGAATACTGCAAGAAATTGGGAGTGCAGTATATCCATCCGACAAAGCGAGTTCATATTTTTTCCATACAAATATAGTAACCATTTTATTATATGCTCATTTTCTTATTCTACCTAAGGGTTAATTACATAAACAAAATGCACTATAAGAAACAAAGTAAATGAATCTATGCCGTATCCCAAACTAAATACACAAGCGCAGATTCATCATTACGCAACAACATTATTAATGCGCAGATAACTCCGATCAGATAAATTTGAACTTGTCGCGCACTAGACATAAGTTTCGAAAGACAATGGTGTTTTTGTCGATTTAAAATTGAAATTTGGAGTCATATTGTTAATGAATGCGCATTGGAAAAAGTTTTCTATTTGATCTGGAATGAATAGATTTTGGTATTTGTGTCGATTCTACGAAATTTCATGATTATAGACTGGATTCATCTGTGCAGATTGTATATGAAATACATCGGATTGAAGTAGCGCGGGCGAAACGTGTTGACATCTGCAAGTGTGTTTGTTCTGTCACTGACTGTCAAGACGCTATTCAATTTAATGTTTATTTAATTTTGAGTGCAGTAAGGAGGGTGTAATTGCACTTGGAATATAGTCGTAATTACAGTACAATTTCGAAATGTATAATTAAGCGTGAGAACGCATGACATGCCTCATGTAATTCGGATTTGCTGAACTAAGAAAGTACATTTTGAGGAAATTCAGGATGTAAAACTGTAAGTATATTTTTTGCCATTATTATTACCAGCTAAAGAAGACAAGCTTATGCCTTGTCACTTGCATGGTATTTGTAAGGACCCTGTCTGGCGTTTACTGTATAGCTAGCCTAAATCCGAAACATTGTATCAAGAAAGTTAACGCGGAATGTGCCAAAGCAGCTGCTATGTGGCAGTTCACGAAACATCTGCTTTAGTTCATTCAGAAACAAATTTCATCAACCAAAACGTAAAGTGCCTACTACGCGAGTGTAGATGATTTGTTTACAAATCAAGAGTGCTGGCGTCTGCATCCATTGTTTGTTTACAATAGAAAGTTGTTCCTTTATGCATGTGAATGCAATATGAAGGTGTGCAATATCGTAAAATACTGAACGATTCTGAGAATGTAAAGTTAACGGAGAAACAAATGAGCATATAATAATGTACTTTATTGTATAGCAATTGCCGTGTAGTTATAGCATATATCGATCGCTATACTGTGCACATACCTTCTATTGTAGTACATTATATCACTTTTAAGTGAGCCTTCCGTTGGGGCTCCCGTGTTTGTTTAAAGATAGTACACTGGATTTAACAAAAAAATTGGCAACAATTAGTTATTTCAAAAAAATGATCAATAAATGGACCTAGGAGCCTTAATCGACTTTAGCTGCACAAACATTTACCTGAATAAGACGTAGATTTTCGTTTTAATGGACCAAATGACGTCGACGTTGCAGAACTAAAATGTCGCATTAGATTAAGTAAATTTCATAACATCGCAAAAACATATAAGGTACTCTCTTTGCTCAAATGTGACTGACTTCACAAAAGTCTTT
This sequence comes from Sinohyriopsis cumingii, assembly GCA_028554795.2. Taxonomy (NCBI): domain Eukaryota; kingdom Metazoa; phylum Mollusca; class Bivalvia; order Unionida; family Unionidae; genus Sinohyriopsis; species Sinohyriopsis cumingii. Next base: position 49,361,840 of record CM068830.1, on the reverse strand, counting down.
ATTATAACATGGTTTTCTCCTAACTAAGAGGTGACTGCCTCTCAAGAGATGCAGTTTATAACATGGTTCTATCTTGGTCGAGAAGTAAATATCGTTTCACTGATGATTATTCTAATATGGTCCTTTCTTTGCTTAGAGGTGAGTACCTTCCCATAGAGGCATATTATAATATAGCTTAGAGGTGAACGTCTTTTCACAAATACGAATTTAATCTGATAAATCAGCCCACCCACTCCCAAATAAAGCCAAAACAAAACAACAAAAACTGTTTTGATACTGATGGAGGATACAATGAGCAATTGTTCTGTATACAAATTTGTCCGGAAAACGGCGGCGTACTGTTTAGACACGTACCGGTAATTCGTAACACCCGTATGGAGCCAGGAAATTCAATAGGGCCACATAATACAGTGTTGTATTAGTCCGCGTGGACATACAGGTCATCAAAAACAGGATTTGATCCTGAATATTCTGTGCATATCTGCAAAAGGACCGTTCACCCGACATGCCGGTAATAGTTTAAAGTAAGCATGGATGTGTTTCGGACAGGTCTGTCTTCAAAAATTCCTCGATTTTATAAATATGTGACATCAACCCTCAAATCGTCTATCATTATCAACACAGGATCGGTGTGTTAATATATAAGTCTAATGCATATATACCCTGGTTCTCTCTCAATTTGGACTTTACTCTTTTCCTTGGCTAAGTTAATGAGGGCATTTAAGTAATGTATTTCTAATGACATTTTTGTCTTGGAAAATTCAATCATGATTGACCACTCTATATATTTATCCTGATTATATATATTGCAAGTTACTACTTACGGTTACTATGTCTAATAAGCAAAGAAAGATTGTAGCGAGTATACTGTTAATTTCAAATATATATATATATATATATATATATATATATATATATATATATATATATATATATATATATATATATATATATATATATATATCGATCTATCAATGAAACAATAACGTTCTGAATTGGGCCTTACGATTACACGGACGAGGAAAATGTTTTTGCTATGATAGCCATTTTTGAAAATGGATACAATAATATTACTGATATAAGAATTGTCTTCTGGGTTGTTAAGTACTGTGCTGAAACTCAGAAAGTTTCGGGTTCAAATCTTACACAGATTAACCAAGTTCATGTCTGTGTTCCTGGGCAAGGCACTGTAATCTTACTGTCTCTGCACTAAATAGCCTATAATTACTCTCAGCGCTTTGGCACTAAATAGTCCATCAGTACTCTCATATCGGCACTAAATAGTCCATGAGTGCTCTCATATCGGCACTAAATAGTCCATCTTCATTCTCATATCGGCACTAAATGATCCATCAGTACTCTCATATCAGCATTAAATAGTCCACCATTACTCTCATATTGGCACTAAATAGTCCATCATTACACTCATATCGGCACTAAATAGTCCATCTTCATTGTCATATCGGCACTAAATTATCCATCAGTATTCTCATATCGGCATTAAATAGTCCACCATTACTCTCATACTGGCACTAAATAGTCCATCATTACACTCATATCGGCACTAAATAGTCCATCTTCATTCTCATATCGGCACTAAATAATCCATCAGTACTCTCATATCGGCATTAAATAGTCCACCATTACTCTCATATTGGCACTAAATAGTTTATTATTACTCTCATCGCTTCTGCACTAAATAGTCCATCGTTACTCTCATATCGGCACTAAATAGTCCATCTTCATTCTCATATCAGCACTAAATAATCCATCAGTACTCTCATATCGGCACCAAATAGTCCATCATTGCTCTCATATCGGCACCAAATAGTCCATCATTGCTCTCATATCGGCACCAAATAGTCCATCATTGCTCTCATATCGGCACCAAATAGTCCATCATTGCTCTCATATCGTCACTTAATAGTATATCATTACTCTCATCGTCTAGACACAAAATAGTCTATCATGCATTGATTTTCTGTTGAACGCCACTCAGTCGATTAATCATAGGATAAATTGTTATTGATATTAATATCTTTTGTCTTTTCTTTTTTTTCTTCTTTTTTTTGTTTTTGATTTGCTGTAAAACTAACATTCACAAACGCAGGCGACACTACTGAAATACCCATATAAAATAATGAAATATCAAGTTACATGCATGAGTTGTTACAAAAAATAAATATTAAAGAAGCTAAGGGATAATTTTTAAAAAATAACAATCATAAAGCAAATCATAACTGTCAGTTAAACTTACTAAACTGTGTGTGCACTCTATTTCTTTTCCTTCTCATCCTCATCATCATCGTCCCACATGGATTTGCCAATATATCCAATAGCCTAAAAAGGTCATGTAACGGTACGTCAAACTACTGATCCTGGCAAAGCACCTATTGTTTTTGCAGCCTTATCAGCATCACTTCCTCCGTTTTGTTCCCCATTTTCCAGGGCGTCCTTAATTCCTCTGATAGGACCCGAAATCACCCCACCTACTGCGGCTACGGGTACCCAGATTGGAGCTGTTATTATCGTCATAGCTTTCCTCATTAAGTCCGACATCCTTAGTTTTATGGGATAAAATTGGAAGGTTTTGCAATCCTCAAAGAATGATTCCCTTGATCTAATGGAAAATGAGAAAACATTTTGAATACAGATCTTGTCCCACTTATTCCAGCTGCACGAAGGTCATGTTTTATGTCATGTCTTTACGCATGCAATAACGTTTATCCAGAAAAAAGTTATATGTAAACATTGAAGTGTCTGGTATTTCTTCATAGTCTTGACGGTGATACTGTCACATGCACATGTCCCTAATAATAGCTATTAAAAACAAACAAAACCCATGAAATCAATTGAATTGTATCGAGATGGTTATTGCTTATGCATATTGGATATATATATATATATATATATATATATATATATATATATATATATATATATATATATATATATATATATATACACATTTGTAGTGTTTTCCGATATATAAGGTCACATATTTTCTCCCGCCTATACCATTTCTCTACAAATTCCTTCCGATTTTTATTAATGTGATATTTCCTTTCCTTGTCTCAAACCTTCTTTCAGCACATCTCCTCACGCAAACAAGATGTTGTTTCCACGATTCATCACCTGTACGACACGTCATGTCACATTTTTTAAAAGTGCAAAATGAAACTGAATGTATGATACTCATTATTTCAGGTAACCTGACAGGTGGAACTGTGTCATCTAATCATCAATGCTTCTGACTGTGTATGTGTGTATGAACAAAAACAAGTCGGAAACCTCAAGGTTAAATTCAATAAAACGCGGTACGATTATTTAAGGACGTACAATAAACGAAACACAGATACTTCGGGTTTGTTTGTCGACTACTTCATGAGTACTGCCACGCTGATTACTGCCATAAACATGTAAAAGACTGCACACCATGCACCAAAGGACGTTGATCACATGCATTCTTCTCCGATTTAGTTATGACGGGTCAAGGGAACAATGCTTACAAGATCCAGGCAATACATCATACACAAAAATAACAAGCAAACATATAAGATAAATTACACAAACGCAACATACATCACATTACACTGGTACATCAGTCTCCGAGTGTATCCAGAATTCAAAGACAATCATCCTCGAAAAATTGACAACATGACAGGCTTCTATATAGAATGGCTACGAAACCAATCCACGTGGAGTTTCCAAATCTTAAAAGCACCGAATTCGAACTAGAACCAATCGGAGAGAAAAAATTGCAAATATTAATAGTTTAGATATTATGTTATTGCCTTCACAAATTCTGTTTGTGTTTCATTCAATGTTTAAAGTGGCAACAAAACTACTTTGACCACCTCCCCCACTTCCAAGACTACAACAAAGGATGTTACATGACAATTAATTTACATAATTGCTGTAGAAACCTTAGAAGCTTTCTCATGCACGGCATACATTTAATCACACAACAGTGACACCTGTATCAACATCCAGCCAGTTTAGTCAACGAACAAGGTTGTACAATAAAACAGAATTTCAGTATTACAACATTTAAAACACAAGTCAGCCAAACTGCAAATGCAACTCCTTTCTTCAGTAAAAGCATATATTGTGACGGGGATAGATGTTAGTATGACAGAACCTTTAGAGTGCCCTTCTGTACTAATAATGTCACCATATTTTTATTTGTGTACACAGGGTGCATCTGCTTTTGCATGCACAATATTTATTATTGATTTTAAGTCAAACTGGGCCAAATAAATTGCATACGCAACCATCGCTGGTGACTTGAAAGCCCTCCTTCGTGATGAAAACGAAAACTGCTTTAGAAATACCAAATTTAGATGACGAAAAGTATGAACTGGGATTTCATTATTCTTGTAGGGCTTTAGATCTAATTTGCTTCTCTTTATATATTATATAATGTTTCAATTTAGACATCTTCAACTCTGATCGTATCTACTTTAGAAGTTACGTTACCCACCTAATCCTTCATCTGCGTGTAGGTGAAGTTATCGGCTCCAGTTGATACTACGGTAGAAAGATTACAATGCATTGTGAAAAAAAAATTCTTACAGAGATTTCGTCAGTGGTAAGTAACGGGGAAAGAGGACCCCGAATTTGTATTTGGTTCGAATAAATAAATAATGTGAAGTGAACACGGATCGGCACTGGGTCTCTCTTTTTTTTATTTCGACATCCATGGGTAACAGTCGCTATCACTGAAGAGTTTTAATCTATTTTAATACAGGATAAACCTTTGTACAATGTTCTGTAGTTTGCTTGTTGGGTTTAAAGCCATTCCTTAACGAAAGATAGACTATATGGAAGCCAATATAACAGGTGAAGGAAGAACCCGGACAAAAATTGGCAAGTACTACCGACTCACGTGAAGAAACTGGCAAGCTATCTCACATAACCACATTGGTTGAGCTCGAAACTCAAATCAAAAACAGAGGTGAGATGGCACTGATCGGTAAAGGCGAACGCTTTAGACCACTAGTCCACCCGAGACGCCATTTTTTTCTACAAGGAAACTTAAAGTCCCCATGTTTCTTGAAACTCTCTCGCAACTTTTGAAAAGAAATACTATCTTTATTATTAGCTTTTCACTTTTTTCCGTCCCTTTGATTCTAATTTGGGTATAGGTTACATGCATATTGTTTTAGAGTCTCGTGGATGCTGGAACACTGCCATACTTCCCATCTTAATTCGTCAATCAATATCATCGGCAAACATGGTTATGGATATAAAATAGTATTGCGGAATTGGCAACGGGTAGAAGGCGGAATCTAGTCCACATATTTTCCGCATAATACCTGTTGCCGATTACGCATTCCACCTTTTATTCCTAACCGGCAAACATAAGTGTTCCGGAAACTGGGATTCATGTATGTATCATACTGTGTACGAACATAAAAAGACGAATAATAATAATAATAATAATAATAATTTTCATGAGTTGACAAAAAGTTCATTTCGTTTTAAATCATTGTCCCACAAATATACTTTAAATGCCTATTATCATTATCTTCGCGATAGATTTTAGATCTGACTGGTTGAAGTCTCAGACCTTGGATAATTCTTGAGTGACAGCCAAAATTATAAGCATTATAATTTAGTGATTACCTTAATGAGGTACTACATATAGAATGTCACACGAAAAATATGCAGTTGAAGATAACACATCACACAAAATACAATGTGTGGTCATTAATATGAAACATTTAAGACTGAATGAACATATTTATTCCTTCTTTTAATTGCCGTCGTCAGAAAGGTCTGGCCAGGATGCATATCACATGGAACAATATACGGGTACTTGTGGTAAGCATAAATAATTAATCTGCATTAGTACAGCATTAACTAAAGGTAACAATGATCTTCTTTGGTTGCAATGGTATTGTACTAACATAAACTCAGTTAATAGTATAATGATTTTCACATATACGGCATCCAGTTAGGGAACGTAATCACAAAAGTTCAATCTAGTCACCGAAATATTAATAATAAGTCACCGAGACCTCTTTTTGCACTAGGATGTATTACTTATAAAGATGCCTATTCATTATTCTAGGACGGATATTATGGATATAACGTCCCCCAAACTCTCGTATCGTCATCAGCTAACTGCAAAAACTTGAAGTCAGAAAAGGATGTTTAGATCCTGCTAAGCTTCTTTTAGTTACTGGTGTGGTACTAACATAAATGCATATCATCATCAGTTTTAATTTTTTTCCTTTATATTTTCATACAAAATTGTTATATCTACGCCTTTTATCCTTGAGATTGTTGTTTGCGTTGTCAAAGGGCTTATCATTTTGTTGCGATTCTTGAAGAACTTACCTTTTAAGTTACACCATATCGACAGTAATCTGATGGCGTGCCATTAATCATATGCTTGCATACACACCTATGATTCTAGCATAAGACGTGCCTAAGAAATGAATATCAACATACAAAATGTAACCCAGGTAAAAAAACATAAGATTAGCCAGGACATATTTATGCACTGAGTAGTCTTCATACGTTGTATCATCTAGCCAATGGTCAAGCTAAGCCTTTAGATGTTTGCCATGGATACCTGACCACTCTGTTTCGCTTTCTTGAAAGCCTGAGTAAGGCTGTTGATGAAATAGGTAGCTGCAATTTTGAAGGATTGATCTAAGGCATTTGACTGTCTACCTCGTGATAGTGTAATCTGCAAGTTAAGGTGTCATGTGACTCAGTAGGGCTCTTACTGAGGTATCTGTCGAATCAAAAGCAGCAAATTAAGTTGCAGGGCATCTTGAGTAATTGAAATGAAATTCAGAAAAGGGTTGCTCATTGATATATCCTTGGTTCATTACTTTTAGTGCTTTTATCAATGATATATTCTAAATTATTACACATGGCTCTTTAACTAATTATCCCGATAATTAAGACTTTGTCCGTTTCCTCCCCGGATTTTGACACTGATTTACATGCCTAAAGGAGACTCCAACATTCAGATTGATTGGTTCACTGCTAACAAAATCCAATCCAACCAGGAAAACTTTCAAGGATGTGTGTTGAAAGACATTCAGCATGAAGCCTGTACTAAATATAAGCATCATGCTGCCATAAACTAAGAAGAAACTGTTAAACCACTAGGAACTGACACTGACTATCAACTGCAATTCGATTCACATGTATGTAATTTATGTAGGAAAGCCTCAAGGCAAAGAACTGTCCTAAAACGTATTCGTCAGAGCTCACTAGACTAAAAATAACTGACAATCACATATATATTTATCCTCTCTAAATTCGATTTCTGTCTCTTAGCATGGCATTTCTGCAGTGACATGAACACTTCTAAACTTGAAAAAAATAGAAGAAATTTGTGTAGGACGACTACACAAGCAGCTATCATAAACTCTTACTTATCGCAAAAGTGCCAACCCTAAAGGTGCGCAGACTTCGTGTTATGGCCTGGGAGACTTCCAAAATTATGAATAAACATGCTCCCAAATGGTTTGATGATTTAATATGTTTTAAAACACAATAAATACAATTTAAGATCTTCAAATAGTTTAGATGCCCCAAGAATTAAAACCTGAACATTTGGCACAAAACCCTTTAGATACGCAGCTGCCACTATATGGAATGAGCTGCAAAATCTCTTTAGAGAGCAATCAAATTTTAATTCATTTAGATCTTTAATTCCATCCTGGAATTATAGACTGTAAATGTAATATCTGTAAATCATAACCCATCCACCCCGCCATGATAACGACAGCAAATGCTTGTGTTATTATTTTTTTTACGTTTATCTATCCTCGTCTATCAAGTGCCCTACTTTTAGCTCCTTTCCTTTTAGGTAAGGTGTAAACTGCATCGCAACGTGGTTTTCTTTAAATCCTAATTTAGCTCTTCTTAATTTAATTTATATTCAATTTTTTACCAATTTTAATTTTTTTAAAAATTATCCTAAAATTGACGTTTTAATTTATCGAGATACTTCATTTACATTTTGCCTTTTAAAATGATATGCTTACTGGTATCTGAAGTTTGCAATACGTGTTATGTTCAATTAATTTATTATGCTATGTTTTAATGTCTTGTTAATAATGAATGTTTGTTTTATGTAATGTCAGTAAAAAGTTCATTATAGCTAATGTTGAATTGTTGTTTTTAAATCATGCCGACGTTAAATAGATCTTATCTTACCTGTAGGTCACTAACCTTCTTTTTCTTGAAAGTGTGTGTGTGTGTGTGTGTGTGTGTGTGGTTTTGATTTGTAAAGTAGTTTAAACAAGTTTGATGTCATATCGCTATGATGTCTGCAGGTGTGGCAGTTTATGGTGGACTGGGGCATAATGTCGCAAACATGTAACATGATGTCCTACCCAGTCACGTTATCTTGACACCAGGCCAACCAGTCCTAACACTAACCTCTTAATGCTGTGCGCCTAGCGAGGCAGCTGTTAGTACCATTTTGTTTAATAAGTCTTTTATATGACTCGGCCGGGGTTCAAACCTTCCGCATCCATGGCAGACGCTTTAACCACTAGGCCACCGGAGCAGTATCATTCTTAAACAGGTGTGGTATTGAACTCGATGTATACAACGATTTAGTCTAATGATTAGAGCACGAACAGCTAAAACACATCATTTAACTTAATTAAGAGCGCGTGAAATATGAATTGTAGTGGCCTGCAGTTGTTACGAGTGTGTGATCCTCATCAGAATGCATGCCCTAAGGAAAATTCATAATTCTGGATATAATAGGCTATATATAAAGAATTTATTTTTACGTGAGCATGCAATACTGCACAAACTCCATCTAAGCAAGTAAATGTGAATCATGAGTCACAGTCACATTATTTTGTTCTACGTGTGAGTCACTAATAGAGATTCATATAATATATTAGTTTGATGAGTCTATCATGCTCTTGATAAATAAACTTAAAACGCAGAATGTGCCCAAGTAAATGATGCATGAAATATGGGTTACAGTGACCTACGTTTGTGATCAGGGTCACTACACATACAGGGTGCAGTACACTTCAATAAAGATCTGCTCACCACGTTTCATGATTCCACGTATAAACGTATGTATACACTGTGCAAACAATTACGTGGTTATCAGATACAAGCAAATAGTTAATTTAAGCCTTTAAAATGTGAGATTTAGGTCAAAGTGATTTTTTTTTGCAATGGTGTGGTACGAATAGTGATTCATCCAATTACAAAATTTAATAACGTCATCTTGAACAGAGTTTGAGAGATAAACTTAAAACAAAATTTAACCCAACTCAGTGCAGTCTAACATGGGGACACACTGATCTACTTTTGTGTACACGGAAAAGTATATATCGAGATATACTACTAACCAAGTCTCATGATTCCCGTGATACCATTACGTATAGAGAGTTCAAAAGACTTTTTCGGAAATCAAAATATTGACAAATAATTTACAAAAATACAAGTATATACAAAGGCTCCCCTCTTAGTCCCCTCCCCATATGACATGTGCGAATAAAACACTGTCCAAAATATTGTCTGGGTCCAGCAGCAGAGAGGGTGAACAGCCTCTAATTGACTTACACTCGAATCGTAAAACTAAGCCTTCCTGAAAATCGCAAAAAAGGTTGCGGCGGCACCGTGACACATATGAGGCTGTTCACCCTCTCTGCTGCTATAGTTAAATAAAATTATAACAAATAATGCTAGAGAGATATGGTGAACAAACTCTGATTGACTCACTCTCGAATTGTAAAACTAAGCCTTCCTGAAAATCGCAACAACAAAAATAAAAAAAGATCGCGGAGGTGACTGGGGGCTGAGACAGCGCCCTCGTTGCTGCTATCAATTAAAAAAGTTATATCAGATAATGACGATAGGAGAAGCTTATACAACACGTCTAGCTCGAGAACGACTAGAAGCAATTAATAAATATCTACCACTGAGAGATGCTGTTAAGGAAAACCTACAAGCAAGGCAAGAATCTTAAGCTGAATATGCAGAAGGCACATAACAATTATTTAGACCTGTTACAAAAGCTACCGAGGGAGTTACAACAGTCATTAGAGAAGGTCTTCTTCCATCAGTCAAACAAACCGCTGAACAAATTGCAAAGATAGCTGCAGCTCAACCTCAACCATTTCCTCAACCTGAAAATGAAGGTGAAGAAACACTTGAAGGTGCTGTTGGTGAAAAACCCCAAAAGGGAAAAAGAGGAGTTGATTTTGGTTGTTGTTGTTGTTGTTGTAGGGTTTAACGCCATTTTTCAGCACAAGATAGGCCATATATGGCGGCCAGTATAACTGGTGGAGGAAGAACCCTGAAAAACCCAGGAAAGAACTACCGACCCACGAGAAGCTACTGGCAGGCTTTCCCACGTACCCACGCTAGCCGAGCCTTGGACTCGAACATACGCAGACAGAGGGGAGTTGATTTTGGGAAAAATTTACTAAAGAGGGTATACAAGAAATACAAAAACATAAATTGAAAAATAGACAGGAAAAAGTCGAGTTTGGTGAGTTTGCTGCTGAAAATTATCATTCAAGAAATAAGTTTTTAAAACCCAAATACGTAAAAAAAAAAGTAGATAATGACACATGGAACGATTGGGTGTTTAAAATAAATCAAAATGTTGATCATATAGACAAAGAAAATACTGCTTATAAAATTTATTCAGAAGGAGTAAAAAGTTATAATAAAACACTAAAAGAACAAAAAGAACAAGAAAAAGAACAGAAACTAAAAGAAAGGGAACAAAAACGAGAACAGAAACAGAAAGAAAAAGAACAAAAAATATTGCAGCGACAACATCCTAAGCAAGAGCCTTCCTATCAACTTCCTCCACCATTGCAACAAACGGAAGAAGAATAGTTTCCATAAGAAGAAGAAACGTATTATTCAGATGGTCTTTCTTGTGCTACTGGTAGCGGTTTTACTACAAGAAGTGATCTTGTTACTTCATGCCCTAACAATATTCCCTATTACGTAGAACGACTAGAATTTTTCATAGGAGGAAAACGAGCCGGTAACAATTCTCCAGGAGTAATCATTGAAGCAGCTGATATTTGTCGACGATTGTTCACAGGCGGTGTCATGGATATTAACATTTATCGGGAACGTATAGATGAACTCACTGATGACTACAGTGACTAAATGATTAGATAAATGGTAAGTAAATAAGATGATCATACACGATGGTGAACGCAGACCCGTAATGATCAGAGCAGTAAACTCACGATTATCTGTATATGAAGCATATTACGGAGACGGACTTGGTGATGTTGTTCAGGGATTATTCAGAGAGATTGCTCCAAAAGCAGGACTGATTGGAAAACAATTATCAATGAAAGCTATCGACGTTATTCGTGAAAACGCTCTTGGTGCAGTTGCCAGTGCTGCTGGTAAAGCCTTCACGGCGATCAAAGACAGAATAGCACGACTATTACGCAGACGGCAGACGGTCCAACCACAACAACCAGTAAAATTGCCATCCACTGAGGTTTTGCCGGCAGATGTCAGTAAAATATTAAACCAGGCCGCAAATCAAAAACTAGCAGCCATGATAAATCAAGATGTGTCGCCACTAACAGAAAAAGAACAATAAAAAATATAACCGCAAGTCTGATAGCTGGAAGTGGTCTTCTTACTCATTTGACAAGGTCAAAACACAGACGGTAAACAATCCATTCATCATTTGGAAAAACGCTATTATAATAAAATGTTTAAGCGCATATCTGACCCAGCATTTGACGTAGATCCACCAGTTAAAAAAGAAGAGTCTGTGCGTGATTATCAGTATTATTCTTATGATGCGCGCACACCCGACGCACGAGGAAGAATTGAATTACAAGTTCAGGATATAAGCAGATATTTGATATTTCCTACCCTCTGAGGCATTTATCGAAGTTGAATGTAGACTTACAAAAGCAGATGATACAGCATACGGAGATGGCGATCAAGTTGGTTTTTGTTAACAATGGCATAATGGCGTTATTTAACAGAGCCACATACTCGATTGATGGAAAGAATATAGAATCATGTCTTGAAAATGTCGATATTGCCACGACGATACTTGGTCTTGCAAGATACTCCGACGACTATACGAGATCGTCTGATCCAACAATGATGTTTGCAAAAGACACAGCTGACTTCCCTAATGGTACTCAATATATTATAAGACGACCAAAAAAGCACACTGCCCCCGCCGATGATGTAGATGTAGGGCCTGTGGTCATAAATGTTAATTCAAAATTCAACTTGGGTTTTGCTACACGCCAAGCAATGTTGAACGCCAACGAGGAGTTTTCATGCGCAATTCCACTGACCCATATTTTTGGATTTTGCAGAGATGGTAGAAGGGTTATATTCGGCGCTAAACACACAGTAGTACTTGTTAGAAAACCCATTGACAATGATGCAATATGGCATCCTGGTGGAGTTGATGATGGTAAAATGCCACTAACAAAACTATCACTGTGGATGCCAGTAATGACTCCATCGCTTGCTGAAGAACAGCGATTACTTTCTTTCATGAACACAGGTGGTAAATCGATGCTATCATGGCTTACAATGTCCACAGATAGTGCCCCCGTTAACGCCGCTGGTTTGTTCACGTGGCAAATAGCATCACAGCAGGGAGTGACAGCACCTCGACATATATTTATCGCGCTTCACGTAAATACCAGAGGAGGCAGACAGGAAGGAAATCCAATGGTATTTAACTCATTGGGAGTTTCTGAAGTTGCTTTGAGGATAAACGGACATCAAGAACCTTCTGAAGAAATATTGCTGGATTTTTAACACAATCATGTTGCACGTGCATGTCATTGATTAATGTCGTATATGGGACGTGTTCAAAACGTAGACACTGGTTTGCAAATATCTCAGAGCGATTTTACAACACTGTATCCGATTTATTACTTCTCGCTGGAACATTTAGATTTATTTAGGCAATCTGTCGTTGATATACACTTCCGAGCTCGTGTAGCTCGAATACCAGCAGCAGTAGCTGGTCCACCGGCTCTTCCTGGTGGTGCTAGAGCAATTGCGGTCATACTTAGCGACAAAGCAATGTTACTTGAAGGTGTTGGTGGTCGAATGAAAGTCACTGATGCACCAGTAGAAAACATGTAACTAGTGATGATTTAAAACTACGAGTATTATCATAAAATGTCATCATATCATCATGTTAGTTCAGTCTGACTCCTGGTCAGATTAAAAAACTGCAATCCGCATCAGTGAAAAAATCCGGAACCACAATAACGTGATCAGTTGCCACAACAACCAAACAACATCGATAACAGCACGGACTTCGAACACACTGGGTAGCATAGCAGTGCAGGAATTTATCAACTATGTCACACAGTCAAGGATCCCGGTCTGGTATTCAACGCTACCAACACAAACACTAACCAATCCGCCGATATGTGGCCGTGAGGTAATTGCTGTACTCAATGCTATATCAAAATCAGCGCTGCCACCTCACAAGTCGTGCACGATTATACAAGTGCAGTATTTAAAAAACGTAATTTAGGTGCTCTGTAAATAAATAATGGTAGACATTTACGGAAGATTCCGCGGTGATACTACTAAGAGTAAAAACAATTCGACGAAATCGATCTGTCAAATTACGCGACTAAAGACAAACTTGCTGATATCATGAACCTTTCTAGAGCTGACCGAGATGAAGTTGTTGTTTTTCAGGATAAATACGGTGTTTTAAAAACGAGTAATATCAAATGGAATGATATAGTCCGCAGAGTTCTCGGCGCTACCACGGATAACTTTCCAGTATTTACTGACGGGGGTAAAATCAGAGACTCAAATATATCGTTTACAACCATCAGAGATGAAATTGCAGAAGCGTTGCAAATCGTTTGAAGAATACCGGCGACACAATGACAGGTGAACTCGGCATGAACGGAAACAAAATAGTTGTGCTAAGAGATCCAACATCCGACGAAGATACCGCAACAAAAAATATGTTAATGCTAACTACAGCACCGTAGATGGCAAATTATCCACGTTGCGGGCCGAGTACGACGTTCATGTGGGTATGTTTACGAATCTTCGTAGAAATTTGAGAAAAATGAGTGAAATCGCAGAGGAATTCTTTGGTACTCCGTTGACTGATGACATGCAACTCTCTGATATCAAGACGAATACTGAAACGATTAAAAAAACAATAGAAGATATCGTAAGTGGAACTCCTGGTATCGTTAACAAAATTAATCTGATTAAAATCCCCTACAGACAGATTACCAATATAGTATACACAGTGTCATCGGGATTCTCAACATGGCCACAGCAGAATAATACTATCAAACATACCGCGGAAGTATCTGGTGTGTACAGGTTGTCTGTGTTCAGCGCTGCAAAATTTAGCATATACACTACATATCCCTGGCGGCATTCAACCGATAAGTTTTCCGGGGATGTGTCTATTGTGTTAAATAGCGGAGATGAAGACACATTTATAATGGAAGCAGCTGATAAGAAATTAACCGCAGAATCTTACTGGTTGTGTCTGGAATTTGTTGCTGAAACGCCTCAGTTGGTTACTGTGTAAAATATAATGGCCGTTCTAAAACTTAGATATGATCAAGTACGTGAATGACAAACAGCGCTAAAAGCCATCATTGACAAGTATACAACGAAAGTAAAAAAAATACCGAAGAAGTGCAGTTCTCATTGATGTTATTGTGTACTCGGTAGCCGCGCTCACTGCTGGTACCGGTGTGATATTATCAGCGCTAACACCAGTAACAGCAGTGCAGCTGTGATAATATGTGTTTCATCATCGGCGACCATCGCTGGGTTTTTTAATATTATCGCGAAAAAGATATCCACGTGCACGAGCACAAAATTGCATGAATATGTTGTAAAGTTACACACGGTAACAACAGCAGATTCTAAATTGTCGTCGCTGATATCATCAAGCCTTGACGATACGGCAATATCAGATTCTGAATTTGACGCAATGCTTAAGACATACAATGATGTAGTTGATTTAGAAAACCGCCATTTGAAAAATGGGAGTTTAAATAATGAGAGAACTACTTCAGCAGATAGCTGCAAATACAAGTCCGCTGAAACCACAATGATATCAGTAAGCTCAACCAACCCTAAATTCAGTATTAATGTTCCAACCGCGATTCCAGTAAAAGAAATCGCCCTTGAGCAATTGCGATTATACTACAGTTGGCCAAATATCAGGTCAAGATTATTCGGCGGTCCAATCGAATAATTCGTTGGTATTTGCAAATAAAAATAAACCAGATGGAACACCTGACTGGGTAGTTGTTGGAATACCGACCGGTAGTTATCAAATCGAGCAAATCAATGATGAATTTCAACGTAGAATCAAATCTGTTACTGGACGGGAATCCAAGATAGCTATAACAGTACACGAACCAACACTGTCCGCCTCGATAGAGATAAACTCCCCCGATTATGCCGTGGATATATATATATATCAGTCATCGATCAGAACAGTGAAAAGATGGCCTGATGTTGCTCCTAAATATCATGAGCCGTCAGAACCAGCGCGGCCTGATTTTATTACCGATAAAAAAAAATATTTATAAAACTACCAGAATATCGAACTAGAAATTTTTGGATAGAAACCGCAGGACATTTTACTGCGTCAGATGGCACTATTATTCTTAAAATATTTCCCCTTGTATATTTTCGTTTTGCTAATAATGCCCCAGTCATAAATGAATATTATTATGATGCATATTTTTGGTTTAAAGATATTAAATCTGAATACACTAGGTCATTTGCAGATTTACGAAATTTGTTCTCGCTGTTGTCACAGCATTATAGCAATGATGTGAAACAGCAGATTATCGAGTTAATACAGCATCTAAACCAACTTAGATGAGATCTCGAGTTTGTTAATAAAGTAATTGTTGAAACAGTAATGGCTAGCGGTGATGAGAATATTAATCCGGATGCATTGGTTCATCTTAGACCTATAACGGCAAAATAACTATTTCTTAATCATTATAAAATAACCGAACAACAATTACCGAACTTTTTGATACAATCACTTGCAACTGATGAACTGAAGAAATCATTTAACGATCTTCTCAACTAAAACTTTCCTAAAATACTTGAATCATGGAGAGAAAAAAAATCCACCGGTAGGTATTCTCAGACACAACAACGATCCATGCGGACAAGGCCGTCATATTTCGCCGGGAATTGTAAATATAACTTCAACGATCGTGGTTAACCTTACTTGTGATGTAATTGATGGCAGTTATCAGACAAACACAGACGTATCAAATCAAGCACGGCAAGGATATATTCTGTATACTTTTACACCACAAATCCCACGCGGATATCTGATTGTGCAAGAACCAATTCACCCGGTCTATCTACAATGTCATAATCCGCAATTATAAAGAATAAATTTCAAACTACCTGACCATTCCGGCAACTTGCTTGACTTAAGAAATAAAACGCTGAGTCTGAATTTATGTGAAATCGTAAAAATCTACGATTTTCGAGGACTTTTAATCGTAGAATGTTGTCCCCTTATCAAGGACAGAGTCAAGGGAACATTACATACCTGAAAAATACAACTGACGCGTGATACACATTAAAAACAGTAAAAGAATAATCCCGTCCTTTGATTTTTATCCCCCTGATTTTGGATTATTTTTACTGCAAATTGACTAAAATCAGCAAGATAGAGACTAAAATCTGACATGCTTTCACTTTCATTTCCACGAATGACTCTAACTTTAATTTTCATTACCACTGACAGTTTCTGACATACATTTTCTTAATTGTCTTATGCGAGTATTGCCAGAAGCTTCTCGAGGGTCGGTGGTTCTTTCTGGGGATTTCTCGGGTTCTTCCTCCACCATTAATACTGGCCGCCATGTATAGCATATCGTGTGCTGAAAAATGGCGTTAAACCCTACATGCGAGTATTGATTGTCGTTTTTTATTCGTATTCACGAGACAGTTCTCATCTAATATTTTCTATTGCGAGAGACTGAGAGACGAACTCCCTCACTTCATTTTCTTCAGCGATTGATACATTCCCGTTTGAATTTTCTTTACGAACCGGTATTCGGATGGTAGTGTGCATCCCCCCTCCTCCTAACGTTCTTGTAATGTTTCAAAATCAGAAATAATTTTTTCAGGATTTAGTTCATGAGATATATTTATGCCGTCTTTCTCTAATTTTTTAATAGCAGAAATAATATCATTGATATTTTCGTACTACATTATATACTAAATATACGTTTAAAAAATATTTTACACTCTTATGTGAACTTCTAGAATGCCATATGACATTCTAGCAACTCCAGAAGGGTGGGTTTTTTCACACTAAGGACGACACAACCCCATGTGAAACACCTAGATTGCCATATGACAGTCTAGCAGGCTCAGGAAGATATATTTACAGTAAACCTTAAATTCTAAGGACGGCACAGTACATGTAGTATATACAATCTTAATTCTGAGGACGGCACTCTAATACAAAAGGAGGTATTCAAATGAAATCCTCTGTTTGTACTTCTGTGAAAAAGTTGATTTATATATTTTATTTGCGACTTTTTGTACTCAAGACATGCATATATCAAAATACTTTGCAGCCGCTTTCATTGATTGAAATATTATTTCTTTACCGGTTTCAATACTTTTTGATTTGACGGCTCTCCTCCTAACAATAATTTCATACTTCCCAGTACCACCGAACTTGCATTTCTCGCTCTGTGTAACAGCTTCTAACTTATTCAAAGAATATTTTTTATCCGAGTCAATATGATCGATCACAAGACCGTCTTTGATCAACCCAAAGAAACATTCGTATATAAATCGGTGACTGTAATACTTTTTATTTTCATCAGCACTGGACATTAGATAACCAGAGGTACTATTAACAAAACCGACTGCATGTTTTAGTCGACAGTTTCTGATTACACCATCACGAGATGCTTCATAATTTTTGCTGATATGATGTCTGACAAATTCTTTTTGCTCCATTTTATATATAATATTATTTGTCTAAATTATAATTTGTCTTTACAAATCTAGCTATATAATCTTCAGGGGTCTTATAACTTTATCAAGAATCTTGACAGAGTCGGGTTTGTTATTATTTTTATCATAATTTCGTTTAATTTCTCTATATCTTTTACCACCACATTGCACACACAACTGCGTTTTCCCTCTAACTCCAACACCACACCCTAAGCAGTGTTTTGGACCTAGACTTCCTCTTCGTACACTCTGAAAATGTTGTCCGCAGACTTCATTCACACAAGATTTGGTACAAGGGGTTGAAGACCCTATCATCAGCCACTTGCGCTGATTCCTTGTTTGAGTCATTGTATATATAATATTTTTTAATTTAAATACTTGTTTTAAACATAATATGGAAGAGTTTGAGAGATTATCCACAATCGAGCCCTGGAAATCTTCGTTTCCTGGATCCAGATTCGATATTGACAGAAGAACCCATTACTTGCGGAGGCGAGCTCTGGCTGATCCGACAAATAATCTGATTACTATTATTCGTAATGCTAAAAGAGAATTTCGTGACGATGGGGCATTTCACGTATTGTCAACATTCAAAATTATACGCAATGACAAAGTCATCGCCATGGGTGTCGATGAAGTCATCGATGCTACAGTGAACAATGAGCGGGCGAAAAAGATTGTTGATTATCTCAACGATCAAAGATATTTTTGGATTATTCGTGACAAACGTGATCCTGTTTTTCATAATGGAAAAAACGCTGTGCTAAGTAAAAATTCCAAGCTAGGAATGTTGACTGGTATTGACAGACCATAGTACGCTCGAGCGTATCCTATGACCGCGGTTATTTATAGAATTTATCAGCTAAATAATAACCCCAACATTAATGATCTTGCGCCAATTAGATTTTCAAAGCTGAACTGTGTAGCCGAACGAGTAAACGAACATTTTACAAATGCGATGCGTGTAAATGGGTTAACAGATCTACGACGTGAAAAAAATAAACAAATGGGCTGAATCGGTCAAGGATACCGGAGCTACAATAAATGATGTCGCCGAGTTAGGAAATAAATTAAAATTTCCAATATTAGTAAAAACGATAACCAGAGAGATTTTATACGAATCAAAGAATAAGTGGAAGGGAGCTCCAATTGAAATTATTGATCATAATGCACACGCCTGGACTAGTGCAGTAACAATATTTCCACGAGATCGAAATGTAAGATTTTACCCAGAGAATGACTCTGGGAGAAACATGTTTGACTTTATTCACGAAATAAGCAAAAACGATCCTGTGTCAATATGGCTATTTAAAAGTTCAGATGATGAAAAATATGATCTATTTTGTACGACCTAACGGCGAAATATATCGTAAAGAATCTCTTCATGAAGAAATGAAAAGTCTTGCGCAGAAATTTTCAACAGAGAATATTGAGCAATTATTAAATGATTGTTTCACCGTTCCGTCAGTTGCTGCTCACTTTGCAAGAGCAAAGAATTCGTGGAAGCCAACACGATTTGAATTTCTCGAAGACGTACAATTAAGATGCTGTGAATACGGACACGGTGGATTGTGGAATACTAAGTATAATTACAGCGACGTTATCTCGATTGATATGGTCGCGTGTTACCCGGTAAGTTTTCCTGTTACGGAGAGTTTTCTGGATATTTTAAAAGATTTGGACACCCCAAACACGAGACGGCTAGAGTATGGATAAATGGACCCCTACCTGATTTTACTCTGACCAGATTCGCTCGTACTATATCATTCGAGTTTGCTAAAGGTCTTCATCATCAGATATCAGAATTATTGTCTGCGGTATCTGTTTATAATCCAGTATCCCGACACAAGACTGTTTATCTAAACGGATCAGGAGGTTCTGGTAAAACAACGCGAGTGATCGAATTATTTCGACAGACTTCAGATGATATGGTGGTTTTAACATCTACATACAAACTCGAAAGAGAAATGAGAGAACGAGGAGTGCAATCATGTACTTATCATATCTTCTTTTTGATGGAAGGGAGACGTATGGACTCCAGATCGGATGGGAGAGAAATATATTCCAAAGATCATAATTTGGGATTAAGTATGCACAGTATCTAAAGATACATTAAAAATGTTTCTCGATTGGCTGTTATTGAAAAATACAGCTGTGATAATGTGCGGTGATCACTGTCAACCACCGCCGTTTGTTGGGTTATCTCCCGACAAATGGCTATATAATTTTGTGGATTATTACGAGGAGATAACTGATGATCATAGATCTCTTGATCCAGAATTAAGGGAGTTTAAGAAATTAATCAGACTACAACCGAATAAAATTCAATGTGAAATAATGAGTAAAATAATTTCAGAAAATTCTATGAACGATTTTCTGCAAGTGTGGAGACCAAATGATTTAATAGTGGCAAGGAGAAAGATAGTTCTTGATACACTTCAACAGCGGTTATTTCAGTTGCATAAAGAAAAAATTTCAGATCTACGTATACCATTGTGTTAATGACCAGCTGCTACACGACGACAGAATATTGACGTTGACACACCAGGACAGACTGAGAAAAAGAATCTCGTATTAAATGATGTTGTTTTGGTTCCTGTCAATGTTGTTGAGGATGCGCTGAGCGCGAACAAGACTCCATGGACGCTGGGATACGCAATGACATTTCATTCATCTCATGGGTTAATCATCTCTGATACTCGAGTTTGGATTGTCGATGATCGTGTCCAATGGTCAAACTTAGTTTATCTCGCAGTGTCTCGAGTCAGAAGAATATCTCAGCTGCGAAGTATTGTCATAGACGCTACAGAAACCATTGATGATGTCCTCGATGATAGTGACACAGTAAGAAAAAAATTAGCTGGTTATAAACAAAGTAACAAAAAAACGAGACTTTGATCTCGATGTTGAATTTATCATAGCGCTGAAACAACAGCAGAATAATCGTTGTGCAAGTCGTAATTGTATAATGTTGTGGCGATATTCAAATAATGATCCAAGACAATTTACCGTGGATAGAAAAGATAGTAGTCTTGGTCATACACGCGAAAATGTGATGCTAGCCTGTCTTGAGTGTAATCGACGTAGGGGTGCTAGTTAAGTGATGGTGGTGGTAATTGTGTCTTTTCAGGAATTACTTGTAATTGTTCACGTGTAAATCCACGTTGAGGACCAGTTGAATCTAATCTGTAGATTGCGGGTCTACCCGTGGATCTTACTACACTGGAAATTTTATGTGTCGTAATACTCCAGACAGGATCAGTTGCTCTTTTTTTTTTTACCACCTGCAAGTTCACCGGGTTCATATAAATATCTTATTGTCACATTAAATAATACTGGCTGCGCTGAAAAATCACGTCGTTGTACGGGTATATGTTTTTTTGTGATCGCGCTAATAGCTTTCATGTTGGTTGTTCGAGTAATTTCATTATTTAATGCAGCTATCACACTTGGTAATCTTGCAACCCATTCACGAGATCTCGTATCTTGAATTATTTTCTTCGCGTATTGATATCCAAATAACCGCTCATTTTATCAGCGATGATACTGCACCTTGAAATTCTCTGCCAGGATTAACTTGTAGCAGCTGTGGCCATTGCAAGGGTCCACGTCGATAAATTCGTTCAAACGCAGAAGCTACTTCAGTTGCTGCCTTTGCTGATAACAGTTCTGCTTCTTTGTATCTACTTGCAACAAAAAACAAGACAACTATGAAGACAGAGGAAATGGCTTTACTGACCTTGTATTTCCTTCTGCTATCTAAACTGTTTCAATTTAAAAATAAAAATAAAGTTCAGAGGTGAAAGGCACTTAAAGAAATACTCTTTTCCCAAAGGTAAAATTAATCCGATTTCAAACGCAGACTTTCAGTTCTGGACGACGATATCCTCGTATACTTTTTTCAGATCATAAAGCTATTTTTGGATCGTCAAAAATTCCCAGCACATTACCCAAAATAGATTAGAGTGCCGTGTGCATACATATGTCAGTGATTGAGTTTTAATGGTTAACATTGGTCAGATTCACAGTTCACACTGCTGGGTTAATAGGCGTGAAAATTGCTGTGTCCCATTCACTCATTAGACATTAGTTTATGATACGGTACCATCAAACCTCCTTCTCATCCCAGTGTAAATGTGAAAATCCATGCTCTAAATCTTAATTTGCATCTTTATTGACTCTCTTCCTCACTGTGTAACAAATACACTGTACTTAATGTCTTAGTTGTTGTCATATCTACACACCCATCCATATATATATATATATATATATATATATATAGAGAGAGAGAGAGAGAGAGAGAGAGAGAGAGAGAGAAAGAGAGAGTTCTAAAGTCGCTGCGGAAAGTAACCTGAATTCAAACAGTCATCCAGGAAAGAATAACTAATAAAGACTCGCTTTGTGTAGCATTGAGCGAAACTATGCTTCACTTGAAGATAAATTTGAAATGTAGTGAAAATCGAGATTTTGCCTTTCTTTAAAAAACCCACAAAACACTCTCTAAAACAAAAAGCAAACAGTACAACATTGAAATTTAATTTAATTCTAAAATAGAGTGAAATGTTCACAGGGCAATATATGTAGGTATTATCATCTATATACAGAGTGAAATGTTCACAGGACAAGGTATGTGGGTATTATCATCTATACACAGAGTGAAATGTTCACAGGACAGTGCATGTGGGTATTATCATCTATATACAGAGTAAAATGTTCACAGGACAAGGTATGTGGGTATTATCGTCTATACACAGTGAAATGTTCACAGGACAATGTATGTGGGTATTATCTTCTATACACAGAGTGAAATGTTTCCTGTACAGCGTATGTATGTATAATCTTCGATATACAGAGTGAAACGTGTACAGGAGAAGGTATATAGGTATAATCTTTGATATACTTTTTATGCCACCGCTGCAATAACACGAGAATTTTGTCGTGGAAAGATAACACAAACTCTATTTAACTTAAAGCTATGCAATTTGACAGGCTATATCATAGTCATAAGTGGATGACATACTATATCATGGTCATTAGAGGATGGCATGCTATATCATGGTCATTAGAGGATTGCATGCTATATCATGGTCATTAGAGGATGGCATGCTATATCATGGTCATTAGAGGATGGCATGCTATATCATGGTCTTTAGAGGATTGCATGCTATATCATGGTCATTAGAGGATGGAATGCGATATCATGGTCATTAGAGGATGGCATGCTATATCATGGTCATTAGAGGATTGCATGCTATATCATGGTCATTAGAGGGTGGAATGATATATCATGGTCATTAGAGGATGGAATGCTATATCATGGTCCTTAGAGGATGGAATGCTATATAATGGTTATTAGAGGATGACATACAATATCATGGTTATACGACGATGGCATGCGATGTCATGGTCATTAGAGAATGGCATGCTATATCATGGTCATTAGAAGATAGCATTCTATATCACGGTCATTAGAGGATGGCATGCTATATCATGGTCATTAGAGGATGACATACAATATCATGGTCATTAGAGGATGGCATGCTATATCATGGTCATTAGAGGATGACATACAATATCATGGTCATTAGAGGATGGCATGCTATATCATGGTCATTAGAGGATGGCATGCTATATCATGGTCATTGGAGGATGGCATGCTATATCGCGGTCATTAGAGGATGACATACAATATCACGGTCATTTAGGATGACGTGCTATGTCATGGTCATAAGTGGATGGCATCATGTATCATGGTAACAAGAAGATGACATGTTATATCATGGTCATAAGTGGATGACATGCGATATCATGGTCATAAGTGGAGGACATGCTATGTCATGGTCGTATGTCGATGGCCATATTAAATTTTCAGAGTATTACAGTAGATTTTCGTTTTTAGAAACAAGTTGTTGATGATTTTGGGCGTAAAGTCTGCTCTAAAATAAAACATTTTAGCATGGCTGAGTGAATATGGTATCCAACAATGAAGAGCTAGAGTTAAAATGCGGGAGTGACATCTGCACACACGCCTGAAAAAAAAAATCATCTTGTCTAGATTTTAGCACCGACTCAATTTTCGAAATTTTTCATTAAGGAGCTGCATATAATTCTATTGTTGTTCATTTATCACGTCACGACTTCCCAAAAATAGTACTACATTACTTGGTGCGTGCTAATGTCCCAGTATGGAACTATTACAAGGAAATACAATACTGTACATGACTAAAACACAGAATTTAAACCCATTACAATAAACGTAGATATTAAGTAATATCTCAGTCTCCGATGATTTCAATATTGTAGTAATGTTTCTCGGAGAAATATTATCACAAAAAGGTGAATATTTCACAAAAAATCACCTTCATTTGCGATAAAACCGTCCTTTTCCATGCCCTGTATCGCTTAAACTTTTTCAAGAATAAAATCTTTCATGACTTCAATGGCCCCCGAATCAAATCCAACAATATCCAACATGTTGGGGTCATCTGGATCAGCAATAGTAAATCCATTAGAGGACATGCCCACCACGATCAACTTGGCATTGTAGATCTCGCTCTTAAGTCTGTAGTCCTGAATGGCCTTGAAGGGATGGACTTTCCCATACCATGTCTCATTGTCTGTGTACACAATGAAAACATCAAATTTCTTTTTATTTTCCATTGCATACAGCATGGGCAGAGCACAGTCAGTACCACCAAAAGGTATCTTGGATGATTTCTCAATGACCTCATTAAGGGTGTCTTTCTTTGTAATTGGAATAGGACGAAGTTCATGCGAGAAGGCAACAACCTCGCAATGTTCTTCAGTTCGAAGGGTAACCATCATCATGGCTGATGCAGCATCACGGCATGTGAGACTCTGTGTTCCGATGCATGGCACGCTCATAGACCCACTAACATCTATAGCTAGCATATATCGCTTTCCAGTCGGTTCAACAGCTTTAAAGGCCAAGTAATAAGCACTGTCAAGCCCAGTCATCACTTTTTCATTAGGATTCCATTTCAGGTGTCCCTTGTCACCTTTCCCCTTTTTGTACTGATTCAAAGCTACAATAATATTAAAGGGGTGAACGTGTGCTTTCTTTAATGTTTCTTCCTCATTCAGTCTTTCTGCAATTGCATTCTCATACTCAGATCCATCATTAAGAAGGCCTAGGGATGTGATCTTTCCAAGATTACGGATCATTGCAGTCATTGGCATCCTCTTCAAAAGGATTTTCCAAACTTCTTTAGAATTCAAGAGGGATGTTGGAACATGCTCTCGGACAAGCCCGTGCTTTTCAATCAGTTGTATCATTACCTTATCATCTGTACATTTTCTTGCTTTTTCCGTTGCCTCCAAGAATGCAATGATATGTTGTAGATTCACATTATTCTCAAACTCTTCATGTAACTTCTTTGCCTCCTCAAGTCCTTTGATGACAAACCTGGTGATGACTTTCAAGCAATCATTCTTTGGTTTGATGTGTGACAGACGAAACAAGTCTCTGTGTGACCAATTTTCACGTTTTTTATACTTTGTGATGAGCAAAGACAATACCATTGGTTTATCTTCTGCAAGTTCTTCATACCAGTTGCTGATGGCTCTTCTGTGTGCTCTTCCCCATCCGGTCCCATTGCTCTCACCTTCAGCATACTTGAGGAACATAAAAAGATGGGTGGGAATTCTGCAGACTTCATTTAGGCAACCATAAGCCGCTTTCTTGGTTTCCTGATCATTTGATCTTGCACAGACAGCCAAGCCAAATATGACTGGTCCCTGCTTTGCAGCTCTCCCTTCCACACTTATTTCTCGTATCAATTTAACAAGCTCCTTTCCTTTCCCCTCAGAAATTAACCTGAAAAATAAAAATAAAAAATTTAGAAGATCATTCTGTATGGATTTTTTTTACCTTTGTTTTAAGTATGAGAGTTCCTTCATGTGCTGAATAAATGTCGTAAAATGTGTCTTGCAGCTATTAGTTTGCATTTCTAAATACTCTGAAACAATGATCAGGCCAAATAAAAAAATGTTCTGTCTAATATGTAATTTTTCTGGCTCCCATTGAAAGCGTCATAAATAGGAATCACTCACTCTACTACATTATTTATGTATGGATGTTTCCTGTGGGTTATTAGAAGAGTCCCTAACTTAAAAACCAAATACCGTACTTGAACATGTAACGACTTGAAGAATCCGTTGAATTAGTTATTTGGATGTAAACAATCGACATTAATGTCAAATTTTGCTCGTACCTATCAAAGCACTTTGCATTTTCTCTCTTTAGTAACTGTTCTGAAGCTGTATAGGTGCCTCCTTCGCATCCCATGACCAAAAAACGCCGAGCCCGTTGGATGTCATCAACGTTGAAATTCCAGCCCCCAAAAGCATTTTTAACCTGCTTGCGGTGAATTTGCACCTTTTGGGTTTGTTCCGCACCACGTTTTCTTGCAGATGGCTTGTATTGGTAGACACCATCGTCCTCAGCTTCCAATTCCCTTGACAGAAAACTACCCATGTAGAAAGTCACCTGGAAAGAGACTAAAATTAATTGTAAAAGTTGCTTCTGGCATAAAATATACATTGCAGGCTATAACAGATATGAACACAAATAATGCATTTTCTGTACATGTTTATGTTAATCTTCTTAACGCTTCTGAATTTTTCTTCAACCGTTTGGGACACAAAATTACGCGCTCCTTGCTAGCAGTAATACAACATTGCATCCTTGTAACGAATGCTGCAATTAAAAAGTATCATATATGATAAAATCATCTTGCTAAAAGACCTTTCCTTGAAACTAAAAACTTCATTATAACACTACCTTTTCGTATGAACCACTATCAATCATACAATAATAACAATAATGAACCAAACAAATTCAGTCAAAAAATCCAATCTGTAACATCTTTGTTCAAACAGTTTAAAATTTCCTAATGCACATTCAGAAGTCTAGCAGATCATGGAGAAAAAAGTGCCTGTGCTCGATTTATAAGGCTCTCCTGTTTTGGGAGCATTTCAAGCTCATCGTAAGTCACGTGATGCTGTAAACATCAACATATTTGAGTTTTTGTTTATTTGGAGTTTTCAGCACAAGTTCAATTATTTGTGCCAAAATACTTCATAAATATGAAGCCATAGGAATGAAATAATCCCGAATGGTTTACTTGCCTGAAATCTAAAGTCATATGAAAATGCATAAAAGTCTCATTTTACCATTTTATTCTATGGAAAATTTGGGCATGTAAAAAAAACTGTTACTTTCCCAGCAAAAATTAAAAAATTTCTCGGGACGCTCTTGTGATCTAGTCGAAATCCAGCAATGAAGTACCAAGGATGATAAATTTGTCTGCCTTTGACACTTATTTTATGTACAAACCGCGTCTCATACATATCATCTGTATTTAAGGAAGCCAGAATGCGCTTGTATGACAAGAGCAATATAATGTATGCATTTTGCTAGTTAATGTAATACAAATACTGCATCAAAGTCTCTTGACCTGACCCAGTGGTGGAAAAATCCAATGTAAAGCAATATGGTCAGGCGACTTCGGCAAAAATGACTTCGGCAAATGCAACAACAATGGACTTCAGATGCTGAGGAAATCGCGGAACACAGCCTCTTAATCACAAAAAGGAAAGGGGGGGGGGCGGAGCCGGAGGCTCATATGTCAGCATAAAGATGCACGAACTCTGAGCATGCGTAAATGTCAAGAAACATTCATCAGCTAAACCAGCAATTGAATATGTTATTGTTTTTACATCGAAACAAAGTGAATAGAATATGCAGGATTTGTACCCGAATACTATGTTGCATTAAACCTGTCCCTTAATAAATGACTTTCACAACTACCGAGAGGTAGAGACCTGACCTGTTCACAGTAATTAGGGGCCATCCATTTAGTAAGTACGCAAAAATCTGGTAAAGCTCGACCCCTCCCCACTCCCTGTACACATGCGTACTTTTTGACACACACACACACATCTGCGTACGTACGTTTGACGCAACCCATCACCGAATTCTATTGAACGACCTATATTTAATCCACGCAGAAACGATCAAGGATTAATAATATTAACGTGTTTAGTAAAACAGACTGTCCACCGACGTTGAATGTCTGGCTGCATCAAAGAAATAAGTTTCGTAACTTTAAAAAGTTTGTCTAGTGTCCGCTAAAATTCAAACGCCGACTTAACCCAGTCGAACAGGTTACGTATTAGACAAATTATTATCGAGGTTCCCTCCCCCCCCCCCCCGTTTCCTATGTGTACGTACATGTTCAGTAGACCCTCCATACGCAAGCGTATGCATTTGGGTTAACCCCCTCCATGCGTACGTACTAAATGGACGGGCCCTTACAGAGTTTCTTGGAAGTCTTATTTCCATTCACGAACGACTTATAAAATGTACGGGATAATTATCGGTTACTGCAATTGTATAGGAAAATATGTAGCAGTTAATAAGCTATACTGCACGACGTTAGGAGAATAATTTAGGTCAGAAAAAACGAGTTCATATTTGTCTTTACAAATGCAGTTACCTTCTTATTATATACTCATTTTGCATTTCTACCTGTTAATGATGATGTGGATACATACCTAATTACATCGCTTTATCTCAAAGAATATTCACGTTATAGAGAGAAAAAGAAGGTACTATAGAAAACAAAGCATTGAAGAATGTCGTTGACTTTAAGATGGGACTCCATTTTAATGTGTTACACTTTCCAGTAATGATGTGCATCCACACCAAGTTTCATCCCTTAATCTCAAACGGCTATAAAGTTATAGAGGGGGCCACAGGCGCCCTAGTGGTCTAAAGCGCTTGCCTTTACCGATCATGGCCATTCACCTCTATCCCCGTGGATTCGAGTCTCGAACTCAGCTGTTGTGAACGTTTGAGAAAGTTTGCCAGTATCTTCCAGTGGGTCTGTGGTTCTTACCGGGACTTTCCCGGTTCTTCCTTCACCAGTTATATTGTCCGCCATGTATCGTGTGCTGAAAAACGGCGTTAAATCCACAACAACAACAAAGTTATAGAGCAGAAATCAGTGTGATATATTTATTTATTATTTAAGTTTTGGTGGTTTTGACGACACTCCTAACATACTATTGGCTATGTCATCTGGGGAAATAAGAGCTACTTGCCTTTCCCAAGAACACACCGAGGCAGCCGACCCTAGCTGGGCGGGTATTAAACCCTAACTACTTAGATTACGACTCTGACGCTCTGCTAAATTAGGCGCCGCGTCTCCCTAGTGAGATGAAAACATACATTACTGAACAGTTACTTAGACCCCGAAGATACCGCCCCCATGTAGCACGTTGTTGTTGTTGTTGTTGTTATAGGGTTTAACGCCATTTTTCAGCACACGATAGGCTATACATGGCGGCCAGTATTAATGGTGGAGGAAGAACCCGGGAAAACCCCGGAAAGAACCACCGACCCTCGAGAAGCTACTGGCAAGCTTTCTCACATACCCACATTGGCCGAATCCGAGACTCGAACCTACGCAGACAGAGGTGAGATGGCAGTGATCCGTAACGGAGAGCGCTTTAGACCACTCGGCCACTCGGGGCCCCCATGTAGCACGTAACATACCTTCTAGTGATGGCGTAGAAATATACACTTTGTTTAATATGACGGAATAAAATATGCCCATTATGAAAATTGAATGACACCGTTTGCAAACGGATCCAAGTTAAAGCTTGGTTACGTGCATTCGAAGAAAATGGACGACTACGGAGAGCTTCTAGCTACTTCAAGATACAAAACCTTGATCCTTCACAACAATAACACAACTGTCTATAAGTAGCGTGTAATTGGATACGAGTCGGGTGACACCACCATTTTCCCCATTCCTTTTGTCACAACCATTTCGTCTTAAAAACGATAGTACATTGTTCCTATAGCCCTAGACAGGTTTTGTTTTAAAAATAACTTTTCAAAGGGTTTTCAAGGGGTTTCAGAAGGTTGAAAACATTTTTTCTTATCAAAATACAAGTTTCTGCTTATGTTGCGTAAATCGGTACAAAATTAAAAGCCAATACGCCATTACATCAAAAGGGATGACACTGTATCTGATAACTAATCGTGTCATATATCATTTGATCCACACAATTTTATCCCATTTTATGTACTTATTCATTAATTAATTTTCAAAACTTCGTGAATAAGGCAAATTCTTAATTTAAAGTGGTATATTTCATTCCATTTAAATAATGTGTGTTTCCTCGATTAATTCAGTGAGTTTTAGGAAACTAGCAACGAGGTTTTCAGCAAACGTAAGGCCATTTCAAAGATTAAAAGGGTTTTTCAGGATTTTTTTTTTTTCAAGGAAACTTCTCAAATTCAAGGAATTTCCAATGGTTCATGAATCATAGAGGACTAGAGTTATATGTTATTCATAAATAACATTCCTTAAATTAATCGCTAAATAATCATAAAATAAATACATTTATGCCATGATTTCCGGATGGAAGCTACGTTGATTATGACAATAGAATTTATTTGTTAAAATATAAATTTTATTAGGCATCATCTAAAAAATAGCATTTAGAGCTTTAATGAATCGAAATCTGGATTCTGTTTGAATAATGATAAGAATTTCAAATGTAATTTAAACGCATTGCTTTTTTCTGTTCGCATTTCTATTATGTTGTATCCTTTTTAGTTCTATTCGATCTTTACTTTTGACTTATATCCCCAATTTTCGTATGTGCTAAATGTTTTAAACGGCCGATGAATATTTTGTTAAAAAATGTTGTTTTTTTTCTTTTCTTTTACTTTTTTGGACCTTGGGCAATACACTTAACGTGCATAAGATTTAAACTTGTTTTAAAATGTCTGAAATAACCGATTTGCTGTGTTTCACGGTGCATTTTATAAAAAAGATTTAAATGAGGTCGAAATTCTATATGAATTATAAAGTTCGCATACATTTGACCAAGGTGTTACAAAAGCAAATCTTTAGGATATAAATGTTATAAAGCAAATCAAATACCTTCATCTTAACGAAGTGAAATATATCTACTTCAAGAAAAAGAAAAAATGTCACAACGATGGCAAAGTGCTAAGTTTATTTTAAGGTAACTGTTATGGGAAATTTGGTTAAACTGTATTCTACGGTACGATGTCGCAAAATATATAAAACAATTCTTACAGGCTTTGGGATTTATCGTGGCGATTCAAGTTTATCTAGTTTTAATTCTTCAGACAAACTCTGGCTTTAATTATACAATGATGTCACGTGCTTTTAAACCTCGTTTATAGTGCCTGTTTCTGTAAGTCTTCGCATGAGAGAGAGAAAAAATAAAAACGGATCAGGGAGCGAAAGTAAAAGCCAAAAACAAATTAACATAAATAATGTTTTCATACACATTCACTGCGGCTGCTTCATGATAGCAAACACGCCGTGTAATATTGCATGAAATCTTTTGATTTATTTTTGTGTGGACGTATTTCAATTTAATTAATTAAGTTTGATATGAGGATTCAGAAAAAGCAAAAAAAGAGAAGAAAAAAAAAAAAAAAAACAACAGAAAAAGCAAAGGAAAGAAAGTAACATAAAAAAGTAACAAGAGAAAAGTCGTTGGAAAAAGTCACTAGGAAACTTCACAATTATTAACTTTTCAATTATGCAAAATTTTCTTCAATATAAGTTTAAAAGAATATTTTAAAATAATATAGTGGCATTATTATGATATCTTTCTAGCAAATTATAAAAATGTTAAAACACTTGTTTTATTATTAATCAACATGCCCAAATTTATAATAAAAAATATTGAAAAACAATTCCCAAATGAAAGATGTTTTCCGGCTGAACAAATTTCAAAGCTATACTTTCTGTAAGTTTTACTGCCACACTGCAGACATCGTAGCAATATGACTGAAAAATTGTTAAGCTACGTTAAAAATCCAAATCACACACACACACACACACACACACACACTGCAAGTTTTATGCTCTCCGATCAAGACACAATACATATATAAGCATCTTTATTAGGCTTCGAAATTTGTTACAGTTTCATTCATCGACCGATCCTTTGTTATTAAGTCCAGTACGGTGTTGTTATATCTCATTCAAATTTGTATTCATAACATTTTTAACAGTGACTTTTCAGTTACCCTGGTATAACTAGTATCGTGAGGAAGGTATTACTTTTTTCTGCTTATCCAATACAGTATACACCATCTAGAAAGGCAGAGGAATTGGTTACTGACCTTATGTTTCTTTCTGTGATGTAAAGAATCTCATATTAAAGTAACAAAAAATTTCATCTAAGTTAACATTAAACCGAGTTCGAACACAAGTTTTTGATTTTGAATGACTGTCAGAATTCTAGTATCAGAAATAGGTATTCTATATATAAGATCCTTAAAAAAAACAGACTTTTCTATAATTAGATCGGTACAAAATACCCAGCTCGTACTTAAAATAGATTACCACGTGCATACATATATCAGTGATCGAGTTTTGATTCTTAACATTGGTGAGATTCACAGCTCACAGAGCTACAAATTAAGTTTAAATGCGTGAAAATTGCTGTGTCTCACTCGCCCATTAAGCTTTACCTTCCGCAACTGTACCCTACGCCTTCTAATCACAATATCAACGTGAATCTCCGTGTTATCAATGATAATTAGCACCCTCTTTATTAATTTACTTCTTCTCGGCATGTCAGATTCTCTATATTTAATCTCTTCATGAGTATATTACTATTATCATTATTATTATTATTATTATTATTATTATTATTATTATTAGTATTAGTATTATTAGTATTATTATTATCGTATTTGTTGTTATATTGTTATGACTCTAGGTCTTAAAATATGTAACAGAAAGGAAATGAAACCAACAATTTAAGTAAAATTCAACAAATAATTTATTTCTCCATGTTATAAAGTGTAAGTTACAGTATTGTGAATTAAATTCCAAATAATCCAAATTGTCCTTAAAAATGTATAGAATGTTCCGAATAAATTCCAGTCGCATTGAAAGTCCTGATGTACCAATCATCTTAAATGTCCTGATATACCAACAGTGGATACAGAACGTCTTTGAGAGAATTCACAAAATTCCCAAAACAATGTGTTAATCCAGTCAATGAGCACTTTGTAATTCCAATGAATAAATAAAATCTTCTAGAATTATATTTGAAAATCACTACATAAACTCTGATAATAAATGGATTCCACAGATTGATCTTATAATAGGAATGAATAATTTGTTTACCAAACCTCTATTTATACATCTCTCACATGTCCTACGACGCAATAGTAATTTCTGGAAACTCATAGAAAATTCCACTAATTTGTAAGCACGGTTAGGCCTTGAACTCAAATTCTTATAAAAAATCTTATATACCAGTTACAATTACGTAAAAAGTCAGGTATGCCAAAACGCTATCCACAGCCCGCAATTGTGTACTAGAGTCAAGCACACAATATAAATTAAATACACATAACACCTCCCGTCATAAACAAAAAGAAAGATTTATGCCACAAATATTTCTTCACATACGAGTCAAATATACATAAGATACTATACTATTTTAGATTACATATGAAAATATGTTATGATTGACACACAATAAAGCAACATAGCACTTCTATACATATTATAGTGAATGTCTAATCAGATTATTTTCTCCTCTGATGTGTCTAGTGAAGATATTGTATTCTTGAAGTATCAAACTCCATCTCAGCTATCTCTGATTTGTGTTTTCATTTTGTGTGCAGCTTGGGGGTTGTGATCAATCACCGAATACAATAATCGGACAACGAACTGAGTCGATTATATCTAGTCATACGCAAACATCGCATTAATTGCTTTTACTGATGGGCACACGGAATTCAAAATTAGCTTTGCCCTTCTACAGGTTTTAACTGGACCGTGTCTCACAATATGTCCTAAACATGTGATACAAGCACAGTGAAATTGACTTTTACCTAAATTAACCATCAGATTTTCATCATAGAGTCGATCAAAGAATTTTCGAATAGTTTCCAGGTGACCTTTATCTTTGCAGCTAATGACGTCATTGATAATGCATCTCAAATTGATAGACCAGAAAGAAGACGAAGACATTTTTGTATTAAATGTTGTCACTTTATATTGATGCAGTTCATCTCAAGTAGCAAATGGCGAATTTTCTTTTGCTCTGTCCGTGAGTGGAACTTGCCAGAATCCTTTTAAAACGTCAAACTTGGTGACATCTAACCTTGGCATTGGAAATTAATCTGCTTTGGTGCACTATTGAATTTTGTATAGTCGGTACACATGCGGATTATATTATCTGGTTTAGGCACAATAATGCAAGGCGAACTCCAGTTACTTTTACTTGGATCTATAAAATCATTCTACAATAAATATTGATTTTTCTTTTTTTCCAAATATTTTTGCTTGAGAGGATTCATCCCATAAGGATGCTGTTTCACCGTTACTATCGATTTTATTTGTTCTTGTTTGAACATCACCACCCCAAACTCCCAATCCCCCATCCAAATCCACAATCCCCCACCCAAACCCACAATCCCCAGAACAAAACAACACAACAACAAGTGCTCATATTAATGTAATAGCTGTTTTAGTTCACTTCTTTCCTGTCGCTGTAGTTGTAAGTTTCTGGTCCAGATTTTTCAGTAAACCAGAGTCATTACAGTCAGCTTGAACTATCTATGTGGTGCAAGTGAAATTAAGCCGATTGAATAATTAACTAGGCTAGATGTAGCTAAATACTTCTTTAACATCTTTGTATGACAAAGTTGTTTCTGTTTCCGACACACAGAAGTCTTAATAATAAATTTTTTAAAGTAATTTAGTTTCTATTCAATTTTATTAGGACCATGTAATTTGCCCGAAGAGGATTTGGAGGTATGGACAAGAGGGCCAGAACTTTGTCACCATGCTGTAAACTCCTTTTCTGTGTATGTTTTTCATATCTTAATTTAATTTTTGACAGAGTTGAGTGAAGATTAGATCTTGTTACTTCACAAGCCTTTCATGACTTACATTTGAAATCAGAGACATAGTCTAGAAAAGTAATCTTGGAATCTTCATTTAAAAGTAGTTTCAATTTTAATAACTTCAATAGTGCACGGATAATAAGTCCAAAATCCAGTTCAAAAGGTCCAAATCGCAATGATTCTTGAACACATTTCCTAGCATCTACCTATAGAAATTGATTTTGCTCATGCCAATCCTCTCCTGCATTAAAACAATATGACCAAATAATGTTTTTTAAAGTCTGATGTAATCTTTCCAACTGCTGAATTCCTCATCCATGCATACATTGCTGGAGAATTCCAGAAATAAAATGTGATTAGACTTGACAGATTTGGGAAGGCCAACAAGTATAAACAAAAACTTTGTCAAAGCCTTTATCCTGTTTTAGTTTTAATATTTATCAAAGGAATAGCTTTGGAAATCTTGTGACCGAACAGATTATGGTCAACAAGTCTTGTTTGCCTGACTTGATCTAGGTAAGAGACCGACACAATCTAAAGTGACAGTTTCATTTTCTTTAAAATGGTTCTTACAATGTTAATAGCGTACAGTGCAGATTTAATTGAGGTGGCAGAAAAGATTGTGCAAGGGTGTTCAAGTATGAGAATTGTAGAGGCTTCTGGTGCGTTGTTTCCCCGCGGAAACTTATCCAGAGAGTGTTTTTTCAAACGATCCAGAAGGTCGCGGGGTAGGAGGTCAAACAGTCTACCATAACATTCTCCTTCCTTAGATTCTTGTGACTTCTCTTTTCTAAGATCTTCGAGTTCAGAAAGTGGTAATAGTAGAGGTTCAAATTCTTGTGTGGTTGCAGACGTTTGTTGCTCTAATCGCGGTATTAAGAGGGTCTAGGTTTAGGTTCAGGTATGTCTACGAATTGGGGCTCTGGTTCACGTTGAGGTGCTTGTTGCTTGGGGCCTCACAGGTCTTGTTTTCTCCATTTTTTTGATGAATTCTACAAACATTCCATTGCCGTTGTCAACGTCTCTAGATTTATTTGTGTAAAGTACTTTATTATAAAATTCTCATGGTTCACTGGAGGCTTGTTTATACCCAGTAATCTCCAGGAATACCTACAGTCAATGGTCACGATGTTTATTACCAACACGACCTGTTCGCAATCGGAGTATACGTGAAGAGCATATATGGGATTTTCAAAGATTCACTTACGATCTCGTTCATCAGAATGTTGCTTTTGGTGTTTTCATCATTGATTCGTACACGGGTGGTGGTGGTGATGGAAGCTTCTCAATTGCCGCTCTTATGTCTTCATCGATTCACGGGTACCCTTTGCATTCACACCAACGGTTTGTGCAAATTTTGTGATGTCTTCTTATATTTCCTCAATGATCTCTCGCATGCGTCTAATAGTCTCCGCGGTTGCTTTCTCGATAACTTGGACATATTTGGTTATCCTAACAACAGAACATGTTCTTTTGTTGTCCCTATCTTCTGTTTTATTGGCTTGATCACCGGTGTTAACGTTTGTTCGAAGCCCTCTGTGAGACATTCTCATGCAATCTGTTGCGACTGTAACATAGCTTTGAGAAGTGTGCGGTCGGATATGACATTATAAATCAGCTCGAGGTGTTCGCGGACAGATTTACATCATCGCTCTACATACTCTGCTTTGGTATCACTGGTAGGTTTTAGACATTAAATTTGTCGTAGTCGTTTAAATTGTTATGTGTTGACCCGCTCGATATTTTCTGCATGTTATGGTTGAGTTAATAGTAAGGAAACTACACGTTAACCTGGAAGATATCCTCAAACATATTCCGAAACTCATTCCATGAGTGATCGTAGGCACATCAAGTTCATTAAATATTAGTGAGAAAATCTGCGTCAATGATTCGAAATATCATCAATATGTTTTATTTGTCCCGGATCACTTCGTTGATTCACATAAACGACGTTTGTATTTTGGTGTTGGAATCGGACAAATATTCGTCCGGGTTGTATATGTGTTCAAAAAGTAGGGCTACATCCATTGTTGAAAATAAATCAAAAGTGGATATTTGCTTATCGAAGACTATTGAAGCGCTTCAGTAAAACCCTTGAGTATAGCATAACATTACTGGTTGTCCGCGACGGTGCAATCACGTACAAACGATCCAACGCTAGCCATTTCATGATCGCATTCATCAACAGTTGATTTTTTCTTGATGCAGCCAGACCAATACATAATGCTAGGACTGAATTGGAAATATAACACTGTGATTGTGTGGTTTGGGCTTTGCCTCCGCAGAGAAGTCGATGATGGTAAACGCGGTGGTTTTTCTAAGAGTGACATTCTAAATGTCAATTATTGTATAATACAATCATGCCGTCATATTGTTTGAAATGCCACATGAAACTGGCACTGAAAGTCCAACTCGATTTCAAACGCGTAATGGTAGTGCAGCGATCACTTTAATTTGTGTTCTGCATGGAGCAAGGAGTTTTACGTTCCTATGCCTGGAGAAATACTTGTTCATTGTGCTGATGATGAATGTAAGCGACATGATCTTGCTTATAAGGCATAAAATGATAGCCGTGCTCGCCAACATGTCAGTACATATATCATCCTTGACCTGATCCTGCACTCAGATAAGGAATAGACAGACCGATCCTCAGATATATGACGGCGACGATTTTCATTGGAGATAAATCATACTGATATAAAGAAACCAGCCGCCATCTACTACAGAAGTAGAAGCTGCCGTTGAAAAGTTAGCGAGCGCGACACAGGTGATGATCGGAGTTTCTCGAATATTCCAAGGCAAACAAGCTCTGTGGCAAATTTAACAACTCGCACCAAGGAAGATTTCCCGTGGATAATTGTGTAAATCGCCAGGACGTTTATGAAACACAAACTTGGAGTTGTCGTTCTATTGTGGTCGCCTCAGTGACGATAATAGATAAGCTATGATACAGCGCAGACGCTCTTATTTAGTATCAATCATTTCTGCTGTTTCAAACATCTTGGCCTGTGTATGAAATTTGAAATGATGCTGCGCTGCTGTTTCTTGAAGTTGCTTCACATTCAACTGCGGAGTCTCTGGAGAAAGTCCAAACAATACATGTATGTATATTTTTCGCATTCCGCTTGTTATTCGTGTCCCACTATCTCGCGTGAGTTACCTTAGTTGAATAAATGTCGGAATGCTAACATATAAGGGAAAAATCATTGCCTATTTGCACATTCCATTAATAATGTTTTAAAATATTTTACTTTGCAATGATTAGAAACGGAAATCGCCTAAATCCTGGTTATTACTTCATTGACTTCTACATCGTTGAAGTCGTCGAGTTTTTCGGCATGGGCAACAAAACTGATTATACAATTTTAAGCACCAAGACCAACACGTCATTGTGATTTACAATATTTATAACTGCATGTTCTGCCGCAGTGCTCACATTTTTCAATGCGTACAAATTTGCGTTGATTGCCTGCCAGTGCCTTCTCACTTTTAATGATCTGAAGTCAAGTACTGCACCAACTCGTATCCTACGTTTATATGCAACCACGTCAAAACGTGGCGGACCACTTGTAGAGTTCTTCGATAGTTTATGATTCTTTGTATAGGCAATAGCAGTATTGAAGTGGGGCACTATAGAGACAATGGAAATCCCAGTCAAAAAGGTCATGGGCAAAGATAGCTACAAGGGGATTTTAACATGGGGAAATTTAACATGGGTGGGCCTATAGAGCCACAAAAATATTGACAGTACAGCAACAAGGGTATGGGCCTGTTTGGCAACAATTGGAATTGACGTCATGGTACTGGCCGCTAGCAACAATGTTGCAAGGGGCTGACCTCAATCGGACCAAACAGCGTGATAAAAGCTAGAATGCTTGGCGGGACGGGACATAGAACAGGATAGACATAGACATAAACATATACATAAGGACAAAAAAATTAGGCAAGAAAGCAAAACTTTTCGAGACAGTGGAATGACCCTGAAAATGGCCGTTGGTTATCTTATTCTAATTTCTGCCTTTTCGTTTTCTTTGCCACCAGCACCTTATCCTCCATATCACATTCTTCTTTTTCTTCTCCTTTTTATCCTCCTTTTCTTCTTCCTTCTCCACTAACTCCTCTTTTTTCTCTTTTCATTCTCCTCTTCTTTTTAAATCTAAGCATTACGTTCTCTCATCCCCTGTTTGTTTTCTATGACTTCCGTTTCTTCTTTTTCTTCTTTAACTAGTTCCCTTAATATATCCTTTGATTTTCTCAGAGTGTCGATTTCCATCTTAACTCATCTAGTTTGACTAGCATCTCCTCTATCATTCCCAAATTGTATATAACATATTGTACCTCTTCATTTTATCAAGGTGGTTCGAAGTCATTTTGTATTCAACGTTGAATGGCACGAATGACGAACGCTCGACTTTATATATGTCAAGCACAGACATGAACGAAAACATCCCTTACACTCACTTCACATATTATCTACTATCCACACACGGGAAGAGGAAAATCAAACCCCAAATATACTATCCACACACTGGAAGAAGAAAACAGAAAATACAAATATACTATCCACACACGGGAAGAGGAAATAAAAACCCATTTGCTACTATCCACACACGGGAAGGAGCACAAAAGAAACCAACAAATCTACTATCCACACACGGGAAGAAGAAAAACAAACCCAAAATATACTATACACACACGGGAAAAGGAAAAACCAAATCCCATATATACTATCCACACAGAAGGGAAGGGAAAAAATACAAAACCAAAATCTACTATACATACAACGTACGTGCACTCATACAAACCCCAAATATACTATCCACACACGGGAAGGAGAAAATAAACCAAATGTACTATCCACACAGAGGAAGGAGAAACCACAAATGCGAAATGTACTATGCACACACGGAAGAGGAAACAAAAAACCCATATCTACTCTCCACACAGAGGTGAGAAGTAATAAACAAACCCCATATCTACCATCCACATAGAGGGAAGGAAAAAAAAACGTAATATACCAGCAATAAAGGGGGAAGAAAATAACCCATTATATACTATCAACACAGAGTGAAGAAGAAAACGTATTTTCTCTCTCAATTCACCTAATCCCTCATCTACAATGACCAACTCTACCAAATACCCACATCCATACACACACACACAAAAACACTTTTAACAAGTTACGCTATGGCGTCAGTGTGTTATAGAAAAAATCAAGACATAGAATGATGGATGAACAGACTCACTATGTTTTACCCACCTGCATGCTTAAAGTGCTTGCGTGAAGGAAAATGTCCCTTCCATTTCAATTCTAACTAAAAGATGACCGAGAGGGATGGAGAGAGGTGAAAGAGCACATATTCATGCAGTGTCAATAAAAACAAAACACACAATCTTTATTGTAAAATGTCAAGACCAAGAGACACTTACGTTTTTTTTTCTGGTCTATTTTCTTTTAGGAGTTAGTGTGAAATTTCACATCGGGGCCAACGCATCGGTTCAAATGGTCAATTTTTCCATTTCCATCTCTTCACTGGTACAAGTTCTTCCTCATCATCAATATCTTCTTCTTCTTAACCCCTCTTTATTTTTCTTTTTGTTTCTGTTTCTTCTCTTTTCTCTTAGGGCACTCTGAAGCCCAGTGTCCTTTCTCCTGACAACGATGACATGTATCTTGACTTTTGTCTCTCTTTCTTGGACGAAGAAGATATTCTGGAGACAATACCCATTTACGTTGCAGATATAGAAAACTTCATCAGCACTTATACACTTTCGTATGACCCTCATCAAATCAGCGAAGGTACGTTTTGTTGCCACTTTCGCCTGTGAATTATATTTTCGTATGACTCTTAGCAAATCTTTGACCAGCAGGTCGATCTGTGCTGTCTCTTCCATATTCTTTATCGTTTGAGAGTTGAATGAATACTCTGACTCTAAGACAGTCTCCCTATATACAGGGACCTGCTGCGTATGAAACCTAGTCAAATGAAAGTTTGCAATAAGATGAAACGATTTCACTGAGAAAGTAAGAGGCAAAGACATACAGTGTCGCCTCACACAAGAGCTGAATTGTTAGCTTAAATCCGTGCCAGCGATTTCGAAGACGACATAAGTGAACTCGAATTCACGCTCTCCACTTATGTCACAAAACCAAGAGTCCTGATTCACGCCAAAAGAAATTCGCTCGGTCCATAAAAATTATTACCACATTTGAGAAGCGCAGAAACGAATTTCCAGAAAATTGAGAACGACGGAACGAAACGAACTATTTTCCAAGGAGAAATCAGATACCAAGCGACAATGGCGATCCATGTCACACAACACTTTTCAAAGTGTGTTGGTAGAGGTTTGTGCTAGCGATCTACACGGTTAAATTAAATGGTTTAAATGGTTTACGCCAATGGTTTATATTTCTTTGTAATTAAATTTTTGTAGGAACGATATGTGTGTAAGTGAAAGCTAACACACACACACACACACACACACACACACACACACGTGTTACTGTATTGGGTGACGGTATAACGGGCAGTACTTTAATATGGAGTGTTTTGAGAGATGGGCAGACAGACTTAACATTACATTGGAGAGAGAAAGAAAGAATGGTAAAGAAAAAAAAACAAACAACGTATGACATCATGTTTTGTTTTGTTATTTTTTGCGGTATTATAGGACAAAGATAATTAAAAAAACATACATTCAATGTGAAATATGTTCATTGTTTTCATTTATTCATCAATTTCATAAAAAGGTAGAGTGTATATTTATTGTCGACTGACTGCTTAATATTTGCTTAACATATCCCAAATTTAAGAGATGTCCTGTGTTTCGCAGCACACGCTACAAACAATGTTGTAAAGTTTTCACAAATCTAAGGGCGGGGAAAAAATAATGAACAGTCTAAACTGAGAGAAAATAGGTTGAACATTGTTACATATTTTCCCAACTTGTGTTTTGATTTTAGAATTCAGAGTTAACCATAGGCAGGGTTATACAGTGCAATCATGTCATTCTTGAAAAAGCACTGTGTTTGTTTCCTTTCTGAAAAACGGTAGTTCTAATGTTAGAATTTTTTTCCGTGACACATTGCGGTGCCAAAATAAGGATAAAATTAAGATACTTGAATTGTAAAATTTTCAAGTCAACTCAAGATTTTATTTCATCCAACGATTCACTGATAGAAGAAAAACATCGTCCTACAATTGTTAAGGGGTAAGTTTTGAAAAATATACATGTCAAACAGAACAGTTCAGATAATTATGGTAACTACTGATCACATTTTTGGTGAGGTATCTTCAAAGGGCAAACCTATTACGAGAGAGAGAGAGAGAGAGAGAGAGAGAGAGAGAGACTATGTTGTTCCTACTGTTAAAACGTATCACGACACTTACATTTGCTTTTATGGTATTCTTTCCCTAAGAAAGTTTCAAGGAAACACACATTCCACTTAGAAAATCAAATCCATAGGAAAAATTCACCATTGTAAAATATCACCAGTGAACTGAGGACGAATGCGACTAAAATGTTCTCAGAAAAGTACAATTAAACATTCAAACATTTCTTGGTGCATTTTGCAATAAAATTGACACAATTTCTATGGGATCGCCCATGGTACGATTGTTCGTGCATTATTTTAATTTTTTTTTAAATATTTGTTTTGTAAATCGCCTAGCGGCAAGACCCATAAAATCATGGCCTATCTCGTCACTGTGTGAAGAGCTACTGAAGTCAGTTCGAAGTGAACGCGGTAAGAAAAGAAGTCTAGCAAATGCAATGGATTACAACGGGTAATGCATCGTTTTGTCCTAAGACAGTATGGCAAAAACTGCCTACGCTCTTGCGTTGTTACCATTGCAGTGCAGACAGACTGGAAAGTGAACTTACAATCCCTCTATTGTATATTGTGTCATTTCTTCTTACCACATCAAATACTGATCGGGCACAGTATTGGTTCGCGTTTCCTAGCTGACAATTTTAAAAAAAATCTCACTTAAACATTTTGACATAAACACTCACACTCGAACTCACATCGGTAAAGTCAGACTTGTTACAGTATTGAGTGGCATGTTTCTTTGTTGTTGTTGGGTTTTTTTCTTCTTCAAACTAGTGAATTTGGGGTTTGTATAAAGTAAAGAAGGAAAAATACAGCGAACCTCAAGGATGAAAACCCAAGCTGTCTGTCTATTGATGCGTGCATTTACTTAAGAAGAAATATGACCTCTAAAACACAAAGATATACGGCAAGCATGATAAGAATGAACACAACGACAGCTAAATGTAGCAACAAAGGGGGTGTTTTCCTTCACATCCGTGTAACTCAGAGTTTCAATCCTCTCTCAAGACAAACTTATCCTAACCATTCCATTGCTTTGTAATCGTTGATATTGGTCGCTACATCGGCGTGTTGGATAGTAAGTTTAAGGTTATGAATA
This sequence comes from Sinohyriopsis cumingii, assembly GCA_028554795.2. Classification (NCBI taxonomy): domain Eukaryota; kingdom Metazoa; phylum Mollusca; class Bivalvia; order Unionida; family Unionidae; genus Sinohyriopsis; species Sinohyriopsis cumingii. The sequence continues at coordinate 49,318,466 of CM068830.1, read as the reverse complement.
GTACATAACTAGGTATTGGTCAGTTCAGCGGTAAATTGGATAGTAGTGCGGGACGCTGGATAATTGAACCGTTGATGTTATCGCCCCAACGGCAAATGTTTTACTGTTTTTGCTGGATAGTAAGTGTAAATTGTCACTTTTTCATAAAATAAGCATCTTGACATGTGGATAAATAGTATTTTCGATTAAAAGGCTACTGCTTTCACGTACGAGACGTAAGAGACACTTATGTTGGGATAAAATAAAATAAAATTGTTCACAAAGAATGTATCAATATTCGCAAAAAAATCTACTCTTACACGTCTATTCAGATTTTCCAGGAAAACGACTAATAATATTCATTAACATATGTATAAAAAGGCCCATCTTAATGAAAATTTGTTATTTTTGTTATTTTTAACATGTTCCATCAGAGTTGTAATTTTTTTATTAAAAGAGTGAATACGTCTTCGGTATTAATTTAGAACAATGTATTAGCTGATGAAATATTCCTGAGCGAAACAATTTCTTATTAAAGAAAATATAAAAATTATTCCTGAGCTAAACAATTTCTTTATAAAATGCCTTAACTAAATACCTTTGTAACCACGGGACACCGGGGGTATTAACTACAGACCAAGGGAGAGAATTATGCAATAAAGTTAACCATTTTTCTTTGTGGTGGGGGGCAGCAAACTGAGTATAGAGCACCGGACTGCATCCATTTATCAACCCAAAAAGGGGTCTGACAGTAAGATTTAGTCGCACACGTTGTTCCATGCTGACCCGTTTCGTTAACAAATACAGCAGTGACTTGGATGCAAAGCTTCTATATATTTTATTTGTTTACAGACTGCTGATCATAACTTTACAAAAAAGATCTTTCTGCTCTTGTGAACGGAAAAAAAGATGAGGTTAGCGGTCGAGCTCGATATTCCACAGTTGGAAGGGTAGCGCCTTTTACCACTCAGTCCTATCTTATGTTAGTCAGAGAGCATGTCATAAATTTCATGATCCCTCTCGCCCTTCCCCATCTCCCAAAAGAAAAACAAACGGTCCCACCCCCACAAAGTAACCACACACATAAACAAGAGAGTATTCCAAACAATATAATCGCGCTCGATAAACACATAAATCAGTGAATCGATGTATGCTCATGAGAAACGGGCTACAAAGATGGAAATAATAGATTTAAGCATAATTGTGAACACCAGGAAACGACGGCAAAACCAATTTCACCAGTCTTACTTATTCTCCTATACGTACAAATACTTCACTATCGCATACCAGGATGTACAATCGAAACCTCAGTGATTAGTATGAAATGGCGAAGACACCAGCTAGGCAGGCGACAATAGACCTGTCTTTAAATGCAACCCATACATAGGTACTAGAAACCACCCGCCCCGCAAACACTAAAAGCGCTTTGAATGCGGCACCGTTGGGTAACTGCGAAGATGAAGACACTCAACAATCGTCAAACAGAGATCAAAGAATTTAAAGAAGCCCATTAAGACATTGAAAGGATTGAAAAGTATGCAAAAGAAATCAATCTGAATGTTTTACTTTTATTATGTGATGAAAATAATTTTTTTCATATTCTTTATTCTTATACTTGGGTTTTATAACAAAATTCAAGCACTGTGATAAAAATATTATTGTCTTGGAATTTAAATTTTTTTTATAAATATTGGACCAATAGGCCTTTTAACATGTTTTCCTCTTAAACGCTCCACAAAGCACTTAATAAACGTGTTTATGAGTTCTGAAAATGTATAAGAGAATGAACCAATTCTTCTATAAAACTCTTTAAGGAAGAGGGAGGGAGAGATGTTTCTAGATTTCGTATATACGCTATGAGAAGAGTACCTGCTCAAAACTCAGGACACATTCATCCAATCCACACTGAATGAATGAAAAGAGGAAGGAGCGACTGAGTGAAGCGTGCTTTACATTTCGTCAACAAATATTTTAGGACATTGTGCAACAGACTATCTCAGAATTCAATGAAACAATTAATAACTTCTTTTTTCTTCAGACATGGCGATGATGAGGATGGAACCCACACCCAGAAGTGTCTGATCTGGTGATGTTGATAGCCTTTAAGGCTCTATCAACACCAGGGGATCTTTAAAACGATTAACATCGAAAAAGAATGTTCATGATGGTCCTTCAGACATGTCGTTGGATACACGGTGTAGATGTATGTTGATTGGTAGTGCGACGTAGCGTAGTAACCACTCGGAAATCGTGACTCCACCCTATATTCTGGAGCACCCTGTGCTATCACTTGACCAGGGAGGGATGCTGGCTGATATCTATCATTGTCACTGTCGCGTTGATAAAGCGACAACGAAACAAAATCACGCAACCAGTTGCCAACGTAACAACGCCACAAAATTGCGTGATATCCTTACAAAACTAGTCTTGTAGCATTGGCACTCTACTTTGCAGTGTTCAAACCTTGGATTAGACTGATAGTAGCTTTGCCGTTGATGCGTTTATATCTGGAAATGACAAACATTTGAACATTCATTTACGTTTGGACCATAACTATGGATATTTCTGGAAGCACCACCGAGTTGAAATTGAAACCATAAGTTAAACACTCGTTTTCTCTTCAAAGATGTTTTAGTGAAAATTAATAATGATATTTGAAGGAATGCAGGAGATGAATCGAGTATTGTAATAAGAAAAACCCCGTCATATTCGCTTCACATAAGCTAATTGTTTTGTTTTGGTGGTATGGGCCCTATGACGTCATTAATATTCTGAGTGGTGTCAATTATATAGTCAAATGCGGTAGATATGGAAAGCCTCTTACAGTGCACGTGGATCACTTAGAAAGGTATCATGGACTTGATGAAGTCACTGAAGGAGCGAGGGAATTGAAATCTGAGACTTCGAGAAGTACTGATAAAAAATCAGGGTAATGACGACCCCGATGATGCTAGTCTTGTTGCGACTTATCCCGTCGACTCCATGACAGAAATTCTTCCAGTGAAAGACAGAAACAATAGAGAGTCAAGAAAAGCTAGTGATAAGCTACCCATTAGAGAGAGGAAAACAGAGGAAACTACCCAAGGAGATAGATGAATTCTTTTTGAATTTTTCTAATCCGGAATAGTGAACACGTGTCACGAGAGCTGGAAGTACTGTGAAATAATGACTGCCATTCGAACTGAACATTAATTTTTTGTGATCATTTTATATTGTGTTTTTGCTTTAATTTAACCGTGATTTACGTGATTTTTATTTTTCTTATCTATTCGTAAGGCGTGGTTGTGTGATGCGATAACCCCATGGACAAAAATTTTCGTTTCGTATAAGTTAATTTTTGTTTCGTTAAAGTTTGTTTGACTCACTCGAAGACCCTATCTGGTCTGATAGTACGTGGAATTCCCTTAAAATCTGGTCATGAATATCCGACCCTGTCTTTTTACCAGGTATGGCATAGTTATTTTTGGTATACGTTGAAAATACATTGTTAATTATAAGTTGTTCAAGGTAGCAAGCAAAGCGAACAGTTGTGAAATAATAAGCAGACACATTACTTTCAAGTGGCAATATACATTATAAGAAATTTATTCAACCTTTTTATTTTCTTAATGAAGAAAAGTTATTCAAACACACTATTAGATCGATGCAAATTAGATGACTAATAATGTGTTGTTGTTGTTCATGTTTGGAGCTTAACGCCATTTTTTCAGCTCATGATAAGATATTCATACAACCATTATATCTGGTGTAGCAGGAATCCGGTAAGAACCACCAATATCCACAGTAGGCTATTGGCAAGCTTTATTACATATCCATAGTAATTTGTATGGCATTGTGTTCTCGTCTTACTAATCTAAAGAGGAACATGGGAACAACTACAATTATTTAACGAATGTTATACAATGGACATAAGAGACTATTAATACCAAAATACAATTTAAAACGTCACATATACGTAGAGAAGGAATGTAAATACGATGCTTGAGCTTACAATAATTTCTTTAAATCTTCTTGAAAAATGTCAGTATAAAAATGTGTATTTTAATACTATATTTATCAATATATGGAAAGTAATCGTCACTCCTTGCACACTGGATGACCCCTGCTATCTACGTCCTTTTGCGTACAGAATCGTCTCATTCAAAGTACGAATGCTAGTGCTTTCTTGATCATACTTTTCAAACATTCATTTAAACGATGCACAGGCTGACGAACGTTTAGAAAGATATTTTCCACTATCTAACGTTAAGTATGGAGACATGAAACAAATTTCGGATGTTAGGGTGGAGCATGTGAATAAGCTAAGAAATAATAGAACACATTTCTCTTGGAAAGAAGTTTTCATTGCTTGGAATTATCTTTACGAAAAACAGTGATTATTCGGAGAATAATTAAATCTATATATTTTGATTCATGAATCGTTAATAGTTGCAGATAACAATATGTTCTAAAAAATATTGTTATAATAAGGGAGTGAGGCTTGTAAAGTACGTTTGAAAACTTCAGGATAATGAAGAGGCAAATCAAACAGAATCCACCCATGAGAGTCAACATCGCTTATCGATATAGCTAAATCTCGTCATAGCTTTTCTGGAGAGCCAAAGAATGTACACATATCTTAAATTAGGATCAATTATTGGCAGAGGGGCACAGCTCACTCTGATGATCGACGCAATCTGCGAAGCGATCATTCGAAGCGATCTACGAAGCGATCATTCGAAGCGATCTGTGAAGATACCAGTTACTGTATTTCCACACAAATCTCTCAGCTCGTGTAGAGTTAGCGATTTGTATGATTGCAGTAAGACCAATATGTTCGAGAATTTCAGATCTCATATCTCCCAAGTGAAATTAATTCGCCGTAATGTAAGTTTGACTCCAGAAACACTTACATCTTCACGTTCGACTGCGAGACGTTGGCTATATCAATCAAAGCCTGGCTTTTGAATATCCTAATCCACTGGTTCATCCCTAATCCTTTGCGGTACTTGAACTATCAAACGTAGGGCCAACATAAACATAGTTTCAAGATTGATTGATTGATTGAGTTCGCCCCAGATCTGGGCAGGAGGGTCACAATGGTTCTTAGATGCGAATTAGTAGGGCGGCCACTTTAGTAGGGCGACCACGTCTATTTCTTTAGCGACTTCCCTAAGTAGAACAAGAGAAGGACACACAAAAGGGCTATTGAGGTTACAATAACATTGTGACACAAAAGTCCAAGCTCTACTGAAAGAGCCGTAGTTCACTGGTGCGAGTGGAAATGACTGTTTCCAACGTACGAATAAGGAATTACAGAACCCCCTTGCCTTCGAAAGGATTTGACGATTCTATTAATTATTTATTAATGCAGTATGAAAAAGCTTAAATAAAAGGTTCGTGGGAATTTAAAATCTTTAAGTGTTGAAGATTGCAATAAACGTTTCTCTCTCTGAGAACTAAAATTTCCTTCTGATTGAGTCCATGTCACTTCAATAGAATCAGAACCGGATGAGATCCACTGTCAGCTTCTGAAACACTTACCTCTCATTATAAACATTTCTATAAACTACTATCTGATGTCCAATGTGGATTTAGAAAAGCATTTATTAAAGAAGGACATATAGTCGCCATCTTTGTTATTTTGATGATTGATATTACAGTGGATCTGTCTTATAATACTCCTTTAATCAGACATACAACCAAATCACTTGTTTACTTTGAATTCACTTTCATAAATGGGATTTCTGGTTAAATTAAAACTGTTAAGACTTGCAAGAAGTCAAACATTTAATGGCGCGGCAAGCGATTATGCATCTTTAAAGAGAATAGAATATTGTTCTCCTTCAGATACATAACGACGTACCAGAATTAACATATCAATGAAAATGGATAGAGAAGGGGTTACAAAAGAGAGGGAAGAGAGAAAGAAGAGATGACACATCATAAACAAATGATGACAATCATAAGAACAACTTCAAACCTTTGGTTCGGGGATATGTAAAAGCACTCAAAAAGACATGTGTACTAGTTGCATATTAACTTAGCTAGCCACGCCTGTGTTAATATTTTATTTAATTGTAATCGCATTATGAGAATACGTGTTAGTGTCGTGGACTGATATATTTCAGTGTTCTGCTTTGATTGGATGCTAAGATTAAAGATACTTACATTTTGTTGTCTATTCAGTGTGTAAATATTTTGTGTCCTTCCTCATTTCTAAAGATTCACAAAATTAATTGGATTGTCATTCGATTTCAGATCGATATATTTCTTGAAATGAACCTTATGTTTAATCCTCCAATAATTGATCTGATCTGAATTTATTCAATATGTTCCTCAAATAATTAACGAAAGTTAACCTTTACTAAAAATGTCACAGCATCAACTGACACTGGTTGAAATATATCAGTGTGCAGACATACGCTACTTATCGATATTTTGAGAGACATGTATTGCAGCAACTTATTCCTTCCTGCTTTACCAATGAACTAAATATTGTATTGATTGAAATAATGTATCATAATTGAAAATATAAGACTGCACTATATTTTTCCTTAATGCTGAAGTAGCTATTGAAATACGCATCGAAAATTTGCTCTCCCTATTTTTGATTCCAATCAATAGTGAAACACTTATAGCATTTATGGGTCATTGGAAAATATATTATTTAAATGCAGATCCTGCTTTGTCAGCATTTTGCAGTATTTCTTTGGGCAAGAAGGGTCAATAGTTGGACCAAAACAGCAACTGTCAGTAGCTAGCAACATTTTGTTGGGACAATATCAATTCTTCATGGATTGTGACATTGTTTGACTGTTGGACCAATATTGTTAACATTATCTTCGGTTGGCAAACATGTTGGACCAACAAGAACTCAACGATTTGACCCTACTAAGGGCCGATCAACAAAAATGTGCCGAACAAACATTGCATAACCCACATTGTGCTGGAGAAAAAAACCAGTATGTCATATACCAACGTTGGTATAATAAGTATTTGCTATTTTTGGACCGGAATATATTAAATACATTTATCCTGGCCTATAAAATCCATCTATCCCTTAACCGCAAACTTTTTACTAACCCACCCCCTTTCGTTTTTACGCATTTCATGCTTTCTGGGAACCTCGTTATCATACTGAAACGAAATGTAGCTTCATAACGGATTGTATTTACAAATATTTTTGATTTTCATGCTATTTCTTCACCCTTAAGCTATTCGGATAAATGAGCATCCCAAGCGATTTTCGTTAAGTGACCAGAACTGTAGCCGTTTATTTATACGACTGACCTAACTCCGGTGCTAGATGAGTTTTTGTTCTTTAAATACATTATCCACCCATGTGAGGATTAGGAAGATATTCTGAAACATTTAGCGTACAATCCTATCCACCTAAAAATATACAATTGTTAAGCGTTAAACTTTATGAAAATATTATTTGTATGCAATTTAAATGACATAGTCTTAGAAGGTTACAAGGCTAAGTAGACAGGGTTGCTAGGTATCTTTCCTAATTCAATAATCCACCTCTATGTAGCGAGAATGGAATAGGCGAAGCCTTTCATTAACAGTGCTGACTGTGATGATTAAAGATTCCATTAGAAAATTAAAAGTCTTTATTAAAATGTATAAACTGTTTATATTTGTTGTAAATATTAGTGTTGTTGATTACATCTAGTAGGAATTTTCAGATCAACTTGGAAACCAAGTACTATCTAATATAGAGCTGCAATTGCAAGGGGTGTTAGAATTATGCTTACAATTATTGCTTCCACGTTTAACAAAAGGAAGCTTTGCTAAAGAAGATGAGAACAGATCTGAAATACCATCGCCATTTTTTATATTGGAATGAAATACAATTGTTTGAATTGCAGACAACATGTATCTGAATAATTGGCTGTAACTGGCTTTTTATTTAAAATACTCAACATTAAAATCACTGATTGTTACCGATCAACTTTAAATGAAAATCGATCATGTGATAAGACATACCATATTCCATTAAAAAACGTAATATACATGCAATACTTCCCATGAGGGATTTAATCTCACAGCAAGAGATATCTCTAATTACACTGGTTTTATTTTTAGGTTAGATCGTTGTTCTTGAAGGTATCGAAAGTCAACACAACATGACGATGAGGAAATTATGGTATAAATTCGATTCAACATTCTCGTCTATTTTTCTAAAAGATTTGTATGCAATTTCTGAATGGTCATTATACTATGTGTATGGTAATTGTGGTAAACAATGTATCCAAAGTAACTGTTGTGTATTCCAGACTACTATATCTAGACATTAGTTCAGCCGCTGTGCGACAGTTTCTCTTTTAATATGCAAGGAATGAATCTTCAGAGAAAATAAGCCTTATGTATAAATATATTTTTTACTTATATATAGATTAGATAAAAACAAAATGTATATAATTCTTTAGAAGAAGAACATGCTTGCAGTATTCCTTTCTACTTAAGAAGATTATCACAAAACAATTTATGCAACGTGTAACATCTGAAAATAATGAAAATGAAGTCCGTTAATCCTAATCTAGTTCGAAATATTAAGTGCACAAATATGAGTTTGAACAGAACTTATTATAGACAACACTGATAGTGTTGTAGATAACACAGTTAGTGACATTATATTCAATGTGTACCCTGTACTACAAAGGTTTGAGGCACTCTTGCTCCAGGTATGAAATCGACTCAATAGACTTGATCCATAGCTATCAAGTTGTTACTAAAAAGAAACATTTCAGAAAAATTTAGAGGTCGGTAGATATTTACTTACATCAAATTTTTGTTTTAAATTGCTTAATTTCAGGTTTGAAGCTAATTGTGGTTGTGTAAATAACAGATGGAAAATCAAGATTTAGTCCTCAAATTCACACATTTCTTTACCAAATCTAAAGTACCGAAATCACTAAATTGGATTATTTTGTAAAAGAAAATCGTTATTTATCCGCAACATCTATTATGAGTACAGAGAAACTTAAGAAAATTAATCAACATGTAAAAGTCTATATTTTGTTTCTAATGAAAATCTTATAAGTTATGATTAGAGTGAAATTTAATTTTTCATGACAGATAATGTGTTTTAGAGGCTTGTTGGACAGTCATCGTGTTGCCGTATGAAAATGTTGTGTAGGATATTTAAAACATATTAAATTTTAAAAATTGATTGTGATTGTGAGTTTTCAATTCCTTTCTTTTTTGAATATGCAATTGAAAACTATATGTAAAAAATCAGAACAAAAATGTTATAAGTCACTCTGTGCTAGTGTAAAGTATTCTATGTCGATAGCAACTAAAGGAACCTCTTCGGAAAACCGTTGGAGCTACGACTTTTCGAAGTACGACTTTATTTACTCTTTCTTTTTCCTCAACATATTACACTTATTATTAATTACATGAAATTGTCACGAAAAATGGAAACACGAAACATTCTCATGGGTAAGCTCTTGACCGTTTCACCTACTAAATTCTTTCATTATCAATCGTATAATTCTCAACAAATCTGTTTTGGTCAATGCTAAGTAATTCTGTATATCTTGTAAACACATTAAATTAGACGTGGAGGAAAATATGTCTCATAGTAAAGTCTGAATTGAAGATGTTTAATGTTAACTCAATAAGCGTAAACATTCAACAAAATCTGAAAATATTGTGAAAGTCAGGTTTTAAGAAAACAAAAAAATCTTTTTTCCTCCGTATCAATGCCAGGATCGTGCAAGAACTTACTTTCTCATTATAACATAAACGGAATAAAACTGTATGCTGAAACACTTGTAAATCAAAAGAGAAAGCAGTGTTTAGTTAAGCAAACCTATTCTTAATTCACGTAACAATCAATAAAGTCGCCTTATAAAAACAAAGGACAGGTAGAAATTAAATTAATTTGCTAAAATGTATGCCATTTAGATCCAGAATATCATCATAAAGCATTAAATATCCAAGTCAAATGTTTTCCCGGCACTCTTCTTAAAGAAAGCTTAATTATTCCTTCTGTATTGAGTCTAACCTCCTGGTTAAACTGTTAAATACTGCGTCCAAATGTGACATAATGTCTACTATATACTCAATACAATCCTTCGGACCCGCTAAAGGTCTGGTGTATCTGAACTTTGGTATGCGATATGGATCTTATTTTTTTTAAAATTCCATATGGTTTGCCATTGCCCCCAAGGCTAAATGCCCATGGCGTAGAGTTCCAAGGTCTACAAATGCTCCAACTGTCAGGAATAAAGCTCCACAAATAATCTAGCATTCATGAAATCGACAAAGCAGAATGTCATATAAAGAAATAAATAGTATAGTCTCACTAAAGAGTGATTATTTCAATCGGCATTTTACAATCGCAACATTTGTCATGCACAGGCACGTTTTCATACCTGTATAAAGGGATGGGGTTACGATGACGGGGAATAGACCATGCTGTGGTATACCAATCTAGGGACCATATTTATCTGTCTGTCTATCTAATATGTATATATCTGTCTTGAGGTTCAATAATAATTATCAACAAAAAAAGAAAGATAAGCGTATTTTAATCTGTTCCACACGAATGAAAAGGATGTAGCTAAAATTACTGGATAGAATCTCAGGACATCACTGTGATGGATACAATATTGATCACATCATTTTGAGAAAACATTCACTTCCTTGGTTTCGTTGTATTCTGCAATCCTTGGGATTTTAATAATTCTTAGAAGAACAACAGTCAATGAAAAGTTTAGAAATGGAAATTTGCAAGGGACATTTCTTTGCTTTTAGAATACTAGTGTAAGATCCTTGTTAAAACACTACCACTATTAATGCTACTAATGATAATTCTGACGACATCATATGTTTGTTATTGTCGCTATCCTTTTTCGTTTTGTTGCTGTTTTGTCCTGACTTTCCCTAGTCTATATTGTGTAGACTTTAATCTTCCCAATGTGTTAATGGCTGCTTCAAAACCTTTCTTACAAAGAGACCTGTTTCTCAAATAGCAACTAATTTTCTTGCCGACAACCTAAGAAGTATTATACGATTGTTCAACAAGAAAGTGTACCTGATTACCATACATCCTGATATACGGTCAGAAGAAAAGGTAAGAGTCATGCTTGGATCTTCGGAAGAGACCAAATTTGGGCTCGTTGTCACAAACCGTTTTACCGAAAAGCCTACCGGATCTATAAAGGTACTTGTGAATGATGATAGCACTCTTTCAATAGAGAAACGAGGAGATGATATATTTCGACTTGTGGAGGATATTCGAAGAGACTCTGAGAAAACATATATACCATACGACGACATGCCCGTTATGAGAATAAACTTTAGCTGCGGAATCAAGGAAACTTCAACGGCAGAAGCACTGGTTATAGGAAATACAACGAGAATTACATTATATATATATATATATATATATATATATATATATATATATATATATATATATATACCCTAAAAAAGTCAAGCCTTTTAAATGTAGTTTTATGTAAATGCCTTAAGATAACCTGCAAGCGACCATTCAATTACGTTTAACAAAAACAACGATATTTAGTTCCTTCTGGATTTAATTTATACTGATTTAGTCAATACGCAAGTTTCTTTAGATCATTAATTATACTGAGTTTTAATCATACGGTACGGAAAATTAATTATACAGAGTTTTTATCATACAGTATGTATCATTAATTATACAGAGTTTTAATCATACAGTATGGAAATTTAATTATACAGAGTTTTAATCATACAGTATGGAAAATTATTTATACAAAGTTTTAATCATACAGTATGGAAAATTAATTATACAGAGTTTTAATCATACAGTATGGAAAATTAATTATACAAAGTTTTAATCATACAGTATGGAAAATTAATTATACAGAGTTTTAATCATACAGTATGGAAAATTAATTATACATAGTTTTAATCATACAGTATGGAAAATTAATTATACAGAGTTTTAATCATACAGTATGGAAATCGACTGGTGTCCATCAAAGAGTACTTAAGCATCCATGTGTTATGAAAAAAGCTTACAGACAGACAATGACATTTTGGTAGTAAAAATTATATTTCACAAACGTTAGCAAATACAATTCACTCTACAGTAAGTAAATTAATTGTTTTTCCATTTACAATATTTTAGACTTTGGATATTTTCCATGTTACTCGTATTCATTTTCTTAATGATCTATTAGATGTAATGTTACAACATTTACTGAGAATTTATTGTCAACTGAACAAAATTATCTAGATATGTTTGAAGTACCGATATACCGGAGTAAAATTAAAAAAAATTAGTTCATCCTTATTGGAATTAAAAATGTTAAAATTGAGCACATTTTACTCTCCCATGTTTTTAGTGTATTGTTTATATTTACTTTATGACCATCTTTCTGGAGAAAATAAACATTATTTTACAAGATTAAAACGCTAGTCTCTTTTCTTCAAGCCCAACAAAATGTATTTAATTGCTTTGCTTCCAGAACTATTCAACCTTCTTTCCATCAGTGAACCGTTTCTTTTATAACTTTAACATACAATACAGCCCTTATATATTTGCGATGAAAGTGTCCTCCACGACAGGCCGATTTGTGATGAAAGTGTCCGTCTATGACAGGTGGATTTGTGATGAATGTGTCCGTCTATGACAGACAGATGTGTGTTGAAAATGTCCGTCTATGACAGACCGATGTGTGATGAAAGTGTCCGTCAGTAGTAAGTAGGGATACATTACGTACAATGGAAATTAGCATTACAGAGACCCCTGGGTCAGATTACGTACAATGGAAATTTAACATGGCGAAAACTCGTGGGTCAGATTACGAACAAGGGGAATTAACATGGGAATAAATCGTGGGTCATTTTACGTACAAGGGGAATTTAACATGAGGAATAGAGTTTGGGCTTGTTTAGGGACAAGGGGAATTGAATATGGGATTTTTTTTTTTTAAATTTTTTTTTAAAAAAAAGGGGTAGGCAATTGAAAAGTCATTCTCTTTTCGAGAAATATGCGTGGCCCTGAAAAGGGCCTTTTGTTTTTCTTCTTCTGCTTCTAATTTCTTCGTTTTCTCCACCAATTTCTTATTTTCTCACCTACACTCTTTCTCTTCTTTTTTTTCTCCTCCTCTTCTTTCTTCTCTTCCTCCTCCTCTTCTTTCTTCCTCTTCTCATTGTCTTCTTCTTTTTCAATTTTTTCATTCCATTTTCGTATTCTTATCCTTTCCTCTTCATCCTCCTTCTCCTCCTTTATTTCCTTCATTACACCACTTATCATATCCTTTGCTTTTCTTAAATTGTTAATTTCCATTTTTACTCTATGCGGACTATAAGAATAGTGGTCTTCATTGAGTCGTACTAGCATTTGTTCTATCATGCCCAAATTGTCAAGGACGTCTTGCAATGTTTGAAATTTATCGAGGTGGTTCGAAGCCATCTTCTCTGTAGAATGGTTTGAACGACGAATACTGTGGGTTCTTATACTTAAAGCGCTTACGTGAAGGAAAACATCCCCCTAAAACATAAAATTGATCTTACCTAGATCATGACCAAACAACGCGCGGACTTGAAGGAAAACATCCCCCTACTTTCTCATTTCATATAATAAAACCCTAACTATACTCTCCACATACGCTAAGAAACAATAAAGAAACCCATAATCTACTATTCACACAAACTTACGTGAGCAGTTACGAACACAATCACTAACACACAAACACATACACTTGCATTATTTAAAAAAGAGTTAGTGTTTATTTTCACACTACTCTACCTACACACATTGGCAAATGGATGGTTATTTCTTTTCTAGAGTATTGGGTAGCCCTTAAAAGGGCTGTTTTTTGAACTCCAGATGCACCTATCTAATGATGGCACCTTCCTGGCCTGGCGCCACACACGCATCTTCTTCCCCAGTCTCTTTTCACCTTTCTTCTGGGGAGCGCAGAGGGAGGATGATTCGCTTCAACACCCCAATCCTCTGTCTCGGGAATATTGTACGACATCCTCTCTCCTATTTTCTTTTCCTCCTCTTCCCTCTGTATTCTCTCCTCCTCTTCCTTCTTTATTCTTTCCTCTTCTACTATAGCCTCCGCGGCCAGTTCATTTAACAGGCGCCTGACATATTCCAGATGTATCTGGAGTTCAAGAAGTTTGCTTATTCTGCTATTCATTCTTGTGATGATCAATCAACAAGGGTAGCTAGACTGCCCAGCGAGTTTCAATTTATAGTGAAAGCGCGGACGTGAAGGAAAACATCCCCCTAAAAATATAAAATTGATCTTACCTAGATCATGACCAAAGAAACAACGCGCGGACCTAAAAGAAACACTCACTCACTTTTTTATGCTACCCATTCCTATTCTAAAATTTTTTATAAATCACTTCAATAGACTATTTACATACGCAAAGCAATCTAACCCCAAATCTACACCTCAAACACCAAAAACATTATTTTAATCTGCTATCCACAGCAACGTACGTGATCACTTACAAACACACAATCCTATACACAATCACATACCCTCACATTTTTTTAAAAAAGAGTTAGTGCTTATTTTCACACTACTCTACCTACACACATTGGCAAATCGATGGTTATTTCTTTTCTAGAGTATTGGGGTAGCCCTGAAAAGGGCTGTTTTTTGTTTGCTATGGCAGTCTTTTTTAGTTTCTAAGAATGCGATGTCCTCTGAGGATAGACTTTCTGGCGATAGGTCTGCTTCTTCGGAAAGAGAAGAAGAACTCTTTGGTGTCGATACGACAATCGACAAAGCCTCTGTCAGGTTCAGGTTGCTGCTGCTGTTGTTGTTGTTGTTGCTGTTGCTGCTGTCTTTGAAGTCTGTACTTCTCTGTCCATTCTTCTTTCTCCCTGTTCATTTCTTCTCTGAAGAGCTCTTCTATCAGGTCTTCAGTGACTTTTAACATTCTCACATTCTCTATTTCTTCTGGCTTCGGTATCAGACTGTGTCTGACCCTATGCAAATTCACGTAGGCTTCGTTGAGCTTAGCTAGTTTGGAGCACATCTTCGTAGGAGGATGAGTCGACAATGGATGGTTAGACTGGAAACTGCCCCCGGTTCTTAAAGTCAAAGCGCGGACGTGAAGGAAAACATCCCCCACACGGTTTTCGAGTCGCAACGTTCAATGAGTGTCATGAGAGGGATAGTAAGAAGTGAAAGAGCATCAATCCAACATTCTTATAGCTAAACAAAAGACAAAGGCATTTTTTCAAAACACAACAATTTTTATTCAAAAATCACTTAACACTAAACAACAACTTTAACATATTTTAAACAATAATCCAACATGATAACATCAAACAATTTTTTCAAATCACAAACATTTTTTTCTCAATTGACAGTCTACTTTAAACAGGGCTGACAACGTTGTGAATGAAATTGTGATTTCCACTGTTGGAAATCATTAGGCCATTGATGGACACTACGTTTCCTAGCTTGAGACAAAAGATAAGCATAATGGTCACAAAACCATCGATCTACTTTCACATCGTTTCTTGAAGAAGAACGAGGATCAAAATGAGTCACTAAATGTTCATAAGAATAGCCCAGACTGCGATGATGCAGAAAATACACACAGTACTGTCCACACACCAAGGAATCTGTGCCTTGTAATTTCACATTATTGAATCGGGTGGTTTGAGCATTTCTTCTCATAAAGTCAATGATATCGTCTTCCAAAGGGGGCAATCCGTACGAATCGAAATATTTCACACATCCTTCTTGAGGAAAGTAAACGGCTATTCAGTGGGTTCCTGGGAGATGACTGTCGTCCGTGTTGATCACGTAAGCTTGATGGTCTTGAGGTTTGCGATGAGGGAGTTCATCTTTAGCACAGACGACAGGATTCCAAGAAGCCGTATACGAACTGTGGTTCAAAAGGTAATAAAGTTCCCAGGTATCCATGTTTTGTGGTTTTTTTTCTTCACAGGTAATAATAAGTCGTCAATTCGATCCTGACTTTTTGCTTGAAAATGTCTGACAAGTAACCGTTTCTTCGTTTCGTTTCCTCACTCTGATTCAGGAGAGCTTCGATACGATGGATCTCTTGAGTGGTTAATGGTGGACAAGAATTTTCACGCAAGTCTTTATACCACTGGTGCAACACGTCTTCGTCCGAGATGAGACTCCAAGCTTCGTCCAGATACTCGTCCAATTTTTCTTCTTGACTCAACATCAGGCATTTATCATGTTGAATTTGACTGGGATGAGCGTTTTGACATCCATAGCAATTTTTCTTGATCAATTCCGTCATTTTTTCGACCAAGTGTTTGGCAAAACAGCAGACTAAATGGGCTTCTTGTTCTGGCTATCTTGACTTCATCATGATCACTTCTTCTTCCACAGTCTCCTCACATTTCATGTCCAAAGTTTCTCCACTAGGTAAAGAGGGATAACAGTCTTCCATGACTTCTAGTAATCTAGAATGACTTCTCTCAAACTGTTGATTTCTATGGTATTATCAAATTCTGCATACAGCATGACGTTCACCGTTTCATCAGGGACTCGGTTTGCAAACTGAATTTCCACACGAATCTGGCCGGATTTTATAGGGTGGAAATGTCCCTCGTTGATGCCTTGGTCTGGAGTGAAATCAAAAGCCCACAAAGCATAGCCTCCTACATAATCGTCGTACGTAATGCCGCGATTGGTGTTGGTTCCTAACTGTCCGGTGGCTTCGTACAAGGACAAGTACGATCTCAAGTAATTCTTCTTGGTAAAGTCAGGTTCGAAAGGTCGGGTACACAAGGTCTTGATATCGCGACTGACTTCGATTTTGGACACGCCAAAGTGTTGAAAGTAGAAAGGATTTTTATTGATAGCTCCGTTGAAGGCTTCATTCTCGACGATACCAACGATCAAACGTTTGGGTAACTGTCCTTGGAACAGATGATCTTCGATCATGGATCGCTGTCCCTTGGGAATGGTGAAGGTTTTCACTTCCACGCGTCGTATGGGATACTTGGCGGTCGTTCTGCTCAACGTCTGACTGATGTCGTTACCCACTTTAGGTAACACTTCCACGCGGCGTACGTAGAGTCTGGCTTCTTCGATTTTGGTTTTGTAATTATCGTCAGTATCAGCCAATAAATGGAAAGCGGTACTGCTCCGATTCAGTCTCAGGCGGACATCTACCAAGTTCAGCAAATACTTTTCCTGCAACCACATGTCCAAATGCAAACGATCCATCAGTTCTAAACTTTTCTTGGGTCCTATGATTCTCTTTCTTCGTTCTACAAATCCCTCATTGTTGTCTTTCTTTTCATCAGCTTCTAAATTTTCAAACTGGCCTGCTTCGTCAGCTTCCCATAGCACACAGGCATTGAGATGAGTGTTCTTGGCGTCTATTCCGTACGTCAAGAGATTTTCCAGGTACGCTCGATAAGGGTAAGTATCCATGCTGCTACTGACCAGTTTGTTGTTCAAGTACAAGTCCACTCCACTGAACAAGGAATGCATGAAATTGTTGACGGGAGCTACTGGCTCAGTGTCTATATCACCTCCAGTCTTATCTTGAACTTTGACTTTCAAGTACAAGTAACTGCTATTCAGATCGATGTAATCTTCGGGCTGTCCTTTGATTTCAAACTCGATGGGAGCGGAATCGGTCAGTGAGGAGACGGGCTGAAATTCCACCCACTGGGATTCTTGCATCGTCATCATGGTGGGGGGCATGGCAAACAGATCCAGTTCCGTCTTGGAACAAGCGCAAGATTCTCGGTGCATCATTTTTTTTCTGTGTTTCAATAATCGAAAACGTCTAAGTCTCGAACGGTTCTTCTTTTCTTGGCCTTTCTAGCTTGAAGTCTGGTGAAAGGGTGTTTTCTTCGTCGTCTCTTTCTGCCTTGTCCTTGCTGAATGCCTGACTCGGTAGCGTGCAGGGCATTTATAGGTGTGTCTCGTCGGCCCAAAAGGTCTTTGCCCGTTTGCAGCAAGACATTTTTACCTGCCCTCATGAAAGCTTCTTTAGGGTTTTGTTTGTCGATGATGACATTTTGGAGAAATTCTTTGCCTTGCGTCAGTGCCGCATCTTTCAAGGCGTGTAATCCGCGTGTCACCATCGGTTTCAACACCGGGGTCACCGAACGAAAGGCCGATTTTAACATATCTCCTAAACCGTGTCCTCGCTGTCGAGCAACCCCTCGATACACTGGATACATGACTTACGAGTCGTGAGAGAACCGTTTTCGAAAATGGATATTCACCGTGACTTTTCCTTTGGTGAATGGAATATTTTGTCCTAAATCTCCTTTTATAGCAATGTTGACCGTGTCCAAATACGACTTGCTGACAGGCAAATAATGAGGATGCACAAATTCCCGGTGAACGTGATAGGTGTTTCCACCTTCCTGGTCACTGGTCGTGGTACTATCCACTTTGAAAGGAATGACACGCAGTAACGGCACAGAGGTGTGTCCCACCACGTTATACTCCACCACATCGGAGCACACGAACATCAAATTCAGTCCTTGGTTCAGTTCTACAGGGAATCGAAAAAACTTGTAAAATTCCGTATTGCTGTTGATCTTCGGATTAAAATTTGGAGCCATTTTTGTGTCTCCACCTAAAAGATCAAACAAGTCACGATTGAAACTGATGGACAACGTTTGGGTATCCTGAAATTTCATCAGTAAGCGACGAGCCACTTTATGGTACTCCAGGGTGACACGTTTGTTAGTTTGTTTGTTCAGGGCTTTGCCAAAGGCTAACTCGAACCTGTCCGCAATAGTGTCCACCAAATGTTGGCCACTAAAATAAAACCCTGCCGGAATTTTCAAGGTGTAGATTTTGAAGGCTGGATTGTTGGCTGGTCTTGTTATCCCTGAAAACCCACCGATGTCATTCATTTAGTTTTGTAATTGTTCGTTCAGGATTTCGACCTCAAAAGTGTTTTGCGTTTCAGTGATGTTTTGGATTTGTGTAGGGTGAATCATTTCTACCAAAGCCACTTCCCAATGGGCTTCGTGATCTAACGGGATGGCTTGAGGTAATTTGGCCGTGTAACAGCACAACTTGTTGTGGGGAAACACCTCCATGGAACTGTCACTGGGTAAGGTTAAGTAAAATTGGTTTTCGTGACTCATAATTCCAGAGTTCTGTGGCTGTCCGAGGGGTTAGTGGACGTCAGATGCGTGTCTCCGCCCAAAATGAGGTTCTGGTTGTGATTGTTGTTGGAGTGGTGACTGACACTGGCACTGGACACAAGGTTCCCGTGGTTCCCGTTCGAGGAGAATTTCAGGGAGGGATTGGGAAGCAGGTAACCGATGCAACTGCTCAATAAAATAGTCCACAATTGTTTGTCTCCTTGTTGCAAACTCAAATTGGCAATGGCTGCCCCGATGACACGATACACCACGAAGATTTGGCAGAAAAAGACGATTTGCGTTTTAGGCACACGTTCTCCACACCACACCCACAAGGGTTGTTTTTGTAAATCTTGCACAGAAGAACTAGGTGAAGCAGTGGTCGACGTAGCTGCGTCTGTGTGAAAGGGCATGATGGTCACTTCTTTTTATAGTCGATGACTTGCGAAGCGTCGATCCAAGAATCAAAACTGGGTGGATATCCTTTCCAACGTACTTTGACTTCTTTGACACGTCGTTTGCTCACTTTACGGGTTCTGCGTTCGAGAATGCTTTCGATGTCGTACACGTCGTCTTCTTTTTTGGTGACACGTTGTAACTCGGGCAAATAAAACGTTCCTTTGAGCACTTCTCCGTTCATGTCTTCCAATTTATAGACGGCATGATGACGGCCATGCACTCGTCCAGTGACGCGAAACAATTCGGTCGTCCAGTTAGGTAAGTAACCTTTGTCGAAAGTGCGTTTGGTTTTGCCAATGCGCACCCAATCTCCTACGGCCAACTCTCCACTTTTCTTGGGGACAGCCCTCGTTGGGGACGTACCAAACAGGCGCTCAAACACCAACACTTCGTTGTCGGGAGTCACGTCTTGCGGGGCACGTCCGATGCTTCGATGGTAAGATTGGTTCTACGCTTGCACCAGATGCGGTAAGATGTCGATGTACTTCAGAGTGTGGTGATGCGTAAAATATTTCCACATGCGTTCTTTCAAAGTGCGTTGAAAACGTTCCACGATGCTGGCTTTGGTTTCGGGATTCTCAGTGGTAAAAAAATGAATGTCACGTTTCTTTAATTCTTTTTGGAAAGCTTGGTTCAGAAATTCGGTGCCTTTGTCCGTTTGCCATCGAAGAGGGTGACGACCGCATTGTTTCAACACCCGTTGCAGGGGTCGCACTAACTCGCTGCTCGATTTGGAAGTCAAGGGCACGACCCAGGCAAATTTGGAAAAGACGTCGATGACACAAAACAAATATTTGTAGCCACGATTGTAGCTGGCCAAATGAGAGACATCGGCTAAATCGGCTTGCCATTGATGATCGATGCCTTCCACTCGGGTGCGACTTCTGGCAAACTTGCGTGGAATGGGTTTGTGTAAAGTGTAGGTAGCTTGTTCTTGTAACCATCGTTGCACTTGAGGTAAACGGAGACTTTTCAGTCGAGTTTTGGCAGCACTATACAATTTTTGAACTCCTGCGTAACCTGCAGGATGCGAGGGATCGTAGTAAATGCTGGCTAAGACTGTTTCCATTTGTTATTTTTTGTGTTAATAAGGCACCCACTCTTGGAGGATGCTACTTTTTTCTCTTGGGGTATTTTCTTGGATTGCAATGCTTTGCGTGTGCGACCGGCAATAGGTGTCGAAGAGGAGGATGTCTGAGCGGGGGATATCGGTTCTTGTTTCACTTCTGTCTTCACTTCTGTCTTCACTTTCTTTTTCTCTTGTGATGAAGAAGGGGTGGCCATCATCTTTTTAATCCATCCAATTCTGGAGGTAGGTGGTGTTGTTAACTTGCGTACTTTTTCTGGTGGAGTTTGAAACCCTTCTTCTTCTTCTTCTCCTTTTTCTGTCTTGGTCACTGGTAGTGATGGTACTGGTACTGGTGATGGTGCTGGACTTTTCATCAAGCTCTTAAAATCTTTCAGAGTGGGTAGAGCTGTTTCGTCTAAAGCTTTCTGGTGAAAGAGTTGCAGTCGTTGCAAGAGTTGACCGTACTTTTGCGATTTTTCTGTTTCGGACAAATCTTGGCGATCCATCAAGGACTGCAATTCGTGTTGTAACTGGGACATCTCGCTCAAGTTGGGATTGGGAGGTAAATGCGGGGTGCGTTGTTCTTGCCACCGATGGTATTCCATCCATCGTTTGTAAGGCACTAAAGCTAGTTTTCGTCCCTCCATGGGGTTGTCAGCGGTCGATTCTTAGATCTTGGGACTTCCGAGGGCCTTTTTATCTTGCTCCCACCAGTCCTCCCAACATGGTTCCCAAGACTCCTTTCAGTAAGGGGCCTAACAAGAGAGGTAAAATACCTCCACGTTGGACCAACATCTTCTTCTTTTGACGAATGGGAATTTTCTTTTGAACCATTTGGCGAAGAACGTGACGATGTTTGCCTAAGCATTGTTTCTGGTGTTTGGACAAAGGGATCGTGCCTTTCAAGACGTTCAAACAACATTCGCACACGGTATCGATGACCTCTTTGGAGGCCGATTGAATGAGTTTTTTTCGTAGACGTGGAGAAGCTTTGGACAGGACAGATAACAGGTCCCCATGTTTGACTAAACGTGGTGGTAGTCCTTTCCTTTTCTTTCCTTGGGGTTTTCTGGAGGGTGACATCTTTGAGTCTTCAGGAGCACCAAAAAACACTGATACCCTACTTGGTCACACACCTTTTTTATACTGGAACGCGTCGCCACTGATTGTCTTTACGTCGTATCAACTTCAGGACAGGCATGACACGTCGTGCAGGGGTACGTAACGGACTAAATCGAGCCAGTTCTTGCTTGGACAAATCCAGTAAACTTTGTAACATGCCCGATCTTTCTTGAACTTTGATTTTGGGAGAAGGTACTTTGTGAGCAGCAGCCACTGCCACTAAATTGGAGGGTCCTGCCACTGGGGAAGTTCTTTTGGGGGTCATCAACGGAGAAGTTCTTGGTGTGATCATCGTCTCCAAGTACTCTTCAGTTCTTGGTGTCATTAACGGAGAAGTGGATGAACGTGAGGCTGCCGGAGACGCAGTCACTGCTGTGGCAGGTAGTGGTTTGCGAGTGTAAGGTTGCGTCCTGGCCGAAGTGCCTCTCTTGCGACTAGTTTTCTTCTGTGGACTTTTCTTTTTCTGCGGACTTTTTCTCTGTTTCTTTTTCTGGGGGCTTCTTTTCTTTTTCCGGGGTGGTGGTGTCTGATCAGAGGAGGGTCCCGCCACTGGAGAAGTTCTCCTTGGGGACCTGGTCCTTTTCTTCTTGGGTTTCGTTGGACTTTTTTCTTGGCTATAACTTTGGGGGCATTAGGATCCCATCTTTAGAGAGAGCGAATGATGACCCCTCCTAGAGTACCGCTCCCTCCACGTTTCAAAATGATTTGTTTTTTGGTTTGAGTGTCGATGTGGGGATCGGCCAGTTGGACCAAAGCGACTTTGTTTCGATCGAAAAAGCGTTTGGTTTGATGAGGAATCTGAATAATTCCTTGGAGTATTTGACGTGCCGTCACCGTGAACCATCGTAAGACTTCTTTGAGACTAGCTTCTAAGACACGAGCTCGTGTTTGTGGATTTTTTTCTCGACTGATGCCATACAAGGCACGAATCAATTTGACGGGAAGATGCGACTGAAGGGACGTCATGTTGACGTTGTGTGAGACAGAGGAAAAAGGGTCTGAGGTTTTTACAGATTTTTTTATGGGGAGTGAAATTAAGTCGAGGACGGAGACGTGTACAGGACAGGCCCTCCGTCTTGGCACCAGTGGTGAAACAAGTGGGTAAATCCTCGGGGGTCGTAGGTTTCAAATCGACGAGTAAATAGGCGTGTGGAGTTTGAGTGGCATCGTCGTACGCCTGAGTCAGCCAAGGCGTTCCTAACTGTTTGGCTAAGACTTGCACTTGCGATTTATCTCGAGGGCTTTTAAACAAGACCACGTAATGCGCATTGAGACTGATGGTGCGATGGGCTTTACTTTGTTGAAACAAATTTTGGGTGATGTAAACGACACTGGCATTACGGTGATGCCCTTTGCGCGTGAACCACAATTTAATTTCTTCTTCGTCTTCTCCTAACATGTCGTCGAAAATGACCAAATGGGTTTGACGGGAGTCAGAGACGATGCCGTCGTCTTCTTTAGGAATTCCTTCCACAAACACGATGGAATCGCCTTGACTTTCTCGCAAGAGGCTGTACGCCGATTGCCACTCTTTGTAACACCACACGATCCGTTGAGGTGGTCAATCGATCAAATGATGTTTATGTTCGATCAAACGTTTGACGAATTCGGTTTTGCCTGAACCGCTAGGTCCAGCAATGAGCATGTTAAAGGGATGGCGAAGATACAAAGCCTCCCAACTGGCACGATCTAAGTGTTCGTCGATGACTTTGACAGTAGAGGGAGAGGGAGCAGAGACAGCAGAGTTAGCCATAGTATGAGAAATGTCACTTGTGACACGAAAACAAACAAGACAAGTTTTTATATACTTTTTTCAGAACACGTTTATTGAATGTTTTTTTCAAACATGAATACGAAAGACAAAAATCCATAAAAGCCAAAGGCTTAAGTACAAGGATAAAAGGCACATGATAACCATTAACGTGGAATAAAAACAAGTGTCTGTACAACATGTTTTGGGTAATGTTCTAACCAGTTCTATAGTAGGGGGTAAGGTCACATAAGTGTCCTCCCGAAAGGGTCTTTCAGGCCTGTCCACGACAGTCCCGTCCTGGATGACGGGTTCTTCTGGCACCGTCACTAACACGGGTTGAAAAGTAACTTTTTTCCTTGAACAACTCTCGTGCATACTGGGCCACTTCTTGGGTCCAAGCCTCAAAATCCCATTCTTTCCAGGCACGGACATCTGTCCAATGGGGATGTAAGTCACAAGCTACACACACATCGTCATACACGTCTTGGGTAGCTAAAAGTTGACGAATCTTTTTTTCCCGTAGAGGTCGAGAAGTATCCAGATGAAACCGCAAGGCTTTGAGCAAAAGGAGTTTTTCGTGACCGTTTAAGGCCATTGAGGTGGTAAGTACTGATCGTAAAGAGTCCACAAAGAATCGGCTGGTAAACGAAATCCCAGAAAACAAGTCACTAAGACACACACCACTTGTCGTCCCAAATTGAATGGATACAGTTCTTGTAATAATCGATGGTAATGATCCACGGTTTGAATATGGTCATTGAGTTCCTTCCACGGAATCTGTTCAATGACATGTGACATAAGTCGTGGCATGGCAGCCTGTTTTTATATTCTCTTTTTTTCGGATGCAATACACGTACTTTCTAGCCAGAGATCTTCGTTCTCCAGTAGGGAATTTAAATGTTACATACTGTAACCGAAACGTCAGAGTTCGTTTAGAAGTTTCGTCTTCCGCTAAGCAGATTCCACGTAACAAATGTTGGTAATCCTTTAACTCGTCTTCCTCAGTACATTGCAGTAAGTGAATGTCGAAGTAACCAAAATTATGAACATGTACATCATTGGCGACCTCAAAGTTTTGAACAATGTCTGACCACTGAAACAATTTCTGACGAATCAGTTTTCTTATACCATTCAGGTACCAGTGGTTAAAGATCTGGTGACGTAACGGATGCAATTGTTCTTTACGTTTGACTTGTATTTTCACCAGCTCTCGGTAAATCCTTTCTCTCAACTCCTCAGGCAAGCCCAAAATGTTCTCTTGTAAAGTATCCATAAGTATATACACTGTTTTTGGAATCGTTTGGGGTCGGTCCTCCCAGATACTTAGGCCATTTTCCTTTGAACGATTGAAGACGATTTTCAAAGTCACAGTATTCCGACAAACGCACAGGAAACGAATATTCGTCTTTCACAGGTTCGTTTCGATGAGGGTTGAGTGACATGGGCAGGAATTTGCTCAGGGCTGGATGACATCCGTAGGGGGGTAGACGTGAAGGTGAACATTCCCCTTTAAACCCAGTAAAGTGTCCAAGAGGACGAGCGGCATCACTTTCGCATCCCTCAGGTTTGACACGCACAGCATCACTTTCCATGATAGGGGTCGTAAGAACAAAGTTCCCATGATGCTTTACGGCATCGCTCAGGTCACAACGTACAGCATCGTACCCATCGCAAGGCTCACAATCGCATTCCACTTCAGAAGCCTCACACTTGAATTGTGCCTTTCTAAACAACTTGTTTTGTGTTTCTGTGAAAGTATTCATCTTGTTCGCTCGGTCTTGGTAGTCACAATGAACTATCGATCTTGCTTAGGGTTCCTTTTTTATATACAGACCGATACCGACGTGTCCATCCGGTAAGGTGAAATGATTGGGAAGTCGCACTCGCTTCTGGTACACGATTTGATAGACTTTTTCCAAGGGCCGACTGACGATGTGGTGAGTGGGTAAACGTACAATCTTGTTCGGTTGGTGAGTGGTCACTTTAAAGTTTCCATCCTCTCCCGATTGCAAGGCTTCTTTCAATACCCCAAAGTTGACCACTCGACTGGTACGATAATTCAGAGTCAGTCCTTTCACTTTGCACGTCGTGTGCACTTCTCCTTGTTTGTCACGGTATTCGTAGCCGTAATTTTTGGGACCGCCACTGACGAAACTTAGAATCTTGTCGTCGGGATGCTCGTCTGTCCAGGCTCCTAAACGGTCTCCTTCGATGTCAGGGTGCTGTTGACTCGGGTGATGGATGTAAATGCAACTGTCCGTGTCAAAGTACAGGACGCGTTCTTCTAACAGTTCTAAAGCTTCGTACAATTTTAAGCGAGCATGAGCTGTCACGTAAGCCGCAATGATGACATTTCCAAAAGGGTCGTCTTGTACAAAGTCCAGATCTTCTTCGTAATTGACCAAGATCAAATCCTCTCGAACGACGTCCACGTGTTTCATGTATTTGGTTTTGTCGTGAATCATCTGGAAGTAGCGGGAAGGTTCTGTCAAATATTCCGTCTTGGGTAAACACGGTCGTTGTGCCATTTTACCCCACAAGCAATTTAACATCACTTTGGCAAACGATCGCCTGCCTTCGTTTTTCTCGATGTGGTCTAAAGAGATTCCTTCTTGTTCATAGTATTTCTCTTTGAATTGTATTTGGTCTTCGGGAGTGTGACACCAGGACGGATAGCCGCTGGCTTCTTGCTTCAGTTTCAAAAAGGCATCCACGTAGTCAGCGAAAATGCCTTTCTGACTGGGATCACCCTTGTGGTATTGTTGTGTCTTGGGAAAGTGGCAAATTTCGTACACTTCTAACTGTTGATATCCCATGTCCAGAGCTTTGAACAATTCTACGCTGACCCAGGTTCCCGTCAAGGCACGTTCTTCCTGGGTGTGATGGCAAGGCTGGTCTTGGTTGCACGTTTCGGCACAAGTACGGCACAAGGGAAACATCAGTTTGCCTTGACAATGGTGAGGTAACACGGGATGGTATAGGTTCGTGGGAGGCAAAACTTTATACTTGATCAAACCTTCGTATTGTCGAATATTTTTCAGGTCGATGTGTTCCGTCAGCAATTGCGGGTGCCCTACAGGAAAGCGACAATATTTGCACACGTAGGGATACAGCGAACACACGTCCAAGTATTTGATTTCTTCTCCTTTCTCTTCGTCGGCTTGGTACAGCAAACAGGTGGCATTGGTCTTTCCTCCGTACAAACTATCCCTCGGGTTCAACGGGTCCATGAACTGGTAACTTTCCACGAGGCGTTTAAACTCGGGATCGGTTTTCATACGGTGATCGTACTCGTGTTTCCACATTTCCACCACTTGGTATCCTTCCTGTTCCAACTTTAGACGCCGCTGACATGTGTCCTGGTACAAGTCTTCCATGGTTCGTTGTAAAAACTGATTTTTAGTGCTACGGTCAGGGTAACAGACGGGACATCCGTGAAATAAGCAACCGTTAAACCCGTACACGATCTTGGGGTTTTCTAAGTCCCAGCCATCGACCGAATACGTTCCGATGGTCTTTTCGCCTCCTCCGTTGCGGGCATGCTGAATCCATTTCTCTTCCTTGTCGCACAAGTAATGTAACCAACGTAGGGCTTTGACCGAGTATTGACGTTTGACATAGTGGGTCGTTTGAGGACTGATGACAGCCACGGTGTTTTCAGGCATGAATCGTTGTCGATACACTAAGGAACACGCTTTGGCAATGGTGCAAGCTTCTTTCAAAGGATCGACCCCTCCGTGTTCCATGAACAGTTCTCGAAATGTTCCACAGCAACGCCGTAAAATGTCCACGTCAGAACGACAATACTTTAGCATTTCTTCCTGAAAGTCGAAAGGGTCGGAGGCGTGAGCCTGGTACCAAGCGTAGAAAGCTTCTCGTTGTTCTGTACGCATGTTGTCGGGGTCGTAATAGTGAGCCTCAGGCAAATGGGGTAGAACGGCGTGTTGATTGGCTTCCGTATTGAAAAAGTGAGGAAAATAACCTTTAGCCATTTCTGTCATTCCAAACGTTTTAGGCATTCGACTCAAAGGCATGGCCAAATAGCTCATCGAATCTTTAAACTGTACTTGTCCCACTTGCATGAAAATGATTTTGGCTCCGTTCAAAGTCACTTTAGGACGCTCGGTGCCATGTTCCGTATAGTACCTCAAAAGAAACTGTCCATCGTATCCGGAGAAATTGTGAGCCATCACCGTGGCATGACGATGACAATCTCCGTAACGTTCGATGTCCTCTTGGCTCCACGTCTTGTCGATGGGGTCTAAGACCCATCGAGCGAAATCGGCTAGCGTGTTCGGTCCCCGAAAGATTTTTTCACGTCCTCCAGGAATCTTGCTGCAGTGAGGGCAATGACTGAAGATAGGTTCTTGAATGCACTTCTCGCACGCTCGATGAGCCACGCAGAAATTAGGAATGTGAATGCCGGTCTCTTGCATGCATTCGAAATCGAAAAAGATGAAATTGCCTTTCTTCTTGTAACTGTCCTCTTTCTCTGGTGGGGGTTGGTATTTTTGCACGTAACATTGATGTTCCAAGTCCACGATGTGGTGACAAATGTGACATTTTTTCTTTCCTCGACATACGTGTGCCTTGGCAGTATTGGTACATATACCTTGTCCACAGGTAGGGCACAATCTCAGGAGTTGACAAGCACATTTCTTCTGTGAACCTTGTGTTTTCAAATGTTGTTGGTAGCAGGTAGGGCTGACAAACGTGCGCAGACAAGTTGAACAAGGCACTGGTTCTTCGCTCAGACAGGGTGGAGAGGCCAAACATCCTGAGCATTTCAATCCACAATGCTTGTGTTGCTCTCGATTGTTATAACCATAATCACATTTCTCACAATAATAGCCGTATCCCAGGAATCCGGTGATGGTGGTAATGGTATCGAAATGGTCATCGTGATAATAAACATGAATGTATTTTCCGTCCTTAAAATCTTGGCCTCGAAACAACAGAGGTCCGCGCATTTCTTGAGGGTGCACTTTCAAGGTGTATCGTGGAGCTAGGACATCTTGCAATTTTTGCATCTCAGGAATGCCACAGGGTGTGTCTTTGGACAGGCCAGCTTGTTGCAACAGGAGTTCTGCTTCGTTTCGTTGTTTGGCTCGATAGGAACGTTGAATAGTGTTCCAGGTTCTTTTCCATTCTACCGTGTCGTTCTTGTTGGCATAGGTTCGTCCCACCACAATGGCACGGGCTAAACACATCTGGTCATGAGGGTTGTTAATTCGGACGAGACTCTTTTTGGTGTTGCGAAGATCGTCCACCAATAACATCCTTTTGCGTCCAGTCCCTTGAGGAGGATAGACGTGGGCCATTTTCAGTGTGGCTTTACCATCGGTGATGTCAAACTGATCATTAGATTGTTGTACGTGTTGAATCTTGTCCATGACTTTGGAAGGGGTTAGTTCTGCGGGTCTGCTAAACTCGATCCAAACAGGGGATTTCAAGCTGTCGTGATCTATGGATAGTGTCAAGCGATCGTCTTCTTTGGGTTGACATTGTCGCTTGAGTGAGGTGAGTAAAGAATCCCACATCTCGGTGATAAACCCTTCTGCTTTCTCCAATCGTACGTCAGCCTTGAAATCTTTAAAATTCACTGTGTAGGTGTAAGCCGTGGTTCTAAATTTTCTAGAGGAGCGCTTTTCCGTCTCTCGAATGGAATAGTATTTTTCAGGGTTGACTAAGGGTGACGAACTTGGTTTAGAGGGTTCGGTTTCTGGTTCACTCATGTCCTCTTCAAAATCACTGGCATGAATTTGTGCCAAGTTTTCAGCTCTGGTACGAGGCGATAGATCACGTTTCTGCCTCTTACTTTCTTCTTCTTCTTCTTTCTTCTCGAATGAATAGGATCGTTTCATCTTGAGTGAAAAACGTCAAATGACTCAAGTGTAAACACCATAGACTAATTTATAGTCATGGCAGACCAGCGTATATAAAAGGGTGTGTGTCTTGTCCTTTCACTATTCATTTCACTCTCAAGCCGAGCAGAACGATGGAAGAGACTAACCAAATCGAACGTTTCGTCAGAGCTTTGCGAGGGGTCATTAGAAAATTCTCTTCAGACCAGCCGACGGACTACTCTCCTTCCTTTCGAGATAAAAGTCAAGATACTTGCTATATCTGTCAGAAGAAAGGGCATTGGTCTTCAGAGTGTCCAGACCGTCAAAAAAGAACAAAAACAGGGGCTAAAAAAGACAAAAGTCAAGATACCTGTTATTATTGTAAAGAAAAAGGACATTGGTCTCCAGATTGCCCAAAAAAGAAAGAAGAGGAGTCAGAAGAAAAGAGAAATTCTTCAGAAGAAGAGAGGGATTCTTCGGAAGAAGAGAGGGATTTTTCAGAGGAAGAAAGCAGACAGGTGAAGAAAAAGAAACAGGAGAAGAAAAGAAGAAGGGAAGAAAGTGAGGAGGAAGAAGAGGAAAAGAGTGTGACGGTGAAGAAATTCAAAAAACAGAGAGACTAAACAAAGAGAAAGAAGAAGTCAATGAACTTTTTATTAAAGTGTTGTGTTGTGAATTGTGAATTGGATTGTAAAAATGGATAAAAGAATAAATTAATGATATAAGGTAAGTGTCTTTGAGTTTTGATTTTAAAATAAGAACGTACACTCACGCACTCATACAAAGACACGTACTATAGGGTAAAATGGGCTGTTAACTATTTTTTTTGAGTTATTGGCAAATTGAAAGGCTATCTCTTTTCGAGAAATGTGGGTGGCCCTGAAAAGGGCCTTTTTATTTTGGTGCAGGGGTGAGTTTAAGCAATCAACTTTAACTGCCTTAAGCCTTTGCCACGGCCAAGACCTACTTCTGGACTGCGTAATGTTGATGATGATGATGATTGGGTTGAAATCACTAAGGGTGGTACGGTAGGCTTAGTCACAGGGTTAACGTGTTTAGCTCGGGAAGGTCGTATTCTCTTCGGTCGTAATAAAGAAGTCTGATACATTTGTTTCAGACTTCTTAACTCCGCTAAAATGTCCAACAGTACCGTGACCGTTTGATTTTCACCCTCTTGTTTCTTTGCTGCATCCTCTTCTTGCTGTTGTTGCTGTTTTTTTTTTTCTTACCTCTTCTTCTTGCTGCTGTTGCTGTAGGAGAAAAGCTTGTTCCGCTTCCTCTTGTCGTTGTATAAATTTCTCCAATTCTTCTTTCTGTCTCTGTCTAAAATTCTCCACTTGCGGTAATGAAGAAGGTAACGAAGGTTCCGGAACAAATTCTTGCGAGGTAAGAAAATCCACAAAATCCCAATTCACCTCTTCTGAAAGTAAGTCCGGGTTCCCTTGGGCGGTCTCCCCTGCTGGTGCACCCCAATGGATCGTTTTCTGAGTTTCCGTCATGTTGAATCACTGTCGCATAGATTGACTGCACACAAGCGCTAACGAATCTATATAGACCACGTGACGTCACAGACTGCTCTCTTCGGATTGGATGCGGACTGACTGAATTTTGTAACGCGTGTTCGGATTGGTGAATGAACTCAATCCGTTTCAGTCCTTCCTCTACCTATAAATAAGCGCAGTTCACTGCATTGATTCACCTGTTCTCGTCGCTTCAAGATGTGGACCGATGTGCAATCTTATACGCTTGTGTCTTCAATGATGTTCCGGACGGACATACCCATGTATGTCCGATCCAAGTGGACCGTTGTCCACAGGACAAACACCAGTCTGTGGATACGTAGGATCTACGTAGAAAGACAAGGGTGCCTCAAAGGAGTCCTGATTTACGGGCCAACAGTGAGACGCAGCCTAAGGACAAGAAGAAGACCAATGCGGTTCCCTTTATGTTAATGGATACATTAACATAAACCCAAAGGCCCTTTTCAGGGCCAGCCATATTTCTCGAAAAGAGAATGACTTTTTTCAATTGCCTACCCCTTTTTTAAATTTAAATTTAAATTTAAAAAAAAAAAAAAACCCATATTAACAAAAAAATCCCATGTTAAATTCCCCTTGTACGTAAAATGACCCACGATTTATTCCCATGTTAATTCCCCTTGTACGTAATCTGACCCACGATTTTTCGCCATGTTAAATTTCCATTGTACGTAATCTGACCCAGGGGTCTCTGTAATGCTAATTTCCATTGTACGTAATGTATCCCTACTTACTACTTCCGTCTATGACAGACCGATTTGTGATGAAAGTGTCCATTTATGACAGACCGATTTATGATGAAAGTGTCCGTCTATGACAGGACTATTTGTGATGAAAGTGTCCGCTTATGACAGACCGATAGGTGATGAAAGTACCCGTATAAGGCAGACCGATTTGCTACGAACGTTTTCATCTACGACAGGTCAGTTCGATTTCTAGTAAAAAAAATACCTAGTCAACAACAGGCATAATGAATACAAACAAAAAAGAACAACTGAAAACATTTTGTCACATTCAATAACATAAAAATCCAAAACGGTGATCAAAATCTGGTTAAATATCCAAAAGCAAGACTAATTTTGCATACAATTTGAAGTCGAAACCAAATTCCTGATACGCTTCGTATGGACTTTAGACATGTTCTGGAAAACAGGTAAATAACATATCAAATATCCTATATACACAATTCAATCTTTCAAACCGCAGGAGGTTCAAATTGATGGGACCTTGGTACGCACCAGTTTGTAAGGACATTATAATGCATTCAGTTCAATATTTGAAATCCGTGGCTTAAAATTGCTCCGTTAGTCTAACCTAATACCGAAATAAATTTTAGCACTCCGTAAAATTACCAGGAGGGTTATGTATACTTGTAAACATGTCAAACGATTATTTCGTGCTCGCTGATTGTCTTCGTAGCCTGGTTGGTAGAATTTTTTTTATTTTTAAGAATTAATCAAGTTTAAAGGTCCGGTAAATTTTAAAGTAGTTTATAAACAAAACTGGAAATTTAATATCTTCACATTCCTCGAGGTATTTATTTATTAAAGCAGGGACTGTTTTCAATTTCAAGTTTTTTGATATGTTTACTACTTTTATAAAACAGTACTCATTTTGTAAACAAAATGTTAACTAATTCACAGGGTTTGCTTAGCCAAAGTGGAAACAGGAAGAACAAAGAAAAACAATAAAAACTACAGCAATAAGAAAACTGATGTCATCATCATCATCATTGTTGTCATCATTATTATTATTGTTAATAATAATAATAATAATAATAATAATAATAATAATAATAATATTATTATTATTATTATTATTATTATTATTATTATTATTATTATGTTAAAAAGCTTCTATTTACATTTGGATTTGGCAGTGTTTGGTGCACTCAGGTCGTAAATGATGAAAATATATTTTTTAGATTGTTCAGCCTGAGAGGTGAAGATATTTTTAGGCAAAAGCTGCAGGATGACATTAAGTCGATGGAAAGACTGTGCTTCTATCGATCATTGAAAGTAGAATTTACTTGTCAAAAATTGTTGGAAGATAACGATCTTTGCTACATTATCACTATGCTTAGACTGGGGAACTTGCCAAACAGAAGTAACACCGGATGATATAAACGTATCTGCTATGAGGAAAGATTGTGTCAAATTTGTAACGTTAACATCGAAAATGAATTCCATTTTATTACTGCTTGTCCGCTATATGGAGAAAAACGAAGACAATTCTTACTCACCTTTGTATATAAAAATCCAACTTTAGAAAAATTTAGGTCCTTTATACACGATGATACTAGTAAAATTATGATGACTAATTTAGCTTTGTTTACTATAACAGCCTTAAAGGTTAGAAAAACTGTTTTATCAACTATTCCTGTTACATAAGACTTTAGATCAATATCACAAAATCTTGCTCCACACAAGTTTTAGGGCTACTCTTAAATCCGTTTGTTTGATTACTGTGCAGTGTATTCTTGTATCTCACAAATTCGAAAAATGCAATAATGATTACTTTCATGTATATTACTTCTTATTAATACGATGTTCTTTTGTTACGCACTATAACATCTTTTTGTACCGCATGATGTATGGATATGTATCATGGACCAATCTTAAAAATAAGCACTATTATTATTATTATTATTGCAAGCGATATCGCATAGCTGTTCACCTAATACGGAATTTACCCGCGAGAGTTTCCTTTCTAATTATACACATCATAACGCTGCTCCCATCAAGACATAAGTGCCAAGATATAATTTCCATTCCAATGGAAAGGGGCAGAGAAGAAACAGATGAAAAACAAACTGAATGACTTCTCCAGAAAGATGTGACATATTTTATCCACTGTGGTGACGCTAAAAGACCAACTGAAATAAATTTAGGTACATTTTCTAATTCTTGTGAAATGGTGAAAATGCACTTCTACTACTTTTCTACTCAATGTAATTAGTTGAACTATGGCCTCCATTTTTATTACCATATCTCTTTTGTATTCTTTTCAACCCCGAAATAGATAGATACATAAGTTACAAGTCTGAATGGTCGCACAAAGCAAATCGGTATCTGCGTAATTTAGTATGAAACGAATCTCATACATTACCTACAACCTCTTGTGGTAGAAATCATAAACCAGTGATTTTCTCGACTCCACTATACAGACTCGTCTAAATAAATATATAAACGACACAGGGTATGAATTTCTGGTCAGTTGAGAACTTTTACGCATCTACCCATATCTTCAATTTGTTTCTTAAAGTTTCCATATGTTTGCCAGAAACAGCATTATTTCTCAGTTTTAATTGATTTGAAATTCGTTCACAGCTTTAGTACGTAAATGAGTATTGAGTTCAATATATCTCCGTAAACAATGTTTTTAATTGAATAGTATATATCTCTATGTGTCTTCTTCAATTGTATCCCTAAATGGACATATGGTTTAAGTTTACTGTAGCGAACTTCATAACTTTGCCTGTTTTAACGGATAGACAATAGATAGGGTATGGATGGCTTCAAACCATTTCATCTATCATTTTCTCTGTAACAGTGACAATCCCTCGAAGGTAGGAATCCTCCTTTCTGGAGCTAATGTAAAGTCCCGACACTATTGTGTAAATATGGGTATTTCCAGGTCTATTTCTGTTACCCCTCCAATATAACAATTTTCATTCCATAACATCAACGTTTCTTCTATGCCTCGAGTCTGTGCAACAAAATCCCTCTTTCTCAGTGACGCCGTTGAACGCTGACTTTCTTGCGAACCTATGCAAATTTTATTTTAGGTATATGCCTAAATGTTGTTGTCTGATTACATACTGGCGCAGAATAGGTGTTATACAGTATTTATTACATAAATCATGTAGGAGATTGCATTCTACCCTATAATGGCCAAACTTCAATATGGGGAGAATGCCATCTCATGACTGCTATATCATAATTAAAACTCAGACATGAAATCTTAGTTTTTGAAACAAACCCCTCTCTATTAATAATGACGACCACTCCGGTAGCCTGAGTGGCTAGAGCGTCTACCTCGGAGTTCCGGGTTCGAACCCCGGCCGAGTCATACCAAAGACTTATAAAAATGGTACTATCAGCTGCCTCGCTTGCCGCTCCGCACTGAGAGGTTAGTGTTAGGACTGGTCGGCCTGGTATCAGGAGAATGTGACTGGATGGGACTGATGCCACATACATGCGACATGATGCACTAGTATTAAACATCACTATAAACTTGAACACGGCAGACATCGTAGCGACTTTTCTATCGATGAAAACAACATCTACTTAATCACATGCTTGTATTGATTACCCATTATACTACAGTGTCATAGAGCGTGAATTGAGCATTTGTGAATGATCCGATCACTGGCTTTCGTAAGCGATAGTTCATCTCTGCTGCCACTAAAAATCATGAGCACATGTAAAATTTGAGGTTTTCTGTAATCTGGATATATTCGTTATAGCTGGACGATATATATACAATCTTGTTCTAATCTGACGCCGCTATCTCAGAAACACTTCATTTTCATGGCAACTTTAAGCCACTAATATTTCTAAGAGCAAGTACTTTGTTGGGCGTTATATGGTTCACGTAATACACTGAAGTTGTAGCTACTTATCTCAGCTGGTTTTCGTGCTCTGGTTAGTTTCAAATAATTCGATAAATTTTAATTGTCTGATAATTAACATTAATTGAGGAAAGACAAAAAAGGATTTGAGGCACTTTACTACAATTATCTATGAGCATAGAATAATTTAGTAATTAATATTTTCTTTATTGTATTATTACACCAGACAAAAATTATGATGCCATATTTTGGTGCCTTGGACTCACCGTGAACAATTTATGAGAAAATATAAATATGAAATATTTTTAGCAATGGATCAAAAGTACCAGATTAAACTATAGCTACGATATATGTGTCAGAGGATTTAGAGAGAGAGAGAGAGAGAGAGAGAGAGAGAGAGAGAACTGCAAAAAGAAAACTTGTATAGGCATATATTAAGTAGAATATTTTCATATTGTATGAACTGCGTATTCCTCTAGTCTCCTTAGAACATATCATGATTGTAATACGTTAAATCGTACCAAATTAACTCCCCTACGCCCTGTCCCCCAGTCTGAGATAAATAAAAAATATATTTGTAGATACTATAGTACTTAATTGCACTTGTTGTAAGATATTCCAATGATCATTGTTCTGATTATTTATGAAATTCATCTTCTTTGGAAGGATGACGACGACGGTGATGATGATGACCATGATGATGGTCACAAAACGATGTCACGAGTAAATTTTGACGATCAAATTTTATTTTGTAGGTCTCCGTCCAAATATATTTTACAGATGCGCTTCAAACGTTCATTCAAGGAAGTACAAACTCTATGCACTATGTGCTCACGATATTCTTTGTAATTTATTATTATTGCTGTTATTCTTTTTGTCTAACGTTTCGAAGAAAGACAATCATGCTAACTAATCGATGTTACTATGAAATATATATGTAATCTTTGGTAAACAGTTCTACTTAGCTAGCTTTTACGGCCAATGTATCTTTTTTCTTGAAAGTAAAAGTTAATTTTTTCTGAAATCGGAAGGGTGATACATGCAAATGTGAGTTGTGATGACTCGCTTACATGATCCTTGCTATGTAAAAACAAAAGTCCTAAATTTAGTTCTCTATACAGCGCACTTTGTAAATTAGGGGTTCATACCTTATTAGCCCTCGTCGTCAGGCATGTTAAAACGCAACACAGTTTATCCCATCGAGAACATCGTTACATTACATCAGTAATAACTTGATTTGAAATGAATACTTGTGTAAAGGTCTCGTAGACTACCTTAGGTTGGGGTGGGGTGCTCCCAGTATTATCTTTAATTATTACAAAAGACCCACCCTGGCTCGTTTTTGTTAGAAATTGAAGTAGTGATAGAGATGCAAGCTTAGAGCCCCCAGTCAGCGATGCCGACAGTTAAATTACAGTTGAACCCGGTTATGTCGCCGGCCTAGGGGTTTGCCAAAAAGCATCGAGATAACTGAATACACAAAAAGTGAAGTTCAAATAAACAACAAATTTGATGCCATTCAATAATAGATAGCCCTTCCTCAAATGATATTCAACATTCAAAACCCTATCACTCGTCTTTCACTCTTCCAATTGACGGCCTATTTCATCATCTGTCTTAGTGTGATATATTTTCCTCCTGTCCTGTGTTTTTACTCATCTGTAGTATTTCTTGACTGGCACCCAGTACCCCTTCAGTCCAACAAGCAAATCCTTCACCCTTCCACATCTCCACTTCCGTTCTCTCCTTTTCTTGTCTCCCAGAGACTCGGGACCAACTGTACCAGGGTATTTCCCTTTCTCGGTCTCCTACATCTCCTCCGGTCCCTAAAAGCTTCCTGTCCCAAGATCCTTTGTAATTCCCAGAATAACAATGTTTCCCGCCAATTTCGAATGACGTCGGAGTAGCTTATAACTTCCTCATGTAATTCCCACAAGATGGTTTAGCGACTACTGACGTTTAGTTTCAAGACACTAGATTTAAACTTGCGATTCCAATGGTGGCCACGCCTTGCTCAATTCCGAGTGGATGTCGATTCACCCATGGTCTACATAATTAGCAGACATTGCCCCCTCCTCGGCAGTCTGCCAAGGGTGGATTTACGACCCCCACTTGATGTTCCTTTGAGCCCAACACCGGCAATTAATGCCACTTACCTGTGAATCGCACGCAGCCAAATAAGGCGCCAGTAACAAATTCCTATGGCCATGTTATATACAACTGGCTTCCCACCCGTCCTTTTGATGTCGGCTTACACTATCGTAACATAAGCCGGACGGCCAGCTGTGTACACATTGCTTTGACACTCATTGTTCGCAAGGCTGACATTCGCAACATTTATGAAGCGAATAATTAGCCTCATGGTCTAGCATATACATGTTGCAATCTGGCTATTGTTCCTTACTTATAACGTGACAACTTGTGTAATGTTTCCTTTTCAATATTTGACATAAGAGTTTTGATATGTTACTTTCAGAGGCTGCTTTTTCTCTGGGTATCCCCAAAAATCGGTTTGGTTTCGTTTTATGTTTAATAGCACATCAATACAGGTAGGTTATTTATTTCCGAGGCAGTTGAACGGAAATAGGAGTGTGTAATATGACTGAGACGTGACTGAAACCTTAAATTAATTTAACAGACGAAGTCTCCTGAAGATGCCCATACACTATTTACTCTTTGCTCGCTACTCCGCTTTGGCAACGTGCACGATCCTATGGAGTGTTCTTCATGAGCGTGTTTGCTGACGTCACTGTCGGTATAAATACAATCTTTTCCGCATTCTAGCTGCTGATACCTGCAAAGGGCTCAACAAGAGGTAATTAAACAAGCCGCTGCATACCGTGAGTAAATAGTTACGACCTTTCTTTTTTTCCAATACCCATACTCACATTTCCATTATATATATATTTTTTTAACCATTTAGCTATAGTCCATGACCTAAGTTCAAAGGCTTTATATGAGGTAACATTCATGAAGGCAAATCATACCTATACTTGTATGCATATACTTTTTGATTAATATACTTCATTCTTCACATATTCTAATTCTCAGTACCTTGTGTTTGCATGCTCTATGTTCCTAGGATGTACATTTTTATTTGCAGCTTTACCTCTGACAATATTTCTTACAATATATTTGCATACGTAGTATTGAAATACTGCACTTTCAAATCTTTCAATTTCATGTTAATGCTTTTACATATTTTCAGAATTACACACGTCAACATTCAACACTGAATTATTCCAAATTTATATTTACTCTGTGCGCTTTTATGAAATATGGCAATTACTATACAGTTAAAGGAAATTAAATTTTAAAAACAAAACACGTCCCGGAAGTTCCAATGTCGCTCAAAGAAAATTCTGAGTAAAATGTTAGCAGAGTGAAAGTAAGAATAATACAACCAGCGCCATCTATTGTCAAAATGGGACACTCCAGTCATGCCCCAACACACGGGGCTGTCGTATTTCTTAATGAAAACGATTGCTACTCTTTTTGCTTGGTTTCTAATAAGCACAATAAGATGGAAACACATATTGCTGAATGATATTGTTTTTCTTGCAAACTCTGTTATGGCACATCCCCAAAATTAATATGCAATGATTTATTCTTTCGCCCCCAAAATGGTTTTAAACGTGCATATAAAAGATATAGTAAATGAAAACGGTTTGTAGATAAGTTTAGATGATTTGAAAATTAAATTTTCATCTGCAAATAATTGTACGCGTTTTCTTCGTCTGTTATCTGCAATGAGAGACTTTGGAATTAATTAAATATAAAATTATAAAAGGATATAAGAAGATGCATGATAAACGGATTTAAAAAAAGAAATACCATCTTCTAGAGGAAAGCTAATTTGGAACTGGAAATTTACAAACAAGTAAAACATTGACAGGAATTATTTTTGCTTCAATATAAACTTCTTAAATTTCAAAGTCTGAGTCGGATGAATACATGTTTTTTTACATAGAATTATAACTTCCAATGTCGTAGTTAAAAAAAGGAATTATTTCCAATTCTTTTGTAAGAAATGCTGTTATTAAAATTTAGAGAGAATGTGGATTTCGCATAAGAATTTGATAGAAACTGAACAGTCTTGTAATAGTGTCTTTAAGCTCTTAATATGCATCACAGTACTTAACACAGTACAACCTTGTTCTTATAATTTCTTCATTGTATTGTTTCTTTTAATGCCTACAGTCAAACAACAGGTAGATTCTGTAATTAAGTTTTTGTGTTTTCTCTTCGTTCTTTTTGTGAAATCGGCACATACATATGCTGATCTGCGACCTTGAGAACGGAACTGGTAGAGTCCAAATGTTTTGGGCTGGATTCATACCAGTTTTGCACTGTCGTTCCTCATTTATTTTTCACTTCCCCGATTTCTCATCGCCGTATATAACATCGCATGTGCCTAATGATGACACCCCCCCACTTCATCCTCCTCCTACCCCATTCCATTATCCCTCTCTTCAAGTACAAAGTTAAAAATAGTATATTAGTTTTCCAGATCACCCAAATGTAGTAACTTCTGACCGACACGTGCCAACGCAAATGTATGGACGTAGTTCTGTTGTTGTTTGCTTATGTGATCTTTACTTAGGAAGAGTTGATTTTTTTTACCTTTAAATAAATCAATAATTTTTATTAAACATATTATTTGTATACGCATGTCTTGCAAAATATTTTTTCCAAAGCTTGGATTTTAAAAAAATAAAGACATTTAACAATGTTATAATTTTGTATGATTGCAGTATTACTGGGCAAGAGATAAGATCATGTTTCTGTTTCATGATGATCATCATTATTATTATTATCTCTCTTTCTCTCTCTCTCTATCTCTCTCTCAAAGAGACACACACACACACACTTATATATATCGATAGATAGATGGCATACCAAATTGTGATTCGCTTCTACACTCTCTAAATCAGTTATGAATTTCCAACGATTGATCATTAGCGACGAAAGTTATAACAAATAATGCCAGAGAGATAGGGTGAACAAACTCGCAAAAAAGGATCGCGGTGGTGACTGTGGTGCCGAGACAGCGCCCTCGTTGCTGCTATCAATTAAATTTTTTTTATCAAAACCAATTCGATATCGCGCACGCGGATCTAGCTCTTCATTGTTGGATACCATATTCACTCAGTCATGCTAAAATGTTTTATTTTATAACAGACTTTACGCCCAAAATCATCAACAACTTGTTTCTGAATACGAAAATCTACTGTAATACTCTGAAAATTTAATATGGCCATCGACATACGACCATGATATAGCTTGTCCTCCACTTATGACCATGATATCGCATGTCATCCACTTATGACCATGATATAACATGACATCTTCTTGTTACCATGATATAGGATGCCATCCACTTATGACCATGACATAGCACGTCATCCTCGTATGACCGTGATATTGTATGTCATCCTCTAATGGCCATGATTTAGCATTCCATCCTCTAAGGACAATGATATAGCATGCCATCCTCTAATGACCATGATATAGCATGCTATCCTCTAATGACCATGATATAGCACGCCATCCTCTAATGACCATGATATCGCATGCGATCCTCGTATAACCATGATATTGTATGTCATCCTCTAATAACCTTTATATAGCATTCCATCCTCTAATGACCATGATATAGCATTCCATCCTCTAATGACCATGATATAGCATGCAATCCTCTAATGACCATGATATAGCATGCCATCCTCTAATGACCATGATATAGTATGTCATCCACTTATGTCTATGATATAGCCTGTCAAATTGCATAGCTTTAAGTTAAATAGATTTTGTGTTATCTTTCCACGACAAAATTCTCGTGTTATTGCAGCGGTGGCATAAAAAGTAAATCAAAGATTATACCTACATACCTTCTCCTGTACACGTTTCACTCTGTATATCGAAGATTATAAATACATACGCTGTACAGGAAACATTTCACTCTTTGTATAAAAGATAATACCCACATACCTTGTCCTGTGAACATTTCACTGTGTATAGATGATAATACCCACATACATTGTCCTGTGAACATTTCACTCTGTGTATAGATGATAATACCCACATATCTTGTCCTGTGAACATTTCACTCTATATATAGATGATAATACCTGCATACCTTGTCCTGTGAACATTTCACTCTGTATATAGATGATAATACCCATATACTTTGTCCTGTGAACATTTCACTCTGTGTAGAGATGATAATACCCACATACCTTGTCCTGTGAACATTTCACTCTGTGTATAGATAATAATACACACATACATTGTCCTGTGAACATTTCACTCTATATATAGATGATAATACCTGCATACCTTGTCCTGTGAACATTTCACTCTGTATATAGATGATAATACCCATATACTTTGTCCTGTGAACATTTCACTCTGTGTAGAGATGATAATACCCACATACCTTGTCCTGTGAACATTTCACTCTGTGTATAGATAATAATACACACATACATTGTCCTGTGAACATTTCACTCTGTGTATAGATGATAATACCCACATACCTTGTCCTGTGAACATTTCACTCTATATATAGATGATAATACCCATATACCTTGTCCTGTGAACATTTCACTCTGTATATAGATGATAATACCCACATACCTTGTCCTGTGAACATTTCACTGTGTATAGATGAAAATACCCACATACACTGTCCTGTGAACATTTCACTCTGTGTATAGATGATAATACCCACATACCTTGTCCTGTGAACATTTCACTCTATATATAGATGATAATACCTGCATACCTTGTCCTGTGAACATTTCACTCTGTATATAGATGATAATACCCATATATCTTGTCCTGTGAACATTTCACTCTGTGTAGAGATGATAATACCCACATATCTTGTCCTGTAAACATTTCACTCTGTGTATAGATAATAATACACACATACATTGTCCTGTGAACATTTCACTCTGTGTATAGATGATAATTCCCACATACATTGTCCTGTGAACATTTCACTCTGTGTATAGATGATAATACCCACATGCACTGTCCTGTGAACATTTCACTTCATGTATAGATGATAATACCCATATACCTTGTCCTGTGAACATTTCACTCTGTATATAGATGATAGTACCCACATACATTGTCACATACCTTGTCCTGTGAACATTTCACTCTTTGTATAGATGATAATACCCACATACCTTGTTCTGTGAACATTTCACTCTGTGTATAGATAATAATACACACATACATTGTCCTGTGAACATTTCACTCTGTGTATAGATGATAATACCCACATACATTGTCATGTGAACATTTCACTTTGTGTATAGATGATAATACCCACATACCTTGTTCTGTGAACATTTCACTCTGTGTATAGATGATAATACCAACATACATTGTCCTGTGAACATTTCACTCTGTGTATAGATGATAATACCCACATGCATTGTCACATACCTTGTCCTGTGAACATTTCACTCTTTGTATAGATGATAATACCCACATACCTTGTCCTTTGAACATTTCACTCTGTAT
The DNA here is from genome assembly GCA_028554795.2 of Sinohyriopsis cumingii. Taxonomy (NCBI): domain Eukaryota; kingdom Metazoa; phylum Mollusca; class Bivalvia; order Unionida; family Unionidae; genus Sinohyriopsis; species Sinohyriopsis cumingii. The sequence goes on along the minus strand of CM068830.1, from coordinate 49,275,516 downwards.
ATAGATGATAATACCCACATGCACTGTCCTCTGAACATTTCACTCTGTATATAGATGATAATACCTACATATATTGCCCTGTGAACATTTCACTCTATTTTAGAATTAAATTAAATTTCAATGTTGTACTGTTTGCTCTTTGTTTTAGAGAGTGTTTTGTGGGTTTTTTAAAGAAAGGCAAAACCTCGATTTTCACTACATTTCAAATTTATCTTCAAGTGAAGCATAGTTTCGCCCAATGCTACACAAAGCGAGTCTTTATTAGTTATTCTTTCCTGGATGACTGTTTGAATTTAGGTTACTTTCCACAGCGACTTTAGAACTCTCTCTCTCTCTCTCTCTCTCTCTCTCTCTCTCTCTATATATATATATATATATATATATATATATATATATATATATATATGGATGGGTGTGTAGATATGACAACAACTAAGACATTAAGTACAATGTATTTGTTACACAGTGAGGAAGAGAGTCAATAAAGATGCAAATTAAGATTTAGAGCATGGATTTTCACATTTACACTGGGATGAGAAGGAGGTTTGATGGTACCGTATCATAATCTAATGTCTAATGAGTGAATGGGACACTCAGCAATTTTCACGCCTATTAACCCAGCAGTGTGAACTGTGAATCTGACCAATGTTTACCATTAAAACTCGATCACTGACATATGTATGCATACGGGACTCTAATCTATTTTGGGTAATGTGCTGGGAATTTTTCACGATCCAAAAATAGCTTTATGCTCTGAAAAAAAGTATACGAGGATATCGTTGTCCAGAATTGAAAGTCTGCGTTTGAAATCGGATTAATTTGACCTTTGGGAAAAGAGTATTTCTTTAAGTGCCTTTCACCTCTGAACTTTATTTTTATTTTTAAATTGAGACCGCTTAGATCGCAGAAGGAAATACAAGGTCAGTAAAGCCATTTCCTGTGTCTTCATAGTTGTCTTATACCGCATTCAGTTATCAGTGTGATATATATTTTGGGGATAAGGAACAATCTTTTCAGAGCAGAAACACACACACACACACACACACACACACACACACACACACACACACCGATACCTTACGTAACATGCAATGATACCGGGAAACGGACAAAACTTCACAGGTAAAAAGGTCTCTGGTATAAAGTCGCTTTTACGTAAGGAAAAAGGTCACCAGTAAGTTCAGATGAAAAAATAATGTTGTACAGGATTCAATATTAAGGATTCATACATGAATGAACTGATGTAGTAAAGGCATGAGGTACACATAAAAGTTACATAAAGATGCCGGTATACGTAATGTACCGAGTATAAAATTTGCAGAAAATATAGTGTTGAGGATTTGTTCAGCCCTGAATACACTTTTTTTTTGTTTTGTGTTTTAATTTATCATTTATATGAACTTTGGTTAACGATAAAGTAAGTGTTTCAACAGGTTCATAGATTACAAAATGGTTTTCATAATAAAGCTATTAGATTATAAGCAAAAATTAATTTCAATTTAACTTGTATTAAATAAAAATTAGTATAATTAGTAGTTAATAATTGTGACTTTTTCCTGTGACTTTCTTACCTGAATCATCATACCAAAAAAATATAAAATAATAATAATAATAATAATAATAATAATAATAATAATAATTACATTAAATTTAGTCCAAAATATAACAAGAGTTCGCGTAATTTCACACGGATTGCTTACTATCATGAAACAACCGTCTCGATATGTAGCAAAATGTTCTTCACTTTCTTTATTTTAGTTTTTGTTTTTCTCTTCCTTCTCTGCTCCATTTCTTCTTTCGTATGTCAAGACGTAATTCTTACGCACAGTAACAGACACGTATAAACCGCACGACATTATTGTATAATTAAAGACATAAGCTATCTGAAAAAAATATAACGTTGATTAACTTTAATTGCCATGACAAATTCCAAAGCTTGTAAGCATTGTGCTAGAAATTTTGCGATCTCGTACCACAAGATACGGTTTAGTGAAATTTCACCAAAAAACCCAGTTCCCTTAAAATATACTTCGTATTTTGTCATCGTTCTACCATCTTTTCCTTTTTTCATGAAGTAGATATAAATCGATAGGAAGACGGTAAATGTTACTTGTTTTACTTATTATATTTATCATTTTATGTCATAAACTGTTTTTGTATCACCTTGGTCAAATGTATTCGAACTTTACGATTCATGTGAATTTTCAACCGCAATTAAATATTACTTTATAAAATACGATGTGAAAAACAGCATACTAGTTTTTAAATCCAATGTGAAAAACAGCATACTAGTTATTTAATGCGATGTGAAAAACAGCATACAAGTTTTTAATGCGATGTGAAAAACATAATACCAGTTATTTAATGCGACGTGGAAAAACAGCATACTAGTTATTTAATAAAGATGTGAAAAACAGCATACTAGTTATTTAATGCGATGTGTAAAACAGCATACTAATTATTTAATGCGATGTGAAAAACATAATACCAGTTATTTAATGCAATGTGGAAAAACAGCATACTGGTTATTTAATGCGATGTGTAAAACAGCATACTAGTGATTTAATGCGATGCGTAAAACAGCATACTAGTTATTTAATGCGATGTGAAAAACAGCATACTAGTTATTTAATGCGATGTGTAAAACAGCATGCTAGTTATTTAATGTGATGTGAAAAACAGCATACTAGTTTTTTAATGCGATGTGAAAAACATAATACCAGTTATTTAATGCGATGTGGAAAAACAGCATACTAGTTTTTTTAATGCGATGTGAAAAACAGCATACTAGTTATTTCAGAAATTCCTCAGATTTCTTTCAAAGTGCTCAACTTTTAGTCACATTGCACTTTAGAGACTAGTTATTTAATACGATGTGAAAAACAGCTTACTAGTTATTTAATGCGATGTGTAAAACAGCATACTAGTTATTTAATGCGATGTGAAAAACAGCATACTAGTTATTTAATGCGATGTGAGAAGAAAATTAAAATGAAAATAGGAAATTTGATAAAAGTTTCCAAGGACCGTTCAAAACATTTAACAAATACGGAAATAATGGCTCTATGTCAAAAGGAAAGATAGACTGGAACTGAGTTGGATAGAACAATAAAGAATACAAGTACGAACACAGATTGACAATACGTTTAAATTACATTTGAAATCTCTGTTCATTTGACGTCTAGAATCTAGCTTTTGATCGCATTTTCGTTAAACATAGAAACCATATTAACCTTCAAACTGTCCGATTTTCTACTCTAAATGCAGTGGTTGCGTCCAATAAATCTTAAAATTTATATTTTAAAATAAGATGATATTGTATTGTTGTAGTTATCTTTCATTCATAATTCTAGGCAAAACTATCTCTTGCAATTATTTAGCATTTTAATTTCGGCAATGTTATTGATGAAAAACAGACTAAATATAAACGAATGATGCATTAAATCGTTTTCTCAATGTACTGATAAATTTATTTTGAAACAGATTGCTTTTAATTGTCACGTAAATGTGTGGAAACAATACAATGGAACGAATCTATGTCCAGATACTTCCGAATCACGTGGGAGTGTCAACTGGTTCTTACGTTTGTTGGGGTACAGGAATATAGCTTTCCCAAAAGTCTTCAATAATGTCAATAACCAGCCTATCGGCTATGTTCCGCCCACCCGTAGTAACGCACAAAACAATGATTAAGCTGGCAACAAACCATCGAAGTGTTCAATATTAAAATATGACTACAGTACACAAAGAAGTGTCGATCCTTTCACCCATCGAATGTTTTAATTTGCAATGAAAGAAGAATCTCACTGAGATTTTAGAACACTGTAAGACTCTCTCTCTCTCTCTCTCTCTCGTCAACACACACGCAATCCTAGACGCATTAGTTACAGTGGCATGAGTCTACATTATATGCAGGCCTAAAAAATCTCCGGAAAAAAAACGGAAACTTTTGGGAGACGTGTATATGTAAAACCAGTGAGCAAGTTGTCACCCTTAGAGACCCTATATGTATATATTTAATTATTTTTAAATACTTTGTAGAGGTTTGGTAAAAATCTAAATAACTAAATGTTCTTCTTTTAGATTTTGGGTAAAATTTAGCATTTCAAATTTTAGAAGTTTAAATATCTGATCAAATGTTTTTAAAAATTCGAACATTTACTTTTTAGAGATTTAATTAACAACCCAGTGATTAAAAGATACGCAGTATATTGTCTTCTTTTCATTAGGACCGAGTGCCCATGGGCTATTTCCAATCTCTCATTTGATATTCCCATTGATAGTTTTTCTTGCATTTTCAAAATGCATTTGTTTGGTCATATCTCCTATTATGGCGTATCAATGAAATATTATAGATCAATTAGTAACTAGAGTTAGATAAAAAGTTTACAGTTTTTCGATGGCATTAGCTGCATTAGTTACATTTTATACGAAATTGAAGCCTGTGCTTATTTTCTTGTTATTTGATATATTTCATGCTACCAAATATAACGCGCACACAATCATGAGTCACAGAGACGCATTATTTACAATGGCATCAGACTACGCTATGTGCAAAACCAGTCAGCAAGTAATCAACTGTAGAGATCCCTTATTCATAAATTTAGTTAGTTTTAATGATTTGTAGAAGTTTGGTCAAAATCTAAATAATTAAATGCTCATGTTTTAGATTTTGGTCAAAATTTGGAATTACATATTTTAGAAGATAAGATATCTGATCACAATTTTTAAAAATCGAACATTTACTTTTCAGATTTTTGATCAACAATCCAGTGATTCAAAGGTACGAAGTGTATTGCCTTCTTTTCATTTGGACCGAGAGTGTCCACTGAATTTTTCAATCTCCGATTTTATATCTCATTTAATTTAGTTTTTCATTTATAAAATGCCTTTATTTGGATATATCTCCGATTATGGTGTATCAATGAATTATAAGAGATTAATAAGTAAATAGAGTGAAATAATAAGTTTACATTAAAATCATTTTTTTTTAAATGGCATTAGCTGCATTTGTAAATTTTATAATCAAGCCTACAATTATTTTCTTATTATTTTTTTCATGCTAAACGCGTACCAAATATAACAGAAATTCAAAACTAAAAAAAAAATATTGAGGTGATTATCGTTTCTTTTTCATAATATTATTTTATATTCGCTCCTGAAAACCATACAACAAAAGAACAAAAACAAAGAGAATGACGACCTGGTTTTTGGGTATTTCAGTGGGGGGGGGGGTGTAGTCAAGTCCATTTGAAGATATTGCCGTGTATGCATCAGACATGCATGGATTAATGCGACAGAATTGTGATTCATACTTCCATATCTATTTGCCGGGTGGGTCAAACCTTAATAACTATTTCAAAGAAAATGTCGTACAGAAAAATCACCGACACTATTTACCGGACATAACGAGTTATGAGAGGAATTTATTCCGTACACATGTTTAAGTCTCGTCAAAGTTAGGTTTTGCCATTTCTTCATTCAGCTTTGTAGTTCCTAGAAACTGTTTTATTCACAGAACATTAAAATACACCTTGGTCTCCGATAAACCCGTTATTTATCATAAATACGTTTTACGTCTTCTAAATTACTTCCACACTCATGAGCAGAGGTTATGCAAGATCTTAAGTTTAAAAAATTAAAACAAATTTCTAACGTAAAACACCCAAATATGTCACTGACATAGCTGTTTGGACGTACATCAGAACTGGAAAGAGTATTTTGAACAGTTTTTCTTTTTGAAGCTTTATTGTCTGTTATTAACGATATTGTTATTTCCCAAGCCCTGGTACTATGTTGGGGAATGATGTGAACACTGTCAAATAATGATTTCTTGGTTTGCATTGTATTTTAGACTCTGTAAATTTATCCATAGTCCATAATAACATTCAAAAATATATATTTTTTTATTTGGAATATTGGCTCCTAAACGGTTTATTACACAAATACTTTTCTTTAATTTGGACTAGAGGCTTCTAACAGTTTTATTTTTTTTACAACAGCAATGTCCCAGTAATAATAAACTTCCATAAAAGTACTATAAACAGCAAAGATTATATATTGCAATAACTGAATTACATGCAGCCCATTTTAACGGAAATATTGTATGGTGACAGAATTGACGCTATAGGAAATGCTTCTTTATTGATGGTCGAGACGAGTGTAGTTGGTTATCAGTCCACTCTTCGTCCAGTTTCTCTTGCATCCAGAAAATGCGTTTTAGTAACATATAATTCTGCCGTTCTTTTAGACTTACCACCCACCCCCACCCCCAACACCACCAGTGTTATAAGCGCCAGGCCACTTTGATGCTCTTCGGTCGCAAGAAGAAATACATGTATATCACCTGAGACACGGACTAAGAGAGAATATGAAACGTCCACACAAATCCTGAGAAAATAAGCTGATTTCGAACCAATTAGGAGTAGACGGTTTATCATTGTCAAACTCTTCATCGCTTTTCAGTTGTTGTAGGTACTAGAACTAAAGTGCAGTTAAAAGCACGTAGAAGCTGTAGACCTAGCAAACACCTACAATTAGAACACGCATTTAATCATTGAACTGTTATATTCAGCCCCAGTCTTCTCCTTTGGAGTAGTAATCACTAAACTCTTACTACACTATTATATTCAGCCCCAGACTTCAGTCTTCTTCTTTGGAGTAGTAATCACTAAACTGTGACTAACCTATTATATTCAGCCCCATTATTCAGTCTTCTGCTTTGGAGTAGTATGTCACTAAACTGTTACATTCAGGCTCAGTCTTCTCCTTTGGAGTAGTAATCACTACACTCTTACTAAACTATTATATTCAGCCCCGGTCTTCATTCTTCTCCTTTGGAGTAGTAATCACAAAGCTGCTACTAACCTATTATATTCAGCCCCAGTCTTCAATCTTCTGCTTTGGAGTAGTAATCGCTAAACTATTACATTCAGCCTCAGTCTTGTCCTTTGGAGTAGTAATCACTAAACTGTTACTAACCTATTATATTCAGCCCCAGTCTTCAGTCTTCTCCTTTGGAGTCGTAATCACTACACTATTATATTGAGCCCCAGTCTTCCGTCTTCTCCTTTGGAGTAGTAATCACTAAACTCTTACTAAACTATTATATTCAGCCCCAGACTTCAGTCTTCTACTTTGGAGTAGTAATCACTAAAATGCTACTAACCTATTAGATTCATCCCCAGTCTTTAGTTTTCTTGTTTGGAGTAGGAATCACTACTTACTCTATTGTATTCAGCCCCAGTCTTCAGTCTTCTCCTTTGGAGTAGTAACAACTTAACTGTTATATTCATCCCCAGTCTTCTCCTTTGGAGTAGTAATCACTAAACTATTACATTCAGCTTCAGTCTTCTCCTTTGGAGTAGTAACAACTTAACTGTTATATTCATCCCCAGTCTTCTCCTTTGGTGTAGTAATCACTAAACTGTTACTATCCTATTATATTCAGCCCCAGACTTCAGTCTTCTACTTTGGAGTAGTAATCACTAAACTATTACATTCAGCCTCAGTCTTCTCCTTTGGAGTAGTAATCACTAAAATGCTACTAACCTATTATATTCAGCCCCAGTCTTCTGTCTTCTCCTTTGGAGTAGTAATCACTACACTATTATATTCAGCCCCAGTCTTCAGTCTTCTCCTTTGGAGTAGTAACAACTTAACTGTTTTATTCATCCCCAGTCTTCTCCTTTGGAGTAGTAATCACTAAACTATTACATTCAGCCTCAGTTTTCTCCTTTGGAGTAATGATCACTAAACTGTTACTAACCTATTATACTCAGCCCCAGTCTTCAGTCTTCTCCTTTGGAGTAGTAATCACTGCAGTCTTATATTCAGCCCCAGTCTTCCGTCTTCTCCTTTGGAATAGTAATCACTAAACTATTACTGACCTATTATATTGAACCCCAGAATTCAGTCTTCTCCTTTGAAGTAGTAATCACTACATTATTATATTCACCCCCAGTCTTCCGTCTTCTCCTTTGGAGTAGTAATCACTAAACTGTTACTAACCTATTATATTCAGACCCAGTCTTCAGTCTTCTCCTTTGGAGTAGTAACAACTTAGCTGTTATATTCATCCACAGTCTTCTCCTTTGGAGTAGTAATCACTAAACTATTATATGCAGCCTCAGTCTTCCCTTTATGGAGTAGTAATCACTAAACTGTCATATTCAGTCTCAGTTTTCTCCTTTGGAATAGTAATCACTACACTATTATCTTCAGCCCCAGTCTTCAGTCTTCTCCTTTGGAGTAGTAACAACTTAACTCTTATATTCATCCCCAGTCTTCTCCTTTGGAGTAGTAATCACTAAACTATTACATTCAGCCTCAGTCTTCTCCTTTGGAGTAGTAATCACTAAACTGTTACTAAACTATTATATTCAGCCCCAGTCTTCTGTTTTAGAGTAATTCATCAGTGGACTGTTGTATTCATCCTCAGTATTATAGTTTATTCCTCGAGTACATAATCAATGGACTTTATATTCAGCCGCTGTCTTCTCTTTCATAGTACATAATCAATGGACTTTATATTCAGCCGCTGTCTTCTCTTTTATAGTACATAATTAATGGATTTTTATATTCAGCCGCTGTCTTCTCTTTTAGAGTATATAATCAATGGATTTTTATATTCAGCTCAGTCTTCTCCTTTGGAGTAGTAATCACTTGACTCCTCATTCCTCTGTTTTAGAGTAATTAATCAATGGACTTTTCTATTCATCCTCAGTATCATATTTTAGGTCTAGAGTATATAATCAATGGACTATCATATTCAACCGCAGTTATGTCTTTTAGAGTATATAATCAATGGACTACTATATTCAACCGCAGTCTTCTCTCTTAGAGTATATAATCATTGGATTTGTATATTCAGCCTCGGTCTTATGTTTTGGAGTATACTCAATGGAATGCTATACGGGTATTCATTCTCAGTCTTGTATTTTAGCGTATATAATCAATGGACTTTTATATTCAATATCAGTCTTATATTTTAGAGCATAAAATAAATGGACTAGTATATTCAGCCTTATTCTTATTTTTTAGAGTATAAAATCAATGAATTATTCTATTCATCCTCAACCTTTTTTTTTTTTTACAGTATTTAATCAAGGGACTTATATTCAGCCTCAGACTTCAGTTTTAGAGTATTAAACGATCCATTTGATCGCTCCAATCAGATAGATGGCGTATGATATATGCCTCTGCTCAAATGCATTCTTTAATTCGCTATATCTCTTTTTTCCTGTCATTTCACTTTTTTGTTTCTCAGACAGTGATTGCTTATCACGTCTATCATCCTGCATGTATTTTGATAAATTCTTACTACGCCTGTGAGGAATAGTCTTTTCGGGAAAGGAATGGAGCCAAAAAATATTTTTTACTGTCCTTAAAGCGTTTGTAAAGAATTATTTTCCGCTTCTTTATTTTAAAACGTTCACTCTTATTTTTATCTAGAAGCATTAGAATGTACAAACTGCTGATCAGCGACTGAATGATCCAGTTAAAATGTTATTTGTTCTGTGCCAAAATATATAATTTATGCCCGTTTAATAAGACCGAATAAAATATGCCCTTGATGAAAAGTAACTTAGACAGTTTGCAAAACGAATACAAGTAGAAGTAATAAAGCTTGTAACGTGCTTCTAAAGAAAATGGAAAAAAGTATAAAGAGCTCCCAGCTATCTCAAGATACGAAACCTTGATCCTTCACAATAATATCACACAACTATCGATTAATAGCAGTAATTTGGATACGAGTCGGGTGGCGGCAATATCTGAAGTTCACTTTAAAACAATTTATTTCACACCAACATCTTTCCCGCCCCTTTATCCACCATATCCTCATAAACCGATAACAGACCTAGAACGTTATTGCCTGAAGAACTTCTCAAGACGTTTTCAAGGACTTTCACACAAGATTTTTCTTCTTGAAATTTAACTATCTGTATATGTACTTTGTTTATCACTACGTAAATCTGAACAAATGAAAAAGAGAAAACATAGTTAATTAGCCCGACACAAGAGGGATGCTACTCCATGTGATAACTAACCGTGTCGTATATCGTCTGATCCACCCAATTATATCCCATTTCTTATGTGTATTTATTTATTCATTATTTTTGTACGTAAAGAACAAGAATTCGGATTTTAAAGTAGTACGTCTTATTTCATTATTATGTTTTATTTCCTTGAATAAATTAAATGAGTTTTAGGAAAATATCAAGAAATTATTTAAAAAATTCAAGGACTCTTCAAGTTTTAAATAAATTACTTGAAACTTTTAAGACAACCTCTCAATTTCAAGGAATTTTCAGAGCTGCATGTGCCGTGTAATACTTGACTTATATGTCATGCATCTAACCTTTAAACTACATAATCGTTTTCCGCAAATGTCTCGCAGAATTAAACATTTGTGAGAATTGAGAAAATATCGTTTCTGTATATTTTACAATTGATGGGCTGCAAAGGGTTTCTTTTTGTGATATTACCAAAGCTTATGATGAAATTTTCATACGTTTTAGAAGAGTTTGCACTTTTATTTCCACTTAATATCTGCAGTGATTTATTTGAAATGATGTTTAGATGTAGGAATTGGAATCCTAGCGGATGTTTGATGCGAAAAAAACATGCGTTGGAAATGTAGGTGACAACTGAGCCTACGGTTAAAGGCACGTAAACCTTGCCTAGAATGAATTAAGTGCGAGCTCCTAGTACTATTCATTTAGACCTTCTCACTAAATTCATCATTTAGATTTGACTTCCGGTACACGCGTGGTGTTGGTCATGGTAATTATTTTCAATAAAGTTTCCTAAATTATTTAAATAATCATGCTGAAATGTGTTTACTTTATGCATCAAAACACGCAATATAATTAGTTGATACATTCTTGAAATTACCATAAATTTAAATTCTCTAGAACATTGTGTTTAACCATAAAAATTTCATAAACACTATTCAATTTCAAAATAAACTTGCAATTCTTGGATTTTTCTTGCCGTCATTTGTTTTAGATTAATCAGGAGCAGATTCACTGGGAACGAAGGAGGGGCGCTAAATACCTGCGATAATTTTAGGAAATCAGACTGAGATATTTGTCAAAATATTCTAAAAGATTCGTTTGAATTCTGTCAGACTTTGCTTGTTTGTTTTGGGGGAATTAGTGAGAAATTCAGATACGTGTTTTTTCTCCTTTAGATTAACTGTTAATAAACTGAAGCATAAAGGTATGGGCAGACAGTGGATCTAATTTATGTTGGGAGGTCAGAGTATTGCCTTCACTGAAAATGTCACATTCTTCGTAAACACGTGGTAGAGACATAGTGGTTAGGAATAGCATGACTAAACCACATTATATCGTGTCCCCCGTGCGTGAAATCTACAATTATGAATTAATCTTCTTAAGAATTATGCCATATTTACCTTCGACAATGTTCTGCTAGTTAATAATATACGTATGTTACATCCGTGGCCGCATTGACAATCCAGTTATCCAATTACATGTAGTAATGATATTCGCATAACAAGTAGTTTGTATTTTTTGGAACAGAAAAGTCGAGGGGATTTTAAAGTTGTTTGGTGATTAATAGCTTTCGGTTTGTGATCACCAAATGACACAAGAGCTATAAATTCAGCAAATGGGTCATTGGAAATTTTAAAAGCTGAAAGCAGTTTTTAACAAATGAATTAAAACTTTAAATTTTAGTGGTACACAACAGTATAAGACAGTTCGTTGGCTTTCTTTGTCCATTTTCCCTTCCATGAAATACTAAAACTTGCGCTTGAAAAGAAAATTATCCAGATAACGAAAACTAATTGACTGGTGTATATTCAATTGTAATTTTGAATACAAATAACTTTATAAAAGTAGAACCCGTCCGAAATTTCAATCAATATTTCAAGAGAGCAGATACTGTGGTGGTTTTGTATAAAAAAAATTATATCCGAAGTAAACTTGTCCACAAATTTTCACTTGCCTGGTGCACGGACAAGTTTGAGGCTAGATGGTTTCCTCTATGGCTCAGTTGTTTTTACCAAGACTCTATGTTCATCTAGCCAGCCATCCGTAAAGGCAAAAACAAAAGGAGGTTGTTCATGAATAACAAAATACCCATAACGTAATTTAATGTAAAATGGACACTGATACACAATACCTATTCATCATATTTACAGTCGTCAAAATACGCACTGATTGGGTAAAAAGATTACAAACTGTGTAAAGATCAATATGAGAAAAAAATGTTATTAGAGATTAATCGACTGAGTGTTACTGAAAAAATGAAACATTTACCATAGGCGTAAGCAGCTACAAACGAAATCCATAATTTGGTGAGACAAATTGTTGTATAGTTGAAAACTTAACATTGGTATTTGGACACGAATGCCGGAATATACATGCCTTTGAATGCCACTGTCAACAACACCACTACTACCTCTACTACTACTAATACTACTAGTACTACTACTACTACTAATAATAATAATGATAATACTTAAACATGTAGTTCACTACACAATGTTTTTAGGATAACTTTTTCTGCTGGAAATTAATATTTTTATGTGGCTGAAATTTCGAAAAATTTAAGACTGCATGCCGCTGACAATATGCAGTTTGTTGTAATTGAAACTGAATTTTAAAATCTTCTTGATCGTTAATAATTAGCTAAATGAAACTATGATATTGTACCTTTTTACTCTTTAGCGATGTACATATTTCTCCTGTCACAATCAGGTGACTGATAGCTAAAAGTGTGACCTCCATTTGGTTAACTTGGTATTTGTGAGTGGACTTGTGGATAGCGCAATTGCGGTGTTTCAAACTGAACCTCGAAAATTACCATTTCTAACATCGCTTAGTCACCTAAAATGTAATATTTGTAAAATTTAAACTTCGAGTCCACAGGTAAAGGTGATAATTACGATTCGTGACATTTACCTGTAACATTCTGGAACATAGTTTGAATCTTTTGAATAATATGTTGGGAAAGAGCTGACTGAAGTAAAAACAATATTACAGATGCTGATTAGATGAAGTTCGCTGTACAGAACTTGTATACATTAAATAAACGTGTAAATTATGTACAAATACAGGTAAAAGGATCATGATAGGTAGATACGTAGGATATAAAAAAAACATGGATCACGCATGAAATAGTAAATTCTCGTAAGACAGAACCATAGAGCAGTACGCTTCAGATTCCTTGTTTTCGTTCAAGAGCATGATAAAATGTTACAAAATTTGTAAGGGTTTCATTTGACAGTGTCGTGAGAGATAACCGTAACTGCTGAGTATTCAATGGCTATGAGTGGAATATGCTCAGATTACGAGCGGAATACGTTAAAAACACTTGAGACTGGCTTAATGATCAGAACATGGAAATGTTTCATATTTTCTGTTGTTATGTATGTTTCCATTGTATTTTTTAGTTTTTCCTCCATGATCCATATATTATATATAAGTGTATTTTGGTCTTGACCTTGTCTAAAATCAAGTTCATTGTGTACCTGACCAGTAACTTTTATTTTGTAAACAAATAATACATAGTTGATATTTCTCTATGAATGAGTGTTAAATATTTGGATTATTATCAATGGAGATAAATATGTTTATTTCTATCTGGGCCTAGGACATTGGAATTCCCGTATGAAAAACCCGTTGTACATGATGTTTCCCATGTTCTTTATTATAATTTTAGTAATAGACCTGTCTTGTTCACAACTTCGAATATTCTGGAAATTAACGTTTTACCCTCTACATTTGTGTCTTATCTCTTATATAATGTTCTTTACTTGAGATATTCGACAGTTGTGAGCTACTAAATGCCTGTTATTTGATCTGTAGACGATTGTGGACTACTAGTTAGATGATTGCTACTTGATCTGTAGACAGTTGTGGACTACTAAATAAATGCCTGTTATTTGATCTGTAGACGATTGTGGACTACTAGATAGATGCTTGCTATTTGATCTGTATACAGTTGTTGACTACTAGATAGATGTTTGCTATTTGATCTGTAGATGATTGTCGGCTAATAGATAGATCAGATAACATACGACTAATAGATAGATGTATGTTATCTGATCTGTAGACAGCTGTGGACTACTAGATAGATGTTTGTTATTTGATCTGTAGACGAGTGTGGACTATTAGATAGATATTTGTTAATGATTTGTAGACAGTTGTGGACTACTAGATAGATGTTAGTTATCTGATCTTTAGACGATTGTGGACTACCTTCTAAAATGAATATAAGGTAACTACAATTGATGAAACCATTTTATTTAAAGTAAAAACCGATTTCGTGGAAAGAAAATAAGTTTCTGGAAAACTTACACGTTAATACTTGACTACATTTTTACACTTTGTTTTGATTTACAGTTTGTTTCTTTTCTTGACAATTTAAAGTGAATATTGACTCCGTCTCTTTTTGTACTGATTTGGCATAATTTGCTCGTAGAGTAGCATTTAATGTTTTTGTTACCACGAAACAGTTTTACTTGTTTTCTAACTCTTTCTCCTTTTTCCTTGACCTTTTCTAAGCAAAGCGGGGGTGGGCTCAGTATCCGCGCTTCCATCTTTCCGTCACACTTTCCATTCCACCCACTCTATAACTTAAAGTCGTTTGAGATTACTAGATGGTCTGAGATAAATAGAACGTGTATTGCATATCTCGTTTGAAATCCTGTATTCAATGGCAAGGTCATTGCTGACTATTTTACATTACCATCTTACTTTCCTTCCGCTCTGTAACTTTGAAACCATGTGAGACTGTGATATATCACCTGGTTACTTGTACATTATTCATAGTCATTAGATGTGTTACACATCCACACTTCGGGTGCTGCTTCAAGCCCGAGTTGTTGGCTCAATATTTTGTTTCCGGTCACATTTTCCCTTAGGCCACATCACAGATTGGTACCGGTACGGAAATAGTTAAAATCAACTCGCACTACAGATGCTGAGTTTTTCCTAACAATGCTATTGAGGTTTGCATCTTCTTTACTTTTCATACGTGACTGTAGGGAGGGAATTAGTCAATCAAACTCATTTTCTTGGCATTCGATAGCCAGTAATGTGTTACAGGCGCGGTCCAACAAAAACCCCAGCCTGATCTTACCAAATAAGTAAAGAAAACTAATTCTTCCTTCCTGGCATGTCCCCCCACCCCATTAATTTGAAACTTCTTACCTCAAGACAACTATGCGAAAGTTTACATTTTTGTGCAAATATGCGTACTTAGGATTTTTTATGGTCACATGTACAGCCGACTGAGGTGGATAATTTGGATGCCTGCCAAAAATAAGGATTCTGTTCATAAAGAAAACTTAAATGCTTGCTTAACTCACAAATTCGAATAATTATAAAGCAGTGATATGCCTTCTTGTAGTGCTAGCATTTTTATTTTGTCCGACCTTCCGTCCTAAGCAGGGCCCAATTTAGACACGCTATAGGAAGCTGTAGGGACCATATCTGGTAAGTGTTAACAGAGAATAAAGGCTGTGTAACAACTGAACTTGGCAATTGTTTGCTACTGCTATCAATGTAAATTATGTAATTTTAATATAATATATATTGCATAGATAATAGTGTACATATGCAAAAAATCACGGGTGAAATTATTACTAAAATATATTTTATAATGAAACTGTAACAAACTAAAAATAATTATGATATTTTGAGAGGCCCCTTCAGAATGTGAGGCCCTAAGCTATAGCTTGTTTATCATGAACCTAAATCTGGCCCTGGTCCTAACAAGATTTCTAAAATCAAAAACACTCAGCGCAGATTATGACTAAAACTCCAATGAGGTCATATATGTGTGCGTGTGTATATGACCTCATTGGAGTTCTAGAAAATCGTAGTAGCTTTTAACGTATTTAATACACATTTTATAAACATTTTTCTTCTGGGTTTAGACATTTTCGAAGAAAATATTGTTAGCACTATTAAGCAAAAACTACTTGAAGTAGACAAATGAAATTATATAGGCACGTGTATATAATCTAATCCGCTTTTCTGCAATATAGCAATTCACAGATTTGTACAAAAGACAAGTGTTTTTTTTTCTCTCCTTTTTTAAAACCTTTTTGTTATTGAGAGCTGTTTCTTCTGCAGTGAAGATACATGTTAACGGGTGGATTTTGAAATATCTTGCGTGTGGGTGTGCGTGTGTGTGTTAAACCAGCAGGCCAGGAGTCTGTGAAAGGCAACCCCTACCCCCACTTCCACAAAAAGGCGTATGATGGTGAATCTCCTGCATCTAAGGGTCCCCAGAGCATAATTTTTAATATTTCACTATTAAAAAAATACTTACTCTAGGAAGCGTCCCGTTTGTTTCGCCCTCATGTGAAATTTTTTTCGGGGGTGGGAACCGCAGGCGTCGCCCCAGACCCCAGACTCCACATCTGCAATCTGCTCATGTATATTTTGTATAGTTGTATGAAAATTATAGTTTGTTCTTGTCTCCTTCTTCCTTAAAGAAAATAAGTATATATAAGGAAAGTGGGCGTATTTATTATTTACTACATATTCCAACTTAAATTACATGCAATATTTCACTTACATGATGTATTTAAATGCGATTAACATTTTACTGTCCGCACTTTTCTTTCATTTGTGTCCATATGAATTCATTAATAATAATAATAATAATAATAATAACAATAATAATATAAACGGTCAAAGAGTAGATTCACCTTTATGAATTGATATATTTCATATTTAAATAATTATTTGGTCTTTATATGTGGGAAGTTGCTAAGGAAAAGAGTAGGTAAAGATTATTACTTCTTGAAGTAGAAACCTTCATCATTGAAAGACAATAATCTGTTGTGAAATGTAACACACACACACACACACACACACACACACACACACACATATATATATATATATATATATATATATATATATATATATATATATATATATATATATATATATATATATACACACGCTTGTCGATCAGTTTCAATAAGCTTTATGGGACACAGTTTATTACCACGTATCTAGTTATCTAATTCCAATTGGTGCTACGTCAGTTGATCGTTGTGCAATACTGGGTTCCCAACAGACAAGTTGCATGGTAGATAGAAATATGTTATTGTTAAAGGAGCTTTAAGTTTACTGAATTCAAGGGTAAATATGACTCTTGCTCAATTATAACCTATTTCATGTTACTTTAATTCAACTAATCATTAGCGTTAAACAGTATTATAACAGTAAAGTTGTATTGTATTTTCTACATAGAACCGAAGTATAAACAGTGGCCGAAAACGACGGACAAATTCTTTGATCGTCACCTGACTCAGTGAGGTATCTACTCTTGTGAAAAAAGTGAGCCAACTTTCGTACAAAATCGTTTGATTTCTTCATTGTTTTAGACATGCGTTTTTCTTTTCTTCTTCTGTTCTTGTGGTTATTACTGTGAACATAACATAATATCTCCTTTTATTTAACTGCGTCTGTTTGATATGTGCATAATTTCAGTCATCAAATAATTTAATAAATCCGTTATTGAAAGATTAAGACTTTTAAATTCCAACATATTAATTTCCCTAAACTACATTTAGAACAAATTCTCTTACAAGTTACAATTTTTCGTTACAGGAATACACACACACACACACACACACACACACACACACACACACACATATATATATAATGCCATGATTTATAATATAAAGTACCAATAAATCATTATAATATTCGAAAAAAAACTGAACAAATTTATTGATATGTACTCATGTAAACTTCCGGAGAATCCCTACATATTGATGAATTGTAAAATCGCTATTTGCTTTTAATTTTCATCACCGTATGTGTAAATTAGGTGTAATAGTCGGAATAATAATAATAATAATACCTATATATTTATGGTATTACATATGGTAATTTTGTAAATCAGTGCCGTCCGTGGCGATCCAGCCGCAAGAGCATATAATCCAAATATCGAATTCCAATACAGTTGTTGCCTCATCTCGTCGTAGAATATTTATATTATCCAAAGATAGTATGAATAAGAATACACGAATTAATTTTTTTCTTTCCTGCATAAAATGCATGTTCATTCAGAAATAACTGGACGGTTTCACAAATTTCAGTAAATATTCCATTAAGATATACAAATTCAAGGTAGGAAAGCAGTCTATGCCTGCAACGTTTGTTCGCACTGGACAGTTTGTTTGGTGAATTTTCATCGGATTAAGCCAGATACAAATACACCTTAGGCAATGAATTATTTGCAAATGCTTGTCGGATTTTGATTCAGATATTCTGGTTAATGCCTTGTACAAATGATAACATATACTCTAAGCCGACACTACACCCAACCCCTCTTTGCTATGTTCGTTTTAAACAGTAAATAGCTGTTTTGAATATTTGCCCGTGACAAGGTGGCTCAAACAATCGGTACGGAGCTCGTGCATATTTAAAGTTTATGGCATGCTTCTAATCCAATCTTAAGCATCTCGATTTTGAGGTATTTACGGCTGTAGCAGACGTACATAATAAATACGTAGACCAACGCGGCTGTTCATTTGCAGCCCACGTGACGCATTTGATCTCCAGTGCTATAGTGCACGCCTACCCTCCCGTTTGTTTGTGTCCCCACTATCGCTCATTAAAACGAAAAGTATCAACGATACGAAAAATGCAACAAAAAACAACTTAGCCATTTCATTCCTTGAATTTTAATTTCTAACCTGATTGTCTCCAAAGGGTCCCTAACAGTTTCGAATTATTGTCGTTTCAAGTCAGTGTTCCTTGTGTAAACAAACAAATAGACTGCTCGTAGTCCATTTCTTGTTTCTAGAGTAGTCTGTTTCAGTAAAACCTGTGTCGTCTGCGTCCAATATTTGCAATGTCTAATTTTAATATTTCTAAAACAAATTGAACAAATAAATAGGAGGAACATTTGTATGCGTGTGTTCAAAGAGACGTAATTCTAAAATTTACGGAATGATTGAGATTTTCAAAGACTGTGAACTACATCACATCTGTTGTTTGAAAACATAGACCGGCCGAATCAAATATGGCGACCGTGTTGCTAAGGAAACTCTCTTTTGATTCGGAACGCCAGAAAGTCGACAGTGTTTAGGTCCCCCCAACCCCCCGGGCGACAATCAGATAAATAAAATGGCTAACTTTTGTGCATTGTTTTAAATATCTTTGATGCTTTCTGTACTGTTTATTTGTTTTTTAAATCGGTGGGGGTGGGGGTGGGGGGTTACAAACAAATGGGATGGTCGGAGAATACTATAGTCTAGCTGTGACAAGCAGTCGCCAACCTATCCAACCAACTTTCAAGCCTAACTCATAGCAAACGTAAACAAATTTTCAGATTTAATTTATGTGTGAATTTATAAACACAAGGTTCGTGCTTTTCAGCTTTGTGCCTTCGCATCATAAAGATTAAGATGGGTGTCAACATATGAAACAATACAGTGAGACATCATATCTATAATCGAGCGATGTATCTATATAAAGTAATCATTGGGTAAT
The DNA here is from genome assembly GCA_028554795.2 of Sinohyriopsis cumingii. Classification (NCBI taxonomy): domain Eukaryota; kingdom Metazoa; phylum Mollusca; class Bivalvia; order Unionida; family Unionidae; genus Sinohyriopsis; species Sinohyriopsis cumingii. The sequence continues at coordinate 49,256,014 of CM068830.1, read as the reverse complement.
TTTACGGTCTATATTTAGAAACAGTTATTTTTAGTTCAGTCAGAAGCAAATTTGACCCATTACCAAGCTAGCTAGTAGGGACCGGTTTACTGTCTGTATTAATATAACCAGTGAAGGAACAAAAGAACTGGCTGCTCATTGAACAGATAAACGCTCTTGTAAACTGATCTGCGTGGTGTTAAAGTGTTCCTTTTTCCAACCGAGTTGAAAACATGATCGTTATTTTCATGTAGTTATCAAGCATATGTCCTGATTTTGCAGTACGAAGCAAATGCTATACCTGAATAATGTTATAACGGTGTTATTGAAGGGCATTTCTTCACAAATTCAATTCCCTCATGGAGATTACCTACGTATAAGGAATTAATGTTTCTGTCAAAATCTTGGTTCGTATACAGGTAAAGACTGAGTCATCCACGTCACAAAACACTATTGTTTTAATATGTATGGGGAAAATAACAAACATAGCTTTTGACATCACCAAGAACAACTCTACCTATATTAAAAGATTGTATTCAACTGAAAACCTAATTTCTTTGAAGTAAAATAAAAATAACAGTAGAAAACAAAACGTATTTTCATTGCTGATACATCTCAAGAACTGTGTAAAAATAATGGAATTATAAAGTGCGTAAAACTGCATGTTTATGGCCACTTTTTACACAACAGAACGTGGGACAAGTTAGGAGTTTATTTTTCAGTACTAAGCAAATTCATTTTACGCTTAATACTGTTGTAAAGATATTATTGGAGGTCATTTCTTCATAAATTTGAACACCAACAGTTAGATTAATTACGTATAATCTGTTAACTTTTCTATCAAAATCTTGCTTCACAGACTGATAGAAATCGATACCTCAAGAAGAAATATTTAGTTCCTGACTTCACCAAGAAAAAGACACCTGTATAAAATATATATTCAACTGGAACTGAATTATATGAACCGAAAACATATATCATGAAAAAAAGTAATAAATTTTCAATTTATAACAGGAATTATGTAAGAAAGTAACAGGAACCTAAAGTCTGTAACGTGCATTTGTATAGCCACATCTGTCAGAAACATTTTGGATTCTGTTATCTTTTCCATCTGCGTGTATTCGTGAATAATGTGTAACACGACCTACACTTTCTGAGATAGCGCTTTTAATTCATTGGGGATAGTCTGTCTATTGAAGTGAGCATCAGAATTGTCGTCTATGGCATGGAGGCAGAACCAGTAGAGGCGATGACGCCTGTGTATATATGTGTAATGGGGAGGGGAAAATTATAACAGAAACGTTAGGCCTTGAGACTGACGCTCACAAGCTAACACTGTACAAGTTACATTTATTTTACTGCTATCTGAAACAACAAAAATAATCAATTTCCTCGCTGCCAATATTTTCTTGTCAAAATTCAATTTTATTTAAATATACTAGTGGATATTGAAAAGAATACTGATTTTTGCAGTTGAAAACATTACATCGAAATGTTTTGAGACAGAAAAACTTCCATTTGGAGTTTTAAAAATACATGACGATGACATTTATACAATGAGTTTAAATGGAATATCTGCTATTCGTGGCTATATAGTCACTAGTAAGCTTAAGTATTTCCCAAAATTTTGCCTGTATTAATTGCTTCTTCAGGGATCTAAATACAATATATAAAAAAATTCTAGTCTAAGTCTCACAGCATGAGAAAGGTTGGAGTCTAAAATCACACCATGGTAGCCCCAATCCTTTAATCAGGTCTATCATGAATCGTTATTTAGCAATGAAATGTTATAGTGGTCTAAGCATAATTGCACTTGGCATAGATATTTAGTCCAAGTAATAAATGAACTGAAATGCACAAAACAGTGACAGATTAAACGAGACCCGAATTTTTAGAAAAGAGTCAAAATTCAGACAAGGAGATTCCCACTCACTGCGATCTCGCCTCTGTCAGCGTGGTTTAGAGTAGCAAGCTTAACTAATGTGGGTTAGAGTATCTAGCTTGGCTAATGTGGATTAGAGTATCTAGATTGGCTAATGTGGGTTAGAGTATCTAGCTTAACTAATGTGGGTTAGAGTATCTAGCTTGACTAATGTGGGTTAGAGTATCTAGCCTGGCTAATGTGGGTTAGAGTATCTAGCTTGGCTAATGTGGGTTAGAGTATCTAGCTTGGCTAATGTGGGTGCGTAATAAAGCTTTCTAGCAACTTAGTGTGGGTTGGTGGTTCTTATCTGGGTTTTCCCTGGTTCTTCCTTATGCTGGCCGCCATGTCTAGCCTATCGAGTGCTGAAATATAGCATTAAACCCATAACAACAATAACAACCATTAAGACAAAGAGTTCGCAGTGAGACGTTTGCCATCAAAGCTGCAAGTGACTTGCCCTTCATCAAACTCTTACGCAGGCATTTATTTGTAGCATCGATGACGATGATTAAAAAAATCTTAGTGATTCTATTCTTCACAATATGACATTTCACTTCAAGAACATAGATGACATGTATTATGAACAACAACAAAATCAATACGAATAATAATAGAAAGATTGAATATACCAAAAGTGTTTTAATTTTTAATGAGATCTGCAAATAAATATCAGCCATACGTGTATAACTTTCTCGCATTATGACATTTCATATTAAGTTTTGAACTCATTTTCTTTTCACATTGTTACAATTGAGGGTCTTTTCTCAGAGTGTGGATATCTAGGATGGCATTGGAATTGTACTGCTGGTTACTAGATATGGTCCAATGACAATTATTGATATGATTAATTATTTGGTTTACCAGATTGCCAGAAAAGGTCTGCACTATGCAATTTTCCGTTCTGGATCTAGCCCTGAATTTACATTTGCTCTTTACGCTCTAATTCTAGTCATCACCCATCGCATATCTAGTTTAATTGATTGTATTACCTTTGGCTGAAATATTTTTTTTTTATTAAAATAATTGTGTTAAGGCTAAATTAGTCCATGAGATGTAAGTGATTGATGCGCGGTTACATCCTTGACATTTTATTGCGATTTGGCAGGTAAAAGACAATCGGTAAAAAGGAGGTTGCGTTCCGTTAATTTACTCAATAGGAGAAGGCCATTGTTGCATTTGCCATGATCATAAGCTTTTCTGCCTTCTGAACCAATTGTATGTGCAAATTGACAGTTTCACTCATGTTGTACATAGATATTTGCAGTGATAGCTTGTGTACAACGAGCAAGATGGTCAGCGTCAATTGTACTGCATTCATATGTTAATGAAATAATAATATTCTAATAAAGATTTTCCATCTAACCTAGTAATATCCAGATCTAATGTCCTGCAGTCCAGGACAATATTTGCTGGGAAAATAACACATTGTATTACTTGCCTTATGAAACATCGTACTTTTGTGCATTTTCATGAAACGTTAGAATAGAGGCAAGTAAACCATTCAAGTATTTTAGCACAAAACTTAACCTTGTGTTAAAAACTCCAGAACCAACCAATCAAACATAAAATGTTGTGTCTTCATTAGGATATGTTGTTGCATGTAGAGAAAGATCAGCTTGTTTTGCTCCAGATACATAACAACCTTATGCGAGATCTATAAAACGTACAACGGGAAGTATTTCTCCAAATGCTGCTTTACTTTCACCTGTACATTAAGAATTTTTTTAAATCAGTGGAAGGATATTATACATTGATATTTTTTAATTTATTTAAGCTTTATTCTTGATTCATTTTAATGAATAGTTAGTGGCCTGTATGAAACTTTAATGTTATAATGAGGTTAATGTATTAAAGAAAAAGTTTTATATTTGTTTTCTGTAAAACGGTCATCATCAAATAACACCCCTTTTAATTATAGTATTAATTTCAATAATGAACTGTTATATTTCTGCCAGCAAAATACATCTAATATTTCTTCCTCGCAGGTTGAAGAAAATTCAGAAGGAATAAGATCAATATACACATGTACAGTACGTACTTGCCCTTGTCATCATATCTGTTTGCAAAGTATAATTAATGCCAAAAGCAATTTTAGAATGAATCATAATGTCTTTCCAGCAGAAATTCTAAATGGGAAGTTTACTGTCAAGAGACATAGAACCTGAGGACGATGATGCCTACCAGTACAGGCCGCCTACAAGAAGGCGTGGTCCAGAACAAAGTCAAAAGTTGCAGATTCACCGCAAGCAAGTTAAAAATGCATTTGGAGGCTGGATTTTTCAGGTTGATGACATGCAGCGGGCCCGGCGCTTTCTGTTCATGGGATGCGAAGGAGGTACCTATACGGCTTCCGACCAGCAGCTAAAGCGAGAAAATGCAAAGTGCTTTGATCGGTACTTGTATTTTAGTTATATACATTCAGATAACCCATATAAGGGACTCTTTGTCAATGTTTTAGTAAGGTGGTTTGTCTTTGAGTTAGAGATAATTTGATGACCCACAGGAGAACTCAGACTAGCGTATCGTGGTGAGTGCTTCCTCTTTATAAGGTTGTTCTTGGGAGTCAGAAAAATGACATGTATTAGGAATTAACGAACCTTATACTGCGAGATATTCCAACAAAATATTTTAACCGGGTATACTTAATGATATAATCTTATATTATGATCATTATCTTTTGTCACAATTAAAATGAACTGAATCAGATTACGTAGCAACGATAAAATAAAATAATATAATATGGGATTTATGACCATGACCGTATTTTTAAGAGACGTAGCGGTTTAATCAGCTACGTTATAATGAGAAACCACTGTGTGTGCTGAAACCACCGAATCCAACAAAGAACCATAGAAGTAGAAACAGAGCTTATTGCACATACTGTTGCGTCACGGGAAAGGCAGTCACAAAACAATAGAGATCAGATGTCGAATACAATTGTATGGCAATATTTATGTAGCATGTAATTCTTATATAATTATTCGACTTGATAACCCAGGATCATGGCGTTCATTCTCGTTGTCAAAATGATGAAGACGGCAAGTTTATAATTTAATCGGATATTCCATCAGGCAGATTAAAAATTAAGCAGTTTAAAGAGATTCAGTGAAGCGCAACAAATACTTTATTATAATCTTTAGTACCAATAATAGGGATTTCAAACTGGAGCCATTGCCAAGATCATCCAACCAATTATAACTCTACATTGAAGTGTCAGCTATCTTTGGCTGTTCAGCAGACATACATTTTGCATGGACAACTTAGTTGTATGGGGAGTTCATCAGGTGACAGTAGAAGCTGTTTGAGAATACATGAAAACTCATATTTTAGCCAAACTGGTTTTTAAACACAAGTCAACCTAGATACCCAAGATTTTAAAAATCCTGTTACAGAAGATACGAAACATTTTTACTTCGCCAAATATAAATATAAATAGAAATCAAGATCTGTCTTACTCAGTATACAATAAAGATGAATTTGGAGTGGAGTAAACATCCGATAATATGAGGATATATATATATATATATATATATATATATATATATATATATATATATATATATATATATATATATATATATAATGTTCTGGAAATTCTAATTTCACTATTTTTGTTCTTCAGGTTGATTTCTGAGGGGAGAGGAAAAGAAATTGTTACATTGATACGAGAAATAAGCTTTGAAGGAAGAGCTGCAAAGCAGGGACCAACCCTATTTGCCTTGGCCATATGTGCAAGATCCAATGATCAGGAAACCAAGAAAGCAGCTTACGAATGCCTGAATGAAGTCTGCAGAATTCCCACCCATCTTTTTATGTTCGTCAAATATGCTGAAAGTGAGAGCAATGGGACCGGATGGGGAAGAGCACACAGAAGAGCCATCAGCAACTGGTACGAAGAACTTGCAGAAGAAAAACCAATGGTATTGGCCTTGCTCATCACAAAGTACAAAAAACGTGAAAAGTGGTCACACAAAGACTTGCTTCGTCTGTCACACATCAAACCGAAAAATGATTGCTTGAAATTCATCACCAGGTTTGTTATCAAAGGACTTGAGGCAGCGAAGAAGTTGCAGGGTGAACTTGTGAATGATGAAAATCAGCAGCAAATCCTTGCATTCTTGGAAGCAACGGAAAGAGCAAGAAAATGTACAGATGAGACGACGATGATACAACTGATTGAACAGTACAAGCTTGTCCGAGAGCATGTTCCGACCACGCTCTTGAAGTCTAAAGCGGTTTGGGAAGCCCTTTTGAAGAGGATGCCAATGACTGCAATGATCCGTAATCTTGGAAAGATTACATCCATGGGTCTTCTTGATGCTGGATCGGAGTACGAACAACCAATTGTAATAAAACTGAATGAGGAAGATTCACTGAAGAACGCCAGAGTCCATCCCTTCAATGTTCTTGTGGCTTTGAATCAATATAAAAAGGGACATGGTGACAAGGGACACATGAAGTGGACTCCTAATGAAAAGGTGTTGTCTGGTCTTGACAGTGCTTTTTACTTAGCCTTTAAAGCTGTTAAACCGACTGGAAAGCGGTATTTGCTGGCTATAGATGTTAGTGGGTCCATGAGTGTACCATGCATGGGAACGGAAAGCCTCACCTGCCGCGATGCTGCATCAGCCATGATGATGGTTACCCTTCGAACTGAAGAACATTGCGAGGTTGTTGCCTTCTCACATGAACTTCGTCCTATTCCAATTACAAAGAAAGACACCCTTAATGAGGTCATTGAGAAATCATCCAAGATACCTTTTGGTGGTACTGACTGTGCTCTGCCCATGCTGTATGCAATGGAAAATAAAAAGAAATTTGATGTTTTCATTGTCTACACAGACAATGAGACGTGGTATGGGAAAGTCCATCCCTTCAAGGCCATTCAGGACTACAGAACAAAAAGCGAGATCTACAATGCCAAGTTGATCGTGGTGGGCATGTCCTCAAACGGATTCAGCATCGCTGATCCGGATGACCCTAACATGTTGGATATCGTTGGATTTGATTCGGGGGCTATTGAAGTCATGAACAGGTTTATTCTTGAGCAAGCGTAAGCAGTGAAAATTGGTATGGTGGAATTTAAGACAATTGTCTCAAGAATATGGGATAAAATCCTCTGGCTGGATGTCATCAAGAAAATATGCACACATTTAATGAACATATTGATTTACACGTGTTGTTATGTTGTTACTTACGCTGAGATAGAATTCATATACTATGTATGTTTTTGGTTTAATATCTATGCGTTATTGTAATATTCTTTTATAGATTTTTCTGTATCACGTGTTGTCATGGACTATCTTTTATAAAGATCTTACATATATATAATGCTCTACATTGAATTTCCAATTTTTGTTTGTCTGCTTAAAGACTTAGAAACCAGAGCAAGGCTCAATGGCTTCTTTCATCGTGTTTACAATAATACTAATTCAATTCAGTATTTCAGATGGATTTTGAAAACACCATGTGTTTTCAGCTCCAATAGTTTGAGGAAAGCCTTCGAAAACGAATGAAAAATCAAAATAATAAAATCTGGTCTGATGATAGGCAGAGTCTAATAGATAGACAATATGCTCTGGATCTCATATCGGAAGCCAACATCTCAAGTGATTGAGACATACATCATTACAGCAAATACTGAAGCCAGCTGAATTTTGCTAAAATTAAATTACGTATAATAACCTTTCAGGGTTAATAATTATGTTTGATAATGACTGCAAATTATTGCCTTAACGAAATTTTCTTCAGTAGTTTGACTTAATGGCATTGAGGACATGGCAATATGGTTAAAGAAAAATCAATGGCGTTGCCATGAATAATTGAGATTTTCTGTCAATTTCTTAAGGAAGAATTCATCAAACATATACAGGATAAAGAACGCATAAAAACTAGATTGTTTGAAAGGAACAATAATTGCTTCAAATATGCACGAAGAATACGGAACGATCATTATCTTCGCTACTGTTAATATTTTTGCATGGGTCCGGTGTATACGCACCAACCTCGTTGGGTGATTGTCATACAAAATAATCGTATGCCTATTAATAAAGAAAGTAATAAACATGGTGTATACATTAAAAAAATAATTGAATACACTTTACAGGATAATGGCTTGCCCAGCTTTGGGGGAGGAGAGAAGACAAAGTCATCGCCACCAAATAAAATTATTAAACAACAAGGAAAAAAGACAATTTTACCCAATAAATTAAATAGATCATTTCAAGATTGATACATTCAGAGATACGAGAGCAAGCCTATAAAATTTTAGCTTATTCGTTGAACTGTACTGCCTTCATACAGTTCCTACGTTTCCTTGTCCATGTTAGACAATTCTTATATATGATTGTCAAAAGGGTATATTGCCCTCTTGGCTATGAATGGGTTGGGAACAACAGCCTTATATACTTGAAACGTGTATCTAATATATAATTTTTGTTGTCAACGGAATCGGTGACTGTGCAGTAATAAAACATACAATGTCGGCTGAAATGGTGGTGAGCGTTATTGCTCTCCCTTCTTCTCCCCTCACCCATTCTTGTTCTTAAGATTATTTACTGTTGGGGCTTGGCAACCATTTATTAGTTCACACGACCAGAATATAAACTTTCAACTGGCAAGCAATTGAAATATATTTGTTATTCTACAGAGACCATTCTGAGCTGTACAAACTTTTCTATTTCTTATTCCCTGAGTTGAGATTTAAGTGTCACCCCTTATGATAGATAACAACAGTTCTTGGATAGTAATAATAATAATAATAATAATAATGCAACAGTTATTATTATTATTATTATTATTATTATTATTAACTGTTACATTATTTTATACATTGCATACCCTTCCCTTTGACATTTGATTAAACGTCACTAGCTTTATATTAAAATGGCAAAAGGGATAAAGGAAAAGAAATATGAATAATGTTGACGCATCTTAAACGTGGTGGTATGATAGTATAATCTGTATTATGAAACGTAAATGAACGTAAATGAACAGTTAATTAATTTATGACACTGATTTTATTTGTTACATATGTTTTCTTATATATTTACTCTTTTTTGAGAAAGAAATGAAATAAGTTCCTCCGGAGAAAACAAGAATTGCATTTGAAATTAATAACCTGAATTAAAATGCATTATTCTTGGAACATTTTTGTTGTACAGTACCTTGCACCCTTATTAGTATTCCTGGAACATTTTTGTTGTACAGTACCCTACACCCTTATTAGTATTCCTGGAACATTTTTGTTGTACAGTACCTTACACCCTTATTAGTATTCCTGGAACATTTTTGTTGTACAGTACCCTACACCCTTATTAGTATTCCTGGAACATTTTTGTTGTACAGTACCCTACACCCTTATTAGTATTCCTGGAACATTTTTGTTGTACAGTACCTTACACCAGTATATTTTGTGCGTATTTTATGTAAATAATTAAATTCCAAGATGTGATTTTTCTATATCTGGGCCTATGCATTCTTTTAGAGGTAATCAGCAGAAAAACAAGCATAGACCATGTTCTGATGACGCAGTATGCAGTTTGTTTCGACTTATACAAGAGTATACAAGGTACTTAATTAATTACATGTATTGAGCTTTTTCAATTGTCTCTTAAAGAAATGGATGTTCACTGTCGAGCATATGACAGATGCTTCTGTTGGCTAACGTTTGCTGAGGAATATTGCCTTTAAATAATCAATCCAATCACAATTGTTTTTGCAAGTCGAATTCGCTTGTGGTTTAATAACTCAACAAACATTCGCGTGGAAGGTTAGCAGCTCCCTTGACAGTTTTGACACAAAATAAACTGTTTGGAATTAAGAATACGGCGAACCATGCTAACATAAACGGAGATGACATACAATATGTTTAAGTTTCTGGTCAGGGGTGAACAACTTGGAGAACGTTGACAGAGAGAAATACAGAATCACGAAAGGAAAATGTTCGATTATATTTTATTTGTTTAACTCAAATACAAGTGTAAACTTGAATCCCTTTTTGAGTGAGGGCCTTTTGTCCAATGTCCGACAGACATCCAGCATCCATTAGCACGTTTATTATCGTTACTCCTTCTACACAACTGGGAGGATTACCGCAAAATTTTACAAACACATCCAAGGTCTACTAGTCCTTAGATGAACCCTGCGGTTACTGCTAACGCTATTACTACAACTACTATTACTGCCGCTACGACTTAAACTTAAGTTATACTGCCGTTACTAATACTCCAACTGCTACTATTACTAGGGGACCAATCCGGTTGCCTAGTGGTTAGAGCGTCCGCCTCGGATGTGGGGGTTCGTGGGTTCGACCCCTAGCTGAGTCAGACTAAAGACTTACAAAAATGGTACTAACAGCTGCCTCGCTTGGCGCTCAGCATTAAGAGGTTAGTGATAGGACTGGTCGGCCTGGTGTCAGGATAATGTGACTGGGTGGGACATCATGTTACATGTCTGCGGCATGATGCCCCAGTGCTAGACATCACTATAAACTGCCACATTGCAGACATCGTAGCGATATGACTGAAAAATTGTTAAAGCTACGTTAAAAATCCAAATCACACACACACGCACACACACACAAACACTCTTACTAGGGCTACTGCTACATTTACTACTAGTATTGCCGCTACTACTAATACTGGTATTGCCGACATTACTACTGCTACTACTAATATTAATGCTGCCGCCACTACCTCTACTACTACTACAAATGTATTTACTACTACCTCTACTGTTCGAACTGTCACTACTACTAGTAGTGTGTTACTAATACTACTAGTGGTATTACCGTTATTAATATTACTAATACTGCCGCTACTACTACTAATAATACTACTATACCACAAATGAAGCTACTGCGACTATTGCCGATATTACTACTTCTGCCTCAACTGCTCCTTTTTGATGCTTCTATTACTACTGCCACTAGTACTTCTATTACTCCTACTGGTACTAAGGCTACTACTACTACGCTACTACTACTACTACCGCTACTATTGCTGTTACTATTACTACTATACTACTTCTGCCACAAGTACTATTACTGACGCTAATACTACTGCCACTAATACTAATACGACTACCTACTACTACTACCACTACACCACAACTGCCGCTACTGCTACTACTACTACTACTACTACTACTGCCGATTCAGCTCTTCCTACTACTACTACTGCTATTACTACTACAAGTGCCTGTACTACTACTACTACTACTATTAATATTGCTGCTATCGCTGGTACTACTATTACTGCCTCTGCTACTAACACTGCCGCTATTACTACTACTATTAATATTGCCGCTGCCACTGGTACTACAATTACTGCTATGACCGGTTACATAGAACATTTGCTCTGTGGTATCACACAAATATCTCGACAACATATATGTGTGGTGTGTGTGTGTGTGTGTGTGTGTGTGTGTGTGTGCAGAAAGGAATAAACTATTATATTTGGTGTAAAATCATATATCTATATCGTACTTATTAGTTTCAAATCCTACCTAGCCGTCTTCCATGGATTCAGGTGTTAATGCCATTATGAAGGTTTTTGAAACTTTATATTATGATGAGCAAACTTGTCCACTACAGTATTATAAGATTATTCGCGACAAGACATGACAATACTTTCCTTCCTTCATATGTATGTACTTACATGCAAACAGCTAGCTAAGTGACAGCCGATTTAAACAATGCCAGCGTGGACAACAGCTTGTCAAGTAGAATGTTTACCACTCCTGGAAAATACATCGTCAATTTTGTGGGAAAGTGTAATTTCAGGTTTTGCTAGAACAATATTGTACTAAAACGCTTACATCTGGATAAATTTATTTGTAGGAAATTTACACTACATTAGATAAATAAATTGGTTGGGTATTTATCGATTTGGACATTGGGCCTAATCACTCACAACGTTAATAGAGTCTGAAGAACTTTATGTTAGCTTCGCGAGTGGTTATATAATAATGTACACATCGATATAAACCCAAAACAATTTATTTATCCAATATATAATGTCAGTTTTTCCCGTCACCCTACCGGGGTATAGGCCGCCCACAAAAGATCTCCAGAGGCTTTTGTCTAGTGCCTTTCCCCTCGAGCTGACTCCAGGTGTGACCCATCTTAATGATGTCCGCCTCAAGGTCGCGTCGCTAGGTGTTTCTTGGTCGGCCCCTTCTCCGCTTGCCTTGATGGTTCCACCTCAATGCCTATCTGGTAAGGTTGGTTGGCGGCTTACGTTGGGTGTGTCCTATCCAACCCCACCGTCTCTTCTTCAATTCATCTTCTGCCGCAAGCTGGGAGGTTCATTGCCACAGGTTGGTGTTGCTGAAGGTGTCTGTGTACACTTCGATAAATACCCAACCACGAACATTTAATCCTTGTATTTCTCAGTGTACTCCTCTGTGTTAAAAGTACTGTTAAAAGCAACAAACATAAAAATTCAAATAGATTCAGCACGCTTGCCGTCTATTCTATAACCTTAAAACCATTTGTTATACATACGCATCATCACCAGTAAATGTGTCGCATAATGCTTTGGAGTCCTGTCTTAAAGTCAATGGCATGGCTCAGTATTTTGTTTTCTTTAGCTCTCTTTTTTTACGATGTGCGTGTGTGTACCATAACGGGGCTCTTATCGTCGGGTCAATCCCATGGTTTTATATGTTTATTTTCTTTCACACTTTCCATTCCAATCTAAAATTTGAGAGTTATACGAGATCAAGGGATGTAATTGTATATCATCACCACAAGACGTGTAGCATACCTCACTCGAAGTCATATCTTCAAGTTCAAGTTCACAGGGCAATAGTTTAGAGTTCAGTCACATTTTGCTATTTCTGCTCTCTTCTAGCTGGACAGCTGGAGAACTGGATTCTGTGTCTTTACGGAGCATACAGCCACAATATGCATTTCTTTGTAATAACGAATGATTAAAATGACTATATCTATGAATCTTGACGATTCCAGGAGTGAGAACTACAATAAAACTACAGAAATTGGTATTGGCCATATTCACAGCGAAACATATATCACCTATCGAAGTCACAAGGCAACAGTTTAGATTTCAGTCACATTTTGCTATTTCTCTTTTAATGCATCTAACTTGAAGGGTATTTAAGGTCGATTGATGATATTTGGTATACTTATACAGTGTCACTAGAAGATGTGTTGAACAGCATGCAAATTAAATCTCATCTGTACACAGTCGTTCCGGATTTCTAAGACTGTGTACAGACGAGAATTATAGTGTAGCTCGACACGTAGGTGTGTCTGTTGCACACGGACGCCTATACCACAGATTTTGTATTAAAATAAATCGTGATGCGTTCATGGTCGACTTGGTTTTGGGGTCGGTGCTTTAAGGCAAGGCGATGGGTGTCTTTTACTCACAGACCCGGGTTAGAATCTCTGAAGAGTACGGATTATATATACTTCTTGCTTGAAGAAAATACACACACGATGAAAGTAAATATATCTGTAATTATATATATATATATATATATATATATATATATATATATATATATATATATATATATATATATATATATATATATATATATATATATCTTTGTGCGTGTGTGTGTGTGTGTGTGTGTGTGCAAATGGAGCAAACATAAAATATACATTAATATTCTCTGGATTTCGTTATTATTTATTATATTATTGCATGCATAACATATCTCTATTAACTTTGACGGCTACTCAGTACTGTGTGAGTATGCGGGCACCTGCCAGATGCCAGGTTTCCAAGTTCAAGATAAGAGAACATCGTTTCCCGTATAAAGGAAACTAAACAGACTATCTTACTTAGTCTAGTTTTAAGGACAAGAGAAAGGATGCATTGCTCTTCATATTTCTTCCTCCTAATTGCATCACTTCTGCCAGGATTACAATGCGTACTGTTCGACGACCCGTGTGTCATCATGCCGGTCGGGTAAGTGGATATCCACATTGCTATAAATTAAATTCCTTATTCCTTAAGGAAGGTGTAGCTTACTTTTCAAACTTCGGACCTGCATGAGTGGTGCGAAATGTTTATTTTTAGCGATGTAACCAAACCTACGTCACTTTGACATAAGAGTGCAAAATACATGCGGCTGTACCGATGACATCCATTATAATTGGAAAGAAAAACATCTTTCAGTTGAACTTTTACTTTTTCTTTCTTGTGGCTTGTTCTTTATTTTGTGAGGAAGTAAAGAGTCAGATTTAATAGCAGATGTTGACCAAATGCCTAAGTATTATGCAAAAGCGCTTTATGATACGCATTGAAATTTGAATAGTGTATTATCAGAAATGGGCAGCATGCAGAAGAATCATTGAGGTCTTATAAAGTTATTTACTTGATAACATCGAATTTCCATAAAAGCTGACATACTTACATAAAGGATAAATTACTTGATGTCGATTTTAATGATACTGAAAAATAATATAGTCACCGTATATTAGAATTTAGGGTGACACCACATTTAATATTTAGGATGCTTTTAAATTGGATATCCCAAAGTAATTATGTAAGATTACCATAAAAACACACTAAAATTACACACTAAAATTGAAAATAGCTTTTAATTTTATGTTGCAAGTGAATTACTGGATATCCCAAGACAAATAATTTTGATAGCTCAATAAACTAGAATACGAAAAAAACTGTTCACTGCCCATTCAAGAGGCATCGAAGAAATTATGACCGAGATATATCAGCTAATTTGAGACACTTTCTTGATCTGGTAGTAAGTATAGCACACTCTAATACAGATTAGAAAAGATCAAAACACAACATTTGTGCATATACTTTTCCTTCAATTGTTTCGTGTTGTTTTACCTTTAACTTCGAAGAATAATTATGTTACAACGAATATTTGTGTGAGAATATAAAGAAACACAGGAAAACATAAAAGGTGAACTGCTAACATTGTAGCATTGGATACAATAAGAAATATGGTATACTTCACACTGTTATACACATTGCTAGCCACTAATTTTGGGCATACAAAACAAAGAAAATGTGTTTTCTCTAGCAGACCAACTTATATATTTCATCTCGTGGGCGAAATAAAAGTATTTTCACTAGTGGAGTCTCACTCAATTCAAGCAAACGTAATCTCAATTTGTTATGCAATCAATCTTGGTCACAAGTAAGTACATGGATGTAACTTTTCATTCTAGATGAGTACTTTGAATAATAATAATAATAATAATGCAGAAAGAGTCGAAGCCGTCGTCTACGTTTTAATGAGAATTACTTCTTCAAGTAAGTTATAGGCATTAAATATACTTCTGGACATGATGAATTTCCATTTATTTACTCTGTTGATGCCGGTTGGAAAAGGTTCCAATTCATGCACTTTGCAATTGTAGACTCTATTTAGCTCAAATATTGTTTTTATGGTAACGAGCAACAATTGCGTGCACAAGAGAGGGAAAGGGGTGGGTGGGGTACCATTATGTCTCTAACATTAAATCTGAATAAATCCACTTTCGAAAGGTTCATATCTTTCATAAATAGATAGCCTATTTGAAATATACATCCTGACATCATGAAGTAATATTTTTTAAATAACAATCTTAACAGTGGCAATCCAGAGGTATAACATAATGAGAGTTAATAAAAAGTTTCCCCCACGTGTATGATAAAATTCGAAGTTCCTTCTTCTCTCGAGCTTCTCACCATGATACAATACCGACAAACAAATGGTCAGACGGACAGAAGTTTCAAAATACTATTATTGTCTCATTAAAACTATATTTATTACTTTCAAGTATTAGACTCTAAGAAATTCTTGGACGTGATGAATCAATGGCTGCCAAGATCTCAGTTACTGTCCCGTATGAAGGAAGATAACACATTAAATAATCTCTTTTTGGATATAATTGACAGTTACAAAGATAGGCATCTGATATCTCTGAACAATGAATATATGGTTTTCATTATATTCTCTAAATACCATTTTTGAGTCACCGGACAATATTATAAAAATATTTTCAATTAAGACAACAGGAAATGGGTTTTCTTTTGACGTCTACAGACACTTCCAGTACAACGTTCTATAATGTATACATCCCCCTACCACCTCTTGTCGCCGTTAACCTGTTTAGCTATCAAACTACGCTCTCTCAATTTGCCTTGGCTTTGTTTTCATTAAACTATTACTCTGAACGTAGCCATTTCCTATTTTATCTAGCGCCAAATAATAAAATGTCTCTATTTCATATGATATATATTACTATCTTTAAGGGTAACACATTTGGATTGTTCTGCCGGTTTTGAATACAAAAGTAATTTATAATGACAGAAAATTTTATATATTCTTCCCCAAAATATTAAAATAGGTTCTTTCTTCAAGGTAATACGTGATTGATTCTTTTCAACGATATTGTATAGGTTTCGTTCATAGATTAATTGTGTAAGAGGTACGTTGTTTATTTACATCTAGTTG